>CM068734.1:62584410-62711780 GCA_035136125.1 Quercus rubra | reverse complement strand
TTTTGAAATTGTTATATGATAGTCTCATTATCAAAATGCTGCAAGCTAGATATATATTTTTCAAATTTAGTTGAATAAATTTTTCTTGGACTTTTTCTTTTCTTTGTAGGACCTAATATATTGTTTAAAGGAGCCAGAGTTTAAGGACAAAATTTGGCCGCAAACTTAGGCTACAACTCTCACTAAACAAATTAATATGGTTACATATTTGAAATCTAATTATTGAATTGCATATTCTTTATAGTCTTAAAAAAAACATGCCAAACTTCATGTTAATTGGATGTGAAAGTTTGGATTTGTGTGAAAACACAAGAGCTTGTTTAGACTCACAATAAAAATTACGGCTATATTGTTTTTACTCTAATTTTCATAGTGAAATTCTTAAAAAGTTTCATTTTCTATAAAAATTATCAAATTTTATACTATTGTAAGTAAAATTATTCAATTGAACTAATGTAATTTTCAAAAATAAGAATGATCCAAAACTTGGAGGAACAAATTAGGCTCCAAACATATTTAAAACTATTTTGCTTTGACCCATTATGTGGCCAACTAAAGAGACATTTCATGTGTAGTTTTAGTGATAATAATTTATAATGAGTCAATGACTTGTTAATTGCCACATAACAGGTTGAAAAAGATAAATTCAAACATGTTTGGTGCCAAACATTTTCAAATATTTAACAGATATAAAAGCACATTTTACCATAAAAAATAGAATTGCGAAAATAAAGTTGTTTCTATAACTATTAGACTAATTTTTTTTTTTTGAAGCATCATTGGACTAATTCAAATACTTAGGGGGGCAACTCTTATTTTGTAGACTAAATTTTGAAAACATTAAAATAATTATATATATATATATTTAAAAAAAATTTCAAATTTGGAGGGGCCATGCCCCCCCACCCTTCAACGTGGCTCGCCCATGGTGAGGAAAGAATATTTGTAAATGGAGATTTGAGATCATGTGCATTACCTAAGGTATTGCACCTGATGCAATAACAATGAATGGTTGAGATTGTTCAATCTCAACCATTAAATAAATAAATATTAGATACAACAGTAATGAATGGTTGAGATTGAAAGTTGTAAAAACAACTTTTAATCTTAACCAATTAAATAAAAAATATTAAAAAGAAGTAAAAGTTAAAGTTAAAAATTAAAAAAGTAAAAAATTTAGAAGGAAATGAAGTAATTGCATTTACCTGATCTCAATCGGTAAATGCATACACGAAAAGAAAGTGGAGAGAGATACGGGAAGATATGTTTTCCGTTTAAAAAGAATGGGGGATAACATTGTTGATCGCAGCTGTTTTACTTTCCACGAGTAGAAAATAAAGTGGGAAAAGAAAAGGGCCCCGCATAGAAAAATTAAACGTCTTTTTTGTTCGTTTGTTTCTTTTGATGAAAATTAAACGATTTCTTTACCACCACTCTTTATGACTTTCAGTTTCAGAAAAATTAAACGTCTTTCTTTTTTGTTTCTTCATTTCAATTAATTTACTGTAGCCAACAAATCATTACTAATGGGTGCCCACTGTCCACTGCCAATCAACCGCCCATTGACGATAAACGTTTTTTTTTTTTTTTTCTTTTTTCTTTTTGGCAAATTCTATTAACGCATTTGAGTTTGGGCCTAATGCCAATCAGGTCTAAATTTTTTTAAAAATTATTCAATTGGGTCCCTAAAATATATGTTATGTTTTGAAGTTTAGAAGAAGAGGAGAGTAGAGTGGAGTAGAGGAGAATAATTATCCTCTAACTTATTTGGATGTTTTTAAAATTAAGTTAGGGGGAAGAAAATAATTAGCTTTTCATAATTTGCTAAATTTTGTTAATATGATGATGGTAAATTTAGTCATTCATTTGGTCAAGTATTTCTATACTCTACTCTCAATCCAAATCTCTCAAATTTGAGGAATGAAAACTAAGGGGTTAGAAGTTGTTAGAACCCCTTCAAATCCATCCCCCTCTTCCCTTAAAAATCATCAGATAAGGTAATTTAACTTACTCTCCCGCCCTCTATCTACTCTACTATCTATCCATCAAACAAACTAATAGTTTCTAAAAACTGTTAGGCCAGTTAGCAGGATGGCAATGGGCAGGGGTGGGGGGGTCGAAGATGGGTACTTCACCCCCGCCCAGCTATGGATTTTTCTGCCCCATCCCGCCCCGCCCTGCCCTTCATGACGGGGAAAATTTCTTGCCCCATCCTCGTCCCCTTAAGGCCCCACGAAGACTCGCGAAGCCCCGCCCACCTCGTAAAACTTTATTTCTTATCAATTTTCCCTACACTATTACCATTTTTTCAAATTAAAATGACATATTTCAATAATAAAAATATACTTTAAATTATAAATAATTTATCCTATCAAATCAAAGTAATTTTTAGCAAATGGGACAAAGTCAAACCTGTACCTTATATTTTTTATAAAATATTAGAAAACAAAATTAATTGGTATATAATTTTTGTGTGGAGGAGAATGATAAGCTAGAGCTAATACATGATTGATGCCGTCATATCGGCAATCAAACCAAATAGGGAAACATATTCCCCATCATCTTGTTCTCCATTCACCACCTCATATTTCTAACATGAAATTCAAAAACAAAAACCCAACTCATAAAATAGATATGGATTCTGACAAGCATAAAGAAGCAGTGTTGTTAAGCAAAGTGAAATCAAATAGGAATTCCAGTGTTAAGAGAAAAGGGGGGGTGTGTGTAACTGGGTAACAGTCGTGATGACATACCTTATATTAATAGCCAAACACCCACACAAAATTATAAAAACAATGACACAAACAAATATTTAGAGCCTCAAAACCCGTACCTCATTAAAAAAAATTATATTATGTCATGATGAAAAATAAGTTAGAAAGATGTATGAATCATGAATGAAATCAGTAATTCATAGTATATAAATTTGTTCTATAAAGATAAAAGAAAGCGTTAAAATTTGTACCTATTTCAACTTGCTAGAGATGAAAAAGAGGTAGAGCCACGTTAGATAGAATAAATAAGGTTGATGATATTTTTGTTTAAATAGTAGGTTTTTAGGTATGAAAAATTACAATTTAACCCCTTATTAATGTGGAGCGGTCTAAAAAGTGTAAACTCATCCCATCCGTTTCGTGTGTGCGGGTCTCTAAAATCTCGCCTCATCCCACCCCATTACCTTTGCGGGACAAGAAAAACCCGCACTGGGTGAAGCGAGGAGGGGCGGGTCAAGCGAGGCGGGGCAAAAATTGCCATCCCAACCAGTTAGTCACTTTTCTCAACTATTTTAGGCATTAAGTTGGCATTAAGGACCAAGTAATATATTTAAAAGTCTTGAATCTAGTTAGCATTAACTGAAACCTCAAATATGTTATTAACATTTACCATTAAAAAAAATGTTAATGTCTTTGCCATTATATATATATAGATATATATGTTGTATGATGTCTTAACTCTAAACTCTTATAAAATTTTATATTAACTAATTTAATTGATAGTAGGAAATATCTTCTTATATAATAATTTTTTTAAAAAAATTACGTAATAAGGATATAATTGCAAAAAATTTATATAACTATTTTTTCTATCATCTTTTTTTTTTTCTCAACCAAACAAATAAAAATTTATATTTGTTGTTTATTCTTTTACTTTTCCATATCCCAACCATTTTCATCCTTCTAGGTCTCACTTTTCCATGCTCTTAACCAATTCAAACAATGTTAGTTATAATTATAGGAACATTACAGTACATGACTAATACAATTTTTAATTTAATATAATCAATTATATGTCACATTAATAATTATGAGGAAAAAAAATATGATATACGTTTTGTCTCTTAGACTATTGTTGTTCAAAGAAATTGAAAATGAAAATAACCTTATCTTCCAAAAAATTTGACAATTTAAACCTAACTACCATACAACGATTGTTGAAGATATTGATGCTAAGTTGATTTGGAGTGAAATCATTTTCTTTATTAGTTTTTTAGTGTTTGGGTTTAGACCCTTAAAACACAATTGGATTAACCTAGGAATTTAGCCAAGTTGTTACTTAGTCAAATTAATTAAATCTAGGGTTAACACAATCAATAATCATATCAAGTAAGCAGCGGAAATATAAATAACACAAAGATATGATCACCCAGGAAATCAAACCGGTAAAACCTGGGGAGGATTTAACCTAACTATCTTCAAGGTAAACTTAAATCCACTATCTTGAAAGAATCGAAGTTCATACAATAAGGACTTACAAGCCCCCCATACTCGACTTCTTATGCTACCCACCAGTAGAACTTACTGACACCGACCACAGTGCAAATCTGAATTCACGGATTCCTTCTTTCTTGGATCTCGACCAAATACAAGCACAACCCGCTTGTGTTTTCTTTAAGCTTCAATGGTAGCAAATGAATGATCATCAAGGTGTAGAAAATTCTTCTCCTTAAAAATCCTAAGTTTATGTGAAGGAAAGCTCCTCAAAGATCTCACAAGAGATTCACACTAAACCGCAATATGTAGCAACACAAAAACGTGGTTAGGGTTACCTTTATATACTTAGGGTAAATTAGAAACCTAAACCAATTAAAACACTTAGGACTGAGTTGGAAAATCTAATTAAAAAATGTCAGATACGATTTTCTATTGATCAATGCCTAAGCTTCGATCTGATCAAAATGTATTTGAACGTTTTTTCAATAGCTCAGTAGTTTATTCCAACTTTAGAACAAAGAACCAACTTTGAACAATTCTAAAACAACTTAAATACATTGTTTTGATCATGTGTTTTGCCAACAATACAAATTAGGATTTTAAATACATAAAACCCTAAGTCTTTAGAACTTAACAGTTTTTTACAAACGTCATTTTAAACTTCAAAACATCGTTCTCCCGACAGCTTATATAAATACATCCGATATCTTTTTTGGTTAATGCAAGGCTTAAACCAATGAAATTTTGAAAATGCATAGAAGCTAACGGTGTCCAAGGCCTTAAAAGAAAACATGTTCCAGACATCGTCGGGTATTACTTATATAACTAGTTTCCCAATCAAGTTAAACTATCAGATTCCTTCTTCAATGAAGGACACTCACAACTGCATCTCCATGGTACAGAAATACAATGAAAAAATGAAAATAAAATAAAATAAAATAAATATTTCCGTTACATATTACGGGGGCACATAGACAAATCCAAATGAGCCAAATTTAGCAACATAACTTAACAAGCTCCAGTGTTAAGGAACATGAGTTTGCAACTTAACATAGAAAATCAAACTTTCAAAATTTATCATTGCATGTTTCAGCCATGGCTCACATAACGTTGATTATAATGTCATGTATAGATAACAGAACAACACTTTAATGACCCAGATGGCGGTTTCAATTCAGGCAGTTTGAATGAGATATGAAATGGAGGAACATATAAGCAAGAACCCAGAGCAACACTTTAATGACCCAGATGGGCCGTTTCAATTCAAGGCAGTTTTGAATTGAGTTATGAAGTGGAGGAATATTTGAGCAGAACGATAAACCAATGAATTTACTATGATGAATTCACCATTTATCAAAGTCAGCCAGATTTGGCAAACACAACTGCAACGAGCTCCAGCAGCAAGGAACATGAGTTCACAACTCCAGACTTTCAAAATTTACCATTACCTGTTGTAGCCAGCTCATGTGGCATTGAAGGTAGTACTATTTATGGATGCTAGAGTAACACTTTGATGACCCAGATCATGACTCAACTCTGTTAAGTGAGCAAATATTCAACGAGCTATCGAAAGGTCGGCCTTTTGTCTACCACATATCCAATGATAAACCAACGAATTTACTCGCCAATAATGCTCAAGACCAGGCCTTTGGATGAGAATGTGGCAGTCAAGGTAGGCAATGACCCAAACATGCTGCCTTCTCCAGCGTTGCTAACTTTGATTCCCTTCTTTGGGGTGATTCTGGAGATCACAGCTTCATGATCTCCAATTATACTTCTCTTCCAAGTTCTTCTAAAGATTGTGGTCTCATCTCAACTTTGATAATACGACTACAATCTGTGATGATATTCTTTTTTGATGTTGTTACTAGAGATTGTAGTTCCTTCTTGAATGACTGGTACCCTAGGGAAGTAGAGTAATTTTCTATCCCAATTTTAATATTACACTTATTAATCGCAGCATGCATGATACATGTCTATTTTTTCTGTTCCTTATAAAGTAAGTACAATACGGCATAAAAAAACACGTATAACATGAAATACTAACAGTGAAATAAAGAAAATTTTATTCATTAGGTTACTCTCTTGCATGTCTTTTGTTATAAGAATTTCTACTACTAAAATAATAAGAACTAATTAATTTTGATTTGGTTCTCTTGCAGCTAAGCACTGGATTCCCTGAAACCAACTTTGACTGGTGGTCATCCCAGGGATTATGCTTCTAGGATACTGTTTTGTCTTTTTTTTTTAATTATATTTATTTATTTATATCTTTTTGATATAATTGTTTTGTCCTCTTTGATTCTACGCAGGTGCGCATTGTTTCTCTTAAATTTTCTTTCCGGAGACACGTTTCTCCTAACTTTTTTTTAATAACTAAGAAAGATATATAGGGTCCATTTGGATACAGCTGAAAACTAAAAAATGCTGTAGCAAAATAATTTTTAAATATGTGAATAGTACCGTGGGACCCATTTTTAATGAAAAAGTTACTGAAAAGTGAAATTTGTGGTTCCATGAACAGTGCACGGTGTGCACTGATTGGCTGAAAAAAAGCAAGAAAAGTCAAATTTTGCAGCTACTGTTCATGCACAGTGCATGAACAGCAGCCGCAAGTCTCACAAACGCGTGAAAAAAAAAAAAAAAAAAAACAGAAAAACGCAAACGCAAATGCAAATGTGGTTCCCAAACATAGCCATATTCAAAGGCGAGTTTGTGCAGGAAAAGCACAAGACAAACCAAAAATTACAAAGAAAAGAAGAAAAAACAGAAAAAGAAAACAAAGAAGAAAATTAATTACAAAAGAGGAGAGAACAAAGGAACGAAGAGAGAGAGTCACTAGATGTAAATCCCCAAGTTTGAGCCAGTTAAATAGAGAACCACTAAATGCAATGAACAATTGATCTCCGGCGCAATCCAACTCCTCAAAAGTCCACATTATTGCACTCCTTCCACAGACACCACAATAAGCACAACAAAACTAAATTCTAAATGTTAGACGAGTGCTTTCCCAACCAATTCCACCAAGCAAAAAGCAAATTTGTGACTTGTTAGTTTTTAGACCCCTTAAAAATCACAATTGGATTAACCTAGGTAATTAGCCAAGTTGTTACTTAGTCAAATTAAACAGATCTAGGTTATCACAAATAAACAATCATATCATGTAAAGCAGCGGAAATATAAATAACACAAGATATGATCACCCAGGAAATCAAACTAGTAAAAACCTGGGGAGGATTTAACCTACCTATCCTCAAGGTAAACTTGAATCCACTATCTTGAAAGAATCGAAGTTCATACAATAAGACTTACAAGCTCCCACGCTCGACTTCTTATTGCTACCCACTAGTATAACTTACTAACACGACCACGTGCAAACTCTGAATCCACGGACTCCTTCTTTCTTGGATTCACCACCAAATACAAGCACACCCGCTTGTGTTTCTTTAGACTTCAATAGCAGCAACTGAATTGATCATCAAGGTGTAGAAAACTTGTTCTCCTTGAAAATCCTAAATTTATGTGAAGGAAAGCTCCTCAAAGATCTCACAAGAGATTCACACAAACCGCAATATGAGCAACAATACAACTCTCAAGCAACCAAGACTTTAGAGAGGTTTGGGTACAAAACCCTAAAACCAAAAGAGGCACAAGAGGCACTCTCATCTCTCTCTCTCTTCAGTCTAAAAAACGTGGCTTAGGGTTTCCTTTATATAATGAGAGAAGTAGATCTGAAACCCAAATCCTTAATGGGCTTAAGTTGCTGTTTGGGCCGACTTAAAATTCTGCAGATACGATTTTCGATGATCGAGCTTGTTCTTCGATCAATCGAACCGGGCAGAATATGAAGTCTTCTTCCTGCAGCTTGTATGTTCTTGAATCTTGACTTGAATCACCTTGAGCATTGTCTAATAAAACCTATAGACTCTAAGATCTATATTTAAACAAGTTTGTGTTCACGATTTGCCAATTTTCTAAACATTTAGAACCTAACAAACTCCCCCTTTGCCAATTCGTGACAAAACTTTCATACAAAATGAAATGCTCAAATACAAGAACAACCCAATACAATAAAATGCCCATTACAACAAATTCAACCTAACTACTATCCATCAGTTGCAAGTGTAGACAGCAGTTCAATTGAATCAACCTGTATATTTCCTGAAATACTAAACAAAACGCATAAATGCATATGTGGAAAAATAAACAGGAAAACAAGAAAACAACAAATATGCAAACTAACTCTCCCCTTAAGTAGATACAACAAAACATCAACAAATATGCAAACTAACTGTCCCCTAAGTTAGATACAACAAAACATATTTGTATTTTCCACTATCATAAACAATCAATGTATCTCCCCCTAAACAAAATAAACAGGTCATTTATGTCTCTTCATTTTTGTCACGTATTGACAAAGATTACCTAATTAGAAGGTAGACAGAAAACATACACAACAGAGTAAGAAAAATAGAGACAACTCCCCCTATGAAGAGCAACAATTCCCCTTAAGAACTACAAAAGTTAAAAAACAATTTCTCCCCCTATAAAATTAGGAAAAACAAACAAGTTTTGGGAAAAACAGTTTTGGAGAAAAATAAAGGAGGTGGGAAAAATAAAAACACACAAACCAAACTAAAAAAAATTAAGTTGAGGATACACATAAAGAAAAAATATTCTTTCTTTCAATAAAATGCAAACATAGCACTATGTGACCCATAAACAGTTGCATGAGTAGAGAAAATATTTGCACATTGATTATCCATCATATCTCTTAAGAAAAATATTTTCTACAGTTCACACATAAAAAAAGGCATATACTAGAAAGTACATAGCTCAAAAATTAATCAATCAATTTTTTGATCAAGTTGAGTACCCAATGTAGCAAAGTGTATGTATGTTATGTGTGAAAACAATAAGAGATATGACTGCAAAACTGCAAGATTGATACAAAAACAATGCAATGCATGTGAATCCTAAACATAAATGATGCCAAAAAAAAAAAAAAATTTAATCAATTTTTCCTTAAAACTCAAATATTAAACACATTTTGCATCAAAATCAAGGAACATATAATTTTGATGGCCACGACAAAATCACACACAATATAATGTACCAAGTTTAGCAAAGAGTAACTTGTGTAGTGTGTGCAACTAGCAAAAGCTTGAGATACGTGTGAGGTAATATGTGAATAGCAATCAATCACAAAATCTACAAAATTCATCACATAGAATTCAAAAGAGACTATCACCAAAAGAGTTACAACATATAACTCCCACATTTCCTAGAACATAAGCTTGCAATCATATAAGTTTCTTGAAATTTGTCTCATAATATACACACAAATTTTTAATTATGTGATTTGGCATTAAGCCTAATAATACACACCAATTTTAAGCAATTATCAATTAAACCGAGGTTTCACCTTATGTTCTTTTGTGCATGTGCTACACTTTCTCGAGCACAAAATCTTATGATATGCACTAAGGTATTCATAATTGGCTAGTGAACAATGGTGAGATGGTTATTTATGCCTTATTCAAAAGGATCAAGTCCGACAGTCAAATAACATGTGACTTCAACATTAAGACAAAGTGATAAACACCATAAACATCTTTCCCACACAACATGCACTACAAAGTTTTAATTAGTCAAGTGCAATAAATAAGTTCATCAAAACTAAACAAGGTACATAAACTTGTTATGTAAAGATAATATGGTCAATCCTTGATTACAAATCCAAGATGTGAAATACAAAACACAAAAATCTTTTTGGTTTAAAAAATTTATGACCAAAAACACAAAGCACACATTCTGCTAAATGAACAATGCAAATATAATGCATGACAATGCTTAACTAAGTTATAGAGGGTACACAAGATAAGAAATATTAATTTCTTAATTAACCCTTGAGTATATGTACAAATTAGTACATATTCATACAAAATCAGAAATAGCTTAGCACTTATATAACACATACTATTCAAGTTTCTCCACAATGTTAAGCATGTTCTAAATCAAGAGAGAGATATCATAATTCATGTAATCCTCAAGAAAAATAAAACTAGACACAAATAAAATATTTTTTGTCTTTTTGAAAATTTTCAATGTTTTTGGATTTTTTTTAATAAAAAAAACAACCTAAAAAAACAATAACAAAACAAGTCCACAAACAATTGAAAGAATTAAATCATGGACAAGTAAACAACACTCATCTTAGAGAATCTTTTCTCACCCATATAGCACGAGTCTTCGGCTTTGTAGGTAAAAATTTATGAGAGGCAGAGTGTATTTGAGAATTACACCAATCTTCTGAGAGAGATTGAAATTCTGCAAATTCCTTTCACAAGCCAACAAGCTCAAATTTTTCAAAAGAATATGAAACAATTATATGGATTTATGGCAGGAGAAATATCATCACATATCCTAGATTGGAACACAAAATGCTTAAATTTCAATTTATAACAATTAGGACAAATGTGACCACGGACATCACAAAAATGGCAAACAGTAACAAATTTAGGAACATCAGTATTCTTAGTGGGGTTTCCGATCACAAGCTTTGGTTCTTGCCTTAACAAAGAACAATTTGATCTAATATGACCAACAACACCACAGAGGTGACAGGTAGGCACAAAAACAGATTTATCATGCTCTCTAACAGTAGGTTTAGACATAAGTTTAGAAATTTCAGCGTCTACATTAGAACTTTTACCTTTGTCTAATCTAGCAAAATAAGCATTTTCTTTATTATTCCTCTTGAAAGGAGGGATATAAACTTTCTCAGTTTTAGGCTTAAGAGAAACAGAAACACTTCTGTTATCAACAGCAGGCTTGGTACTAGTTAAATTTCAATTTTAGCTTTAGATTCAACTAACTCTTGTTCCAAGCTTTTCATCTTCTCATTTTGAGAGGAAATTTGATTTTTCAAAAATTCATTCTTTTTATTAGATTCATCTAATCTAACAACCAATTCCTGTTTTTCAAGATTAGCCAATTTTAACCTCTGTCTTGAATTTCTTAGCAATTTTCATAAATTTCAATAATTCCTTACGAAGAGTTTCACAGGCATCAATAAAATCAACAAAGCATGAGCAGAAACATGATCAAAAAGACACTTCAAATTATCCATGACAACAGAGGTCAAGGATCAGCTCTTAGATCAAAAGATCTAAAATAAAAGAGCCATCCGCTCTGATACCACTTGTTAGTTTTTAGACTCCTTAAAACCACAATTGGATTAACCTAGGTAATTAGCCAAGTTGTTATTTAGTCAAATTAAATAGATCTAGGTTATCACAAACAAACAATCATATCATGTAAAGCAGCGGAAATATAAATAACACAAGATATAATCACCCAGGAAACCAAACCGGTAAAAACCTGTGGAGGATTTAACCTAGCTATCTTCAAGGTAAACTTGAATCCACTATCTTGAAAGAATCGAAGTTCATGCAAGAAGACTTACAAGCCCCCACGCTCGACTTCTTATTGCTACCTACCAGTAGAACTTACTGACACGACCACGTGGAAGCTCCGAATCCACGGACTCATTCTTTCTTGGATTCACCACCAAATACAAGCACACCCGCTTGTGTTTCTTTAGGCTTCAATGGCAGCAATTGGATTGATCATCAAGGTGTAGAAAACTTCTTATCCTTGAAAACTCTAAGTTTATGTGAAGGAAAATTCTTCAAAGATCTCACAAGAGATTCACACAAACCGCAATATGAGCAACAATACAACTCTCAAGCAACCAAGACTTTAGAGAGGTTTGGGTACAAAACCCTAAAACCAAAAGAGGCACAAGAGGCACTCTAATCTCTCTCTCTTCAGTCTAAAAAACGTGGCTTAGGGTTTCTTTTATATAATGGAAAAAGTATATCTGAAACCCTAATCCTTAATGGGCTTAAGCTGCTATTTGAGCTGGCTTAAAATTCTGCAGATACGATTTTCGATTGATCGAGCCTGTTCTTCAATCAATCGAATCAGGTAGAATATGAAGTCTTCTTCCTGCAGCTTGTATGTTCTTGAATCTTGACTTGAATCACCTTGAGCATCGTCTAATAAAACCTATAGACTCTAAGATCTATATCTAGACAAGTTTGTGTTCACGATTTGTCAATTGTTCTAAACATTTAGAACCTAACATGACTGTTCTTGGTAATACCTACGAAATCCCATAAGATTTAAAAACAAAACTTCATAACTGATAAACCTTCTTATAATGAAACAGTAAGTGGTCATAGTCTCCCCACATGTCGACACATAATATACCAGTCAACAAAATCAAAACCCCCAAGTCTCAAATTATCACCCATAAGAATCTTATTCTAAGCTATTATCCAAACGAAGAAGGAAACATGTCGAGGTGCCTTAACTTTCCAAATACCTTTCTAAGGAAAGACAATGGAAGAAGAACCTCTCAGCTTACTGTAAAACAAGCAGATGTCAAATTTCCATTAGGCTTCAACATCCATCTTATCCACTCCCCAATATTTATTGAAGGAATATTGGATTCTAAGATGAAGAGAAAGTTGTCCCCTGAAGCCATCTCACAATCATTAAAATCCTGATAAATCAAACATCCCAACTTCTCCTTTCTCCCGCCCCTAACCTTGTCAAAGGAGACTCAATGGAGGCCTCCCCGTCAGTATAAATACCATATAGCCTCGAGAAAGTCAATTGGAGAGGTCGATTCCCACACCACCCATCTTGCCAAAATCTCACTCTATTCCCCCTCCCAACTACAAACTGGGTATTTTTTCTAAAATCCTCTCAATCCATATGAATACCTCTCCATAAACTACACCCATGAACACCCCTACCCAATTAAAAGTCCATCCCCCCTACTCTTCCCCAAACTTCGAAGCTAGCACCCTCTTTCAAAGCTGAGTCTCCTCATTCCCAAACCCCCAAAGATATTTTCCTAGTAAAGCTTTGTTAAATGTAGTTAAGTTCCTTATACATAAACCACCTTTGGCCATAGGCACTCACACTTTGTCCCATCCTACCAAGTGAGTCTTGTTATCACCCTACAAAAAGTCCCTATGAAACGTTTCGATTATATTTGCCACATGAGTAGAAATAGTCAAAAGTGTTAAGAAATAAGTAGGAAGACTAGATAACAAACTTTTGAGCAGCGTCAATCTACCACCTTTTGATAAATACAGCTTCTTCCATACTGCCAACTTTCACTCAATTTTTTCCAGAATAAAATTATAAATTGAAAGAGATTTATTAGAAGCCCCTAACAACATGCCAAGATAGGACATAGGCAAAGTTCCAAACCTGGAACCCAAAATCTCAGTCAAAGCGTGCACATTATTTACCTCCTCTATTGAAACCATTTCACTTTTCTGCACATTGACCTTAAAGTCTGTCACAACCTGAAAACAAAGTAGCAACATCCAAACATGAAGGATTTGCTCCACATCTACATCACAAAACAAAATTGTATCATCTGCAAATAGAAGATGTGAAACACATTCTCTGCCACCCCGTCTACCATTAGCCTTGAAACCACGGATTAAGCCAACACCCTCCACTTTGTTCAACATCCTATTTAAACCCTCCATTATAATCAAAAATAGGATAGGATATAGTGGATCCCTTCGTCTCAAACCCCTTGAACTACCAAAGAAATCAACTTGATATGATCCTAGCAACTCACATGGATTAAGTATAAATTTAACCATGTGTTTATAAGCTCTTTGGCACTTTCCTCTTGCAAGCCAGTTTTTAAGGGTGAGTTCTACCATAGATTCCTAACATTTGGTATCAAAGCCAACCACTACCCCGAGTAATTGGGTGTAGCTAATTGAGTATGGGATCAAATGAATTGCGGCTTTGTGGTTGGATCCCCAAAGGGGCGGCCCAAAGGCTAGATTAAAATAATTGATAGGTAAGTGGAGCCACCAAAAGAGAAAGGGCTACCATCAGGTCAGTGTCGCTAGAATGAGCGGTTGTGGACGTCGGCTGCAGAGTGTGGTAGTATTTTATTATCTTAGTGTCTCACATAGATTAAGTATAAGTTTAACTATGTGTTTATAAGCTCTTAGGCACCTTCCTCTCAGAAGCCAGTTTTAAAGAGTGAGTTCTACCCATGGATTCCTAGCACAATTAGAGACCCATTGACTAAAATAGAAAATTGAACTGTGGATATACAAGTTCGGATCCACCTACACCACTTCTGCCCAAAGCCCATTCTCTTTAACAAATCCAAGAGAGCCTCCCAATTCACATGGTCATATGCTTTAGCAAAGATTTTCTTAAAAATTTGATATTTTCTTCCTTAAACAACTTAATTAAACCATGTTTTTCATTGAAACTTTTATGGGTATTTTCCCATAAAGGCAAACAAAACTTTGGCAAGCACTTACAACAACTAAACCCACAAATTAATTAAAATCCAGATATAAATATTTAAAAACCCAGTTCAAATATCAAATTTAATTTTTTTAAAAAAATCTAAGCCAATTAATGGTAAAGGTTCAAAATCTCAAATTCAGTAATGAGAAAAGCAAATACAAGAATAAAACCTAGATGACGACAAATTAATGACTTTACACATAATTTAGGACAATAATTACAAAACAACGTCGGTTAAAATTATGATGCTAGAAAATATGGAGAAACATTGGACAAAGAAACCTTGACGGATTTGGAGCAAATGTTGCTTTCTAGTTAAATTAAATTAACCATTAACGTTTCCACATTCGACAAACAACAAGATAATACAATTCAATGGAAATTATCTGCTACTAATTAATTTTTTATGTAAAGTTTCATTAAAAAAGCTGAAGGGCGTCAACCAAGTACATTGACATTCACAAAATGTGGGAGTACTTAATAACAAAGCATAACAGAACTTTCTTGTTTAGATTGATTCAAAAGTTCTTCAAACTCTTTTTTCACAATTTCTTATTCTTATACAGCTATCCTAGTTATACTTTTACTTTAAATCTCCATAATTCTTTCTTTATTTATTATTATTTTTTTTGGTAGCCAAAAAAACTTTTATTAAACATGGAATGACAAAATATAACAATACAATGATAAAAGAAAAACTTCTAAGTTCCACTGAAGCTTTTAGAACCAAAAAAGAAGAAGAAGAAGAAGAAGAAAAGAAGCAAATAGAGTGATACAAAGATAAAATTCTCTAGCACAAAATATTCATCCAACAAAACTAAGGTGTCAAACATGAAGATAGAAAAATCAAGATACTTTGATGGCATCCATAACGGAAAAAATGCTCCCACACCCCCTGAACTTTAGATTAATGGTCACTACACCTCTTAAATTTTTATTTTGGCCAATTTACTCCTTAAACTTTATTCATGTGCCAAATCACTACTTCCATTAGTTTGCTGTTAAAATTATAACAGAATATGCACTTGAGACACGTTATTTTTAAAATACCAAATCTGAAATCTGAACCTAGTGGAAGAAGAGAGAAATGTTTTGAGTGAGAGAGATGATCGGTCAAAACCACCGCAACATCCCTCCCTCCACCGGCAGAAATCCATCTTGCCATCTGTGGTCTCGCAGTGCCATTCAACAGTATATATTGATCTGCACCACAAACCCAAAAAAAAAGTATCGAATTTCTAAAACCAATTAGTTTCAATTTTAAAAAGGTTAATGGATCTGGACAGGGGAATTATGCCTCTAGAGCTCCTAGACTTTGATCTCCAAGAAGCTTCAATAAAACAAAGTTTTTTTTTTTTTTTTTTTTCAATTTAGTTTTTGATTAAAGGAATTTATATGTAACTCTTTTTACCAAAAAAAGGGTTTTGATTAATTCAGTGTGCGTTGCTGGGATTTGGAATTGGATTGGTGGGTTTTGGTTAGTTTTCTTTGTTGGGTTGGTAAAGATTGTGGGGCACTCAGCTATTTGGGTTATAGGATTTGGTCTTGTTGTTGATTGCAACTTCCAAGGAATTCATCATCAAACATCAGTGAAGACATCCAGCCTTGTAAATCAGAGTTCACTGTAAGATAATTAAGTCTCAAAATTGATGCATCTTGGAAAATATTTGGAATGCAAATGTAAGTCACATGGTGGCTATTGAACAAGAGATGGATATGCAGTTGAACAGCGTGACGAGACCATGGACGACAGGACAAAATTTCCGGCGCAGAGGGAAGGATGCCATGGTGGTTCTAACTTCTGATCATCGTGTCACTCTCACTTTAGAACGTTTCTCTTCTTCTTAGATTTCAGATTTGGTATGTTAAACATCACGTGTGTCTCACATGCATATTCTGTTAAAATTTTTAACAGAGACTAACTGAGGTAGTAATTTGGCATATGTGTGAAGTTTAAGGAGTAAATTGGTTAAAATAAAAATTTAGGGGGTGTATGAGCATTTTTCCTCATCCATAACCACTAGCTTTCTTTTAGCAATTACTGCATCTGTAGTTTGCTTAGAAACCCTAACATTATTAAACATATAACATTTCAGTTAAGTCCATATTTAAATTCTTGGCCAATCACAGTGATCATCCATTAATTAATCATTACTCATTTTCATGACCATATTTAACAAAGAAAGAGGAGGAGTTACTCATGTCATATATCTTATTTTAAATCAAAATTCAAATATACATAGATGCAATTCATTATTGCACTAAATAGAAAGGTCAACCAAAAGTCAAACATCTTCGGTTTTATATATATATATATATATATATACACACACACATACCAAAAAAAAAAAAAAAAAAATCATAACAACAATAAACCCCATGTCTCTTAGACTTTTAAATTAATACAAGTAGAATGCGCAAACTTAATGAACATACACATTAACTTATAGGGAATCTAAAACCATATTATATGAAAACTAATATATTTCACTATTAACAATCAAAACAATAAAATGGGCACTGGCTGTGCAGTAATCATCACCAGCAACAATGAATTATGACACAATTAAGGACACCAAACATGCTTAGAATAACCACGTTATGAGTTATATCAAACCTTTAACAACAGTAAAATAAGACAAAATATTGTACCTGTCAAAAAAATCTAACTAACTCCTCAATCAAAATTATCCATTGAATGCACACCTTCTCACAATGAGTTCTCTGCATACCAAACCTCCTTAGAAACCACCTATCCTCTTTAAATACAACTCTTCTAAGCCTAACACAAAGTTCAGTTGATAATCCACTCCTTAAAATTTTTAAAAAACCAAATAAACTATAAAAAAAAAAAAAATTAAAAGTGAAAGTTCAAAAAGTGTGTAAAACACCTTGAACGTTTAGACACCCAAATTACAAATTACCAATTCAAGCTTATTATCAAACAATGTATGTGCGGAATATGAACATAAGCTAAAACAGAATTGATAAAACAATCTAAACCAAATAAAATCATAACCACAACAGAAATTAAATAGCAAAGATTAAGGGAAGAGAGATGAAAATACAAAGACAACACAGTGATGTGTTATCGAAGAGAAAACCAAAGTCCTCGGCGTAAAACCTCTCCGCTACCCTCCAAGCGGTCAATAATCCACTAAAGAATGAAGTTGAGATACATGAACAGCAGAAGACCCTCCAAGTCTAATCTACACAGTGTACCTAAGCCCTCCAAGCTTCTTACTCCAACGAGGTTATGTCGAACCTTTGTCTTCTCTAGTTTACCGGATTCCGCTATAGTCCATAGCATCAACTAATATCAATTGGTCCCCTCCTAACTGCTTCCCAAGCACCAAATAGCCTCCTCACAGATATGGGTATGGTGAGAAAAGGTTTTGGCTAATGTACCTCTCAAGGATGTATCAATGGAGATGGTGAAAGTAAAGGAATTTGGAGAATCAAAGGATGAAAATTGTGGATGAGTCAATCTTGTTTTTCTCTAGGGGTTTTCTCTCAAAATTCTCTCTAGAAGCTCTCTACAATACGTGGGTATAAGGGGTATTTATACTGGTGCGTGTTTGGAATGCGAAAGGCCAGTTTTTCCCAAACAGAGTAGTATGGCGACTTGGCCTCGCAATTGGATTGAGTCGCGACTTCAAGTCATGAGCTAACTACCTGGCCAGCCTGGGACTTTTGTCCTATAGTGCAATAGCTAGCGTGACTCTTTAGCTCCTCTACATGCTTCACACGTGTGCATCTTTTGGTGACTGGCCAGCCGCGAGCCACTCGCGAGATCCAGTCACGAGTCTTTGCAGAATGCACACTTCTGAGCTTTTCTTCACATTCTCTCACAAACTACTCTTACATGATTCCCACCTAAATACAAGGTTTTTAAATACTGAATTACAAGCAAATTTGGCACGGAATAAAGCCAACAAAATGGTTGATTAAATTCAACCTTACAAAAAGATTTTCTTTATTCTTTTTCTTCTCTCATTTTCTTTAGCAAGCAAACTAAAAACAAAACCGAATAACTTTGAACTAATATAGCATAAGTCACGCCAAAATTTTGATGGAACCCCTAAACAAAAGCTATTGCTTGCATAGAGTGTCATGCTAATGGAAATATTTGTTTTCCTTCTGCCAAATAAAATTCATTTAGATCTCCTTTCAACCATTGAAATGCAAATACACATTTCAACCATGCCAGATAAAATTCATGTAGATTTTCTTAAATCATGTCAATGCAAATACACAAATCAATGTTCAAGTTGAAGAAAATCAAGATCATTAAAATAATAAAAAATAAATAAAAAGAAAGAAAAGAAGAAGAAGCAAATCCAAATTCAAAATAGCATCGATAACAGACACAATTAAGATACAAAGATAATTCAAAGAGAAGGATCACTTACTTAAAATCAAGTAGCAGATATTTGCATCAATATGACCCTTCGAGGGATTTGCACCAACATGACCCTTTAGGCATTTCTTCATGAAACTATCTTCAAGACCAATAGAGTAAAAAGCATTAGGAAAATTTTCTATATTAAATGAAAATTGATGTAGAACAGACAATACATTGCCTTCCTAGAGCCGCAGGGGTGCAAGAAGTCACAATGCAAGATTAAATGGGGTACCAATAGAGGTCATCGGGGCAATAGTGTCGAACTTGCATGACATTTGGCAAGTTGAAGGAAAACGGCATTTGATCCAGACTCATGTCATGAGTGTCGCCTAAATTTAGGAAAATTCCTTCATTAAAGCCCTAGACTCAAAATAAGGTCTCGTTTATTTTGGGACAACCCTTAAGGTCAATAGTTTATAATTCTACATTTAACTCAATTTTGCCATTTTTGGTAAATTTCAGTATTTTATCACTTAATCACGTAATTAGTGCAAATTAGAGTTTTTAGACGTTTTTCTCAGTATTTATATGTTTTGTAGCTGTTAGAGGCAAATCAGATTATTATCAATAAATACAGACTTTTGTCAAATTCTTTCTTTGGTGGATTTTAGTTTTTCTTTTTGTGAATTCAGGGAAACCTTTCGTATATTTGATGTTTACTACCAGAATCTAATAGTTTAGTTTCGATTCCATCAAAAGAATATCGTGTGTGTTTTCTTTAGGTTTCCATGAGATCAAAATTTAGAAAATTAAATAATATGGATTACAACTGAAATCAAATAGAAGCATTTAAAGAAAAACCATTAGCTAATTACTCTAGCGAATAGTGTTTTTTTTTTCTTAATGAAATTACTGCAACCGATGAATGATTAATAGTGTAACAATATGCAAAGTTAGCAGTTAACATTACACTATGATAAGAACATCAAGGGCCAAATAGAAACTTACCCGAGAGTTGGATAGAGTAAAATGTAATAAGGCCTAACAATATATAATGCATTCTAGATACTTTGAAAAAAATATTCACCTTAATGACTGCAGAAGAAGAGGACGATATTGAACATAGTAGCTGCACGCACACAATACATTATCAAGTTGTCATATTGAACAAAAATAAGGAACCAATTTCTTTAAGGTATCTGATCCTCAAATATTATTTGTTGAGCTTGTTGGAAGTTGGATTTCATTGGGTTTCCTTTCAATATAGTGAACACTTACACTACCTGATTGCAATTTATGCCTTTGGATCATTGACTTAGTCCCTACATGCACTCTTGATTGACCTCAATTTTATATTGAGAAATAATTGCATGAATTTTTCTGCGAATTTCAGCTGCATTCATAAATATTGAGTGCATATGCTTGTCGAACCTTGAACATCAGGCTAATTCTGAGCCCAAGTCTTCCCTAGAGCGAACCATAGAGGACCTAGCAAAGACCGTCCAAGTCTTACTTGAAAGGGTAGATGGAATAGGTACTCGACTTGAGTCAGCTGAGGCATCTCAAAAGGTGACCAATAACTATGAAGGAGAGATGTCCCACACAGGAGGAAATAATGAGCTTAGAGACAATAAAAAATGGGGTCTCGCTACTTATCAAAAAAAAAAAAAAGGTCTCGCCTAATAGCGCCTTACTAGCTAGGCCAAGAGGATAAAGGAAAGAGAGTGGTTAGCGAACCTTCAAAATAAGGATCTTGCCTCCGATGTTTCAAATGTAATGTAGTTGGTCATATTGCGGATAATTGTCCTTCTAATTAGACCCCTGTCAACCAAGAAGAGGAAGAGAAGGTAGAAGATACGAAAGAACTTGTCTGTGACTCAAATGTTGAAGAGACGATCCTAGGATGTTGAGGCAGAATGGGAAGACCATCCTAGCTACCTCACATGCATTAAAGTCAAATCTGCCCAAATTGATGATTTCAAAGACATTCTTGGTGTCCTCAAAGTGAATGTAGTAAGGTGTGCTTTGGCACAATAAAAGGACAATGATGATTGGCAAGGGAGTGCCATCTTCCAAACTTACACTAAGTGTGAGGTCAAAACTTGCAACGTTATTATAGATAGTGGGAGTTGTATTAAAGTAGTGTCTTCTAGTGTTTTTTCCTACCTAGGCTTGAAATCAGTTCCATACCGTAAATTATATAAAGTGTCTTGGGTAGATATCTCCTCCATAGCCATAAAAGACATTAGGGGTGTCCACGAGTTGGTTAGGTTCGGGTTTGGACTCAATCTAGAGCCGATGGGATCCCGTTGGGGTGGCAAGACAAAAGACCCATTGCCGACTACGAAAAACCAAGGGCTGAGTTGGATCGGCCTCAAGTGGACAGCGATTGGCTTCTACTTCAATTGAAAGAGAGAGATCAAAGACCAAACTTGGTACATGAATCAAAAATCTAAAGAACAAATCTATAAACCCAAACACCAGTAGACCACAAATCCAAAGAACATAAACAAAAATAGAGAGAGATGATAGCAAATCTAAACTTGCAAGAGAATGAAATGAAGAAATAAAGAAAGAACATGATTGAAAATCAAACTTGAGAGAGAGAATCCCAAATAGGGAGTCAAATTGGTGAGTTAGCGTGGGGGCGAATAGAAGATTTGAATTGGATGCGTTGGCTGTTGAGACAGAGAGAGAGAGAGAGAGTGAAGAGTATGAACTGAGGAGACATTAAACTGACTAACTAAGGGTCATATATCACTATTAGGTCAAGTGTATTAGGTTTTCGAAGGGAAGACCTGTCACTTGACCTGCTAGCATCAATTTGGAAAAGTAAGGACCCACATTTGACCATCAGGCAGTCAAATCAGGTGGTAGACAATTCAGGTTCGGTCGGTTTGGTTGAGTAGGTTAGGTCTACTGTTTGGTTGGACAGACCTAAAAGAGAGATGTGTACTCTTGCCTTAATTCCTTACTTAAGGATGAAATATGGTGTGATGTGACCCCCATGGATGTAGGGCATATTATTTTAGGTAGGCCTCGACTTTATAATTTAGATGTGAACCTTTATGGACGAACAAATTCTTTTTCATTTGTATTTAAAAGTAAGAAAATTATGCTCACACCATTGAAACCCAAGCCAATTGACATGAGCAAGAACAAAGATGTGACAAAAGTGAAAGGTTTGAATATCATAAGCCCAAAGGTGTTTGGAAGGGTAGTAATTCAAGAATCAATTGTGTTTACCTTGGGTGCCAAAAAGATTACTATGCATGCAAGTGAGGAGCCACCTGAAGAAGTGAAGTAAGTTGTCATGCCCCAAACCCAAAAGGGTCCAAAGTGTGAGGGGAGAACCATTAAGAGTGAGAATGTAGGAGATTTTTTCCCTTTTCTTTCCACAAGATAAGAATAAATAACCATACTAAAATCTCCACATTACAAGTCAGAACTTTCTGACCTTGGTGTAGTAAGAATTGAGCAAGTTCCCATTACTTTGTTTTGCGACAATAGTGGAGCAGTTGCACAATCTAAAGATCCAAGGAATCACAAGAAAGGAAAGAACATTGAGAGAAAGTACCACATCATTAGAGATATTATTGCTCGTGGAGATGTGGTGGTAGCAAAGATTGAAAGTGTAAATAATCTAGCAGATCCCTTTACCAAAGCATTGTCTCAAAGGACCTTCGAGTCGCATTTGGAGGGAATGGGAGTTAGATTAGTGCACAATAGTCTTTAGGACAAGTGGGAGATTGTTAGGATTAGTGTCTTAAATCCTATTGTATGATGCTATGTATGATATTATGTGTGACATTATGTATGACAAGGTGTATGACTTAATATTGTAATTAATAAATTTGTTTTGTTATTATCTGAAATAATGGTAACATGAATATTTAGACATTATCATATAGTCCATGAGATGCATAATATGTTATTTATGTGAAAAGTCACAGAAGATATAAATTACAAGTTCTTTGTAAACTTAGAATTTAGTTCATAGTCGATGATGAAATTGGGCGTTTCATCTGCGAAGACTATAACGTATCAACTAAGATGATTTGTCTTGATCATGGAAGTGGTGACTTCTAGTTGATATATTGATATGTTTTAAGAGTTAAAACATATTGAACTGGACCGTTGTGAGATTTATTATTCTTGTAAAGACTGTCAATTGAATAATAGATCTCACAACTTATATTTGCATGAACACTTAATCCTGAGAGAATAATGGACTTGATCATGAAGTGTAGGTTGCTTTGATATATTAGGAGTGAGATCTAAAGTAACGGTCAAAACCTCATTATATTGGGTAGCCACATTTAGTATTGATGGAACATATATTCTCAAGAAAGAATTCAGTCTCTTAACGGAGATATAAAATATTCCCTTGAGATAAGTTTAATGGGTTTAGTTATTCAGAGAGTTAGGCCTAACCACTTTAGTAAGAAATTACTAAAGTATATATTTATAAAATTGGATTTCATAAATATATGGTGAATAATATAAAAGGATTAAACTGGGTACTCAAGGATTAAAATGTAGTAATTTACAAAGTGACAGTCTACATTAATTACTTTGTATTACTATGAATATTTTATGAAGGGGTTGCATGTACAATAAAGTCTTGGGATATAATTTATAGATAAGGCCTAGAGTGCAACTATATTTATATAGTGATATTAAATATAGTTAACGGTAACTTTGGACTTGTCAAGAGTTGATAGAAAAACCCAATGCCCATTGGAGCTAGTGTCTTATTGGTCCCTTTTGGTCCCACTCCAAGCCACACACTTAAGCCCAATTGGAAAAGCCCAAAAGGTCAGCCCAATTAGATAATTGGTTAGATACAAAGGAAAAAACGTGCAGAATTTTATAAGTGAGAAATATCATTGTGAAATGGTGTAGGTGAGTGTATGTCACTCTCATATTCTTCCTTTGTAACCAATTGAGAGTCCACACTTCTTGGGCGTTAGTGGAATTGGAGTGAAGATTAAAAGTATTCCTAAGTGCTTCGATCTTTGTTTTTTGAAATTCACCGCTTTAAGGTATGCTCTCTTATACTTGAATTCTGAAATTTACATAGTGCATGTTATAGATTGTGAATGAAGTAGATCCGTTTAACTTTCCGCTGCGTATATGCATATTTCCAACAACTCCTAGGTGCTAAACCCTAGAATTTTGATAAATATTTGTTGGTGCTACAACAAAACGACAAGGATGTTTCTCTTTAGGATTTGAAGTTCCCTTATGCTAGTTGTTAGAGATGTATTAGACATATTAACCCAATGTAATAGGTCCAAGCTCACCTAGTATGTGTGTAAGAGAAGTCTCCTATATGTACTAATAGTTTAGGGTTTAGTCTTCTATAAATACTCATGTTATGGTTCATTGTAATGCAAACTTTGTACTACACTCTTACATAATAAAGATGTAGCCTTTAAGGGTTTTCTCTATGGACATAGGCTGTCAAGACTGAACCATGTAACCCTCGTGTTCTCGTGTTCCTATTCTATACTTCTTCTTTTGCATCTACTTTAGCATATACAAGTATACAACATGGTATGCACATCAATGCTAATATTTAACATGGTATCAGAGCTAAACTTCATTCTTGGCATTAAGTTATTTTTACCCAACAAAGAAGATTCCCACACATATAGCACAGATCCACAACAGTTCCTATGCTTGGCTTCAAGTCTGGACCCCACAGCATCACACAGCTCCCATAGAACCACCATCACTGCCTCGTCGTCAGGTGATGTCGTCTAATTTTGTAATGGAAATCGTAGTATCGCTAAGGTTGTCGTTCCACCAAGAAAAGGAAAACAAAAACATGTCAAAAACAGTAATAACATATAGAAAAATATGATTGAAACTAAGGAAAAATAAAGTTTGGTAAAATTCAATAATTAAAATTACTAGGGCGTTAGGGTTTGTCCACCAATATTGTTAAGCATCCACTACCAGTCCAATTTAGTACACAGTTGGGTAAGTAAACACATAAACTATCCGATTGAAAGATTTAGAAATAAGATTTATTAATAAAACTCTCTTTGGTTGATTATATTCATCAATTTTTCCAACAATTTAGTCTAGAAAATAATAATTTTGTTAGAAAAACTCAAGAACATTGCATACCCTAGAGGCAATGCTACGGAAAAAGTAATATCTAACAAGATTACCATGTTTTGCTAGAGAGATTATAAAGCCCTATTCTAACAATAAGAAGATTCAAGAATAGACTCATGAAAGAATTAGAAATTAAATATCAATCTAGAAAAACAATTATGAAAAGAGAACAATTGATTTCAATACTTGAGGTGTTTTAAGGTGGAGATGTCCTTGTTGATGACCTTATTTCTTGCAAGAGGGTCATAGGAGATGATTGTTTGGACCTTGGCTTCCTTGGTTGATTGAGATTGAAGTTGATTGTGAGCTTTAGGTTGGCTACAATTGATTGCATCAATGCAACTATTGGTAGTAGCCATACCAAGTTTAACTGAACTAGCTATTGTTGAAGCTTGAATGTTCTTGCTAGAGGGCCATTGAAGTTGGTAGCAAGATGATGAAGATTTATTTCTTTGAAGGAGAAGGAGATAAGAGACAGAGTGGTCCCACAGGGCGTGTAATAATTTGTTAACAACTAAATTTCTAATTTGAAATAAATTAAACAAGTAAAATAGTTTCATAACTTTGAATTTGTATTGATGATTATGTGGTATTTCTCTGAAATTACAGAAGAATGATCTTTTGATTCGATCTTCTTGAGATGGTTGCTTATTGGAATTGTGGTAATGTAATTTTGACTCGGACACCAAATATCCTTCAATTTGGCTGAAGAATGTATCGAAGACCCTTGAAACAGAATTACAACAAATCTCTAGTTATGAGCTTGTTAGAAATTCTTTATTCTTCATGTTCTTTGTGTGTTCTTCATCTTTGAAGGTTTGTGGGGGAAATTTTTTGGGGCTTTGGAGGCTTGAATCCATACAGTTTCACGGATTTGTGGTTGCTTGAAGTTTTTAGAGGCTTTTGAGCTTAATTCCAATGAACTTTGAGATTTAGGAAGATAATTTGAATGATTTTGTTTTGAATGTTCTTCGTATTTGAGGTTGAAGTTCTTGAAGTTTCTGAAGGCTTTAGGCTTAATTCCAGCAGAGCTTCTATACTTTTAAATCTTCTTTGATGCTGCTTGAAGTGTAGATGTCTTGGTGCATAGAAATGCCTTAGGATGACTTCCAATTATAGGAGTTTGGGTGTGGGTGATTGACATGTGGTAGAGTTTGATTGGTGACACATGTCACAACCTAATTAGAGGAGTTTTAAGACTCTTCCTCCAAGACACATGGCATAGTTTGATTTGTCGAAATGTCTTGATTTTCAAGGTGACACATGTTAGCACCCTAATAGGGATAAATCCCAAAGTAGATGGATCCAATTAATAGAGACAATCATAAGTAATGGAGTCAATGGCCTGGTTATTCTTCCAACTAAAGAATTAGTAGACGGGCTCATGACTTGGATGGAGAGGCAAGGCGACGAATGGGCTCCTCAAAGTGGATGGGTCCAAGGGAGACGGTTTGTTGAAGCCACGTAGCACCTACGTGGCATGAGTGGTCTCCAAGAATCTTAGTATGGAAATATCTTGCATCCTACGCCCAACCATAATCAAAGGAAATCCCTACAAGGAAAGGATTCCATAAAATACAAGTATTAATGAGAATCTTTACTACAAGGAAATACCTTCTCCGCCAAGAAAAAAGATCAGCTCTACACTATTATAAAAACCCCAAAACTCTCATAAATCAAGGTACGCGTAATTTTCCCAGCTCTGGCACTCTATAGTTGTAGAAATTCTCTCTAACTTAATCTTTGGAGGGTATTTGGCCGGTACCACACCGATACTCTCTATAAGGTCTTTAGTGTTTTTGCTTCGCAGGTTCTATCAAGAGCGTGTGAGAACCATGTGACTCACTGACGATTTTTGGCATTATCACACCCGATTGGATTACTTATGTCATTACTTACACGCGTTGATGTGTGATTGAAATTTTGCATGATTTTTATGTTTTTATTTCAGTGACACTTGGCAAATCTTTGT
The DNA here is from genome assembly GCA_035136125.1 of Quercus rubra. NCBI lineage: Eukaryota > Viridiplantae > Streptophyta > Magnoliopsida > Fagales > Fagaceae > Quercus > Quercus rubra. Next base: position 62,684,752 of record CM068734.1, on the reverse strand, counting down.
TAGTTTCTGAATGGTGATAGTAGAAACTAGTAGCAATACGTGGCGCTTTGTAATTGTCCATACGTTGAGAACTTGGTAGTAAAATGTGTCAGCTTATGATAGGTCAAAAATTTTCCCTCTCTACACTAAGTGATTGAGAAACTTTTTATTTATTTTTTTAATTTTTTATGAAAGCTTCCCTTGACTTCATTAATATAAGTTGAATTTAACTTAGCTTGATCTATTAAGGTAAACAAGTTCAATTTCAAACTCTCGGATTTAGAATAATATAAAAGAAAAAGAATTTCAGAAGATATTTATACAAAATTGCTAATAAAGTATAAAAACTAAAAATCATAAAATCATAACAAATATACAAAGGAGCCTTGAAAAGGAAGGGACAAAAATTGATACAATCATAACAATGCTTATTTTATTTTATTTTTTTAAATTCCAAATTCTATAACAACCTATCAAAAGAACCTAGAAAAGAACAAAAGAACTACCGATGTAATATTTTTAGGCATATATTGCTGAAGAGTCCTTTGCTGCATTACACCTGTCCGTTTACACGTCCCACTCAGGAGTTTGGAAAGTTTTTCGAAATTGCTTTTCAAATTATGATAAAAGACCCCTTGTCCCCTCATTGCTCATTAGTACCTTTAGTGAAATGCTCTAGTGTTTGCCATTTTTGAATGCCTGTTTGCCATTTTTGAATTGTCGACGTTGAATTAAGTCATTGTACTTGATTATTCTTTGATAACAAAAGCTTCTTCTAAAATTCTATATCTTCCCGGCTTTTAATTGGCTCAATTAGTAAAAATTTTTGTTTCCAAATAGATTTAATTTATTTATACTAAAAGTAAATTACTAAAAGTAAATAAAAGTAATTTATTTATATTGAATCTCGACTCTTGCACCCCACACCTCACACGCACTTATATTTATAGAATGACTATCGTGCCAAAGGTGCATGGTGGTGGACTTTAATCTTACTCCACTTGTATTTTGAGATAATAAAATAATATATCATTTTATAATTGGAAGGCCCAATTTTCTCAGCCAATGTGTACGAGGGTGTATGTTTTTGCTTTTACCTCAAATGTTTTCTTTTACCCCAAATGTTTTAGGAAATTCTCCTCCATGTCCGAAAATTGAGTAGATATTTTTTCTTGTTCTTTCTCTATAGTCTATAAGCAAAAGTTGGATAGATTATTAGAGTACTAGTATCAGCTGTGCCAAACTAAATGTTATTTTAACACATTAAAACTTACTTTATCTATTTTACCACACTGTTTTACAATACGTCATACATCACTTTATTTTTTTTTTTGGGTAAACTTTACATCACATTTTCTATTTTAAAATTCTCACATTAAAATAATACTAGCCCCACCACCTTTCAAGAATTAAGAATAAAAACAAAAAGCCTCTGTTGACCCCCCTCTCTCTCCACCAAATTAAAAATCCATTGAACCCTAAATTAAAATCTCACTTCTAAAACTTCAAACCAAATATAATCCCCACAAAATCAAACATAAACAACCAAACAAAGAAAGGGATTCTTGGCTGGAGAAAGAAAAAAATAATAATAAAAGAGAAATAAAAAAGGAAAGTAGAAAAGAATTAGAGATTGGTTATGAATAGAGAAAGAGATTTGGGAGCTTGACCATGGTGGTCTCGGCCTGGATAGGTTTGGCCATTGTTAACAGTGGAGGAAGAGCTTGTGAGCTTTGGCTATGGTCATGGAGGCGTGATTATCAAATAATTCAATTTTTCCGACCAAAGTCGCTTTTTTGGATTGAAAAATTCTTGTTTCACATACCTTGTTATACACATCTTTAATGCAATTTTTTTTCGAGTGTGTGATGCAACATTCTAACAGTTAGTGCGTGATCCTTTTTTTTTGAGGAACTGATAAGAAAAATTTCTATAAATACACTACATTAGCATGGAATACAAGCTTTAGCTTAGAAGATAGATCTTTTACCTATACATCAAGATCTACCGTTAGAACTAGAAAATGAGCAAGCACGTTACATTTATGAAAAGCATCCAATAAAGACCCACAATAGAATTATTTGACCGGATTTATTGTCACGATATGATGTATTTTTCGTGTTTTGGACCTTAATCTTTTTTTTTTTTTTTTTTTTAACAAGATAGAAATTCTAGACTAGCCTAATTTAAGTGTATATATATGTAAAGCTCATTCCTAAAAACTTGAATCCCAACTCTTACACCCTACACCCCACACACATTTATATTTATAGAGTAACTATTGTGCAAAAAGTGTGCAGTGGTGGACTCTAATCTCACTCCACTTGTATTTTGGGATAATAAAATAATATACCATGTTAAGACCCAATTTTCTCGGGCAATTTGTAAGAGGGTGCATGTTTTTGCTTTTACCATGAATGTTTTCTTTGACCTCAAATGTTTTAGGAAATTCTCCTTTGTGTCCAAAAATTGGTAGATATTTTCTATAGGCAAAAGTCGGATAGATTATTAGAGCACTAGTATTAGATGGACCAAACTAAATGTTATTTTAACACATCATAACTTACTTTATCTATTTTACTACACTGTTTTACAATACATCATACATCACTTTTTTTTGGGTAAACTTTACATCACATTTTCTATTTTAAAATTCTATCACATTAAAATAATACTAGTCCCACTGCCTTTCAAGAATTAAAAATAAAAACAAAAAGCCACCTTTGACCCCTCTCTCTCTCTACCAAATTAAAACTTCACTGAACCCCAAATTAAAATCCCACTTCTAAAACCTCAAACCAAATACAATCCCCACAAAACAACCAAAGAAAGAGAGGGATTCTTGGCCGGAGAAAGAAAAAAACAATATTAAAAGAGAAATAAAAAAGGAAAGTAGAAAAGAATTAGAGATTGGTTGTGAATAGAGAAAGAGATTTGGGAGCTTGACCATGGTGGTCTCGGCCTAGATAGGTTCGGCCATGGTTAACAATGGAGGAAGAGCTTGTGAGCTTCGGTTATGGTCATGGAGGCTTGATTATTAAATAATTCAATTTTTCTGACCAAATTTGCTTTTTTAGATTTGTTTTACATACCTTGTTATACACATCTTTAATGTAAATTTTTCGCATGTGTGATGCAACATTTTGAGAGTTAGTGCGTGATCCCTTTTTTTTTTTGGAACCAATAAGAAAGATTTTATAAATACACCAAATCTGCTTAGAATACAAGCTTTAACTTAGAAGATAGATCATTTACCTATACATCAAGATCTACCGTTAGAACTCATCTTCTAGCAAGAAAATGAGCAAGCAAGTTACATTTATGAAAAGCATTCGATAAAGACCCATAATAGTGGATATAGGTGACATTTTTATTTGATTGGATTTATTGTTGTGATATGATGTACTTTTTTCGTGATTTGGACTTTAATCTCATTTTTTTTTACAATTTTAATTTTTTTTAACAATATATAAATTCTACTCTGACTTAATCTAAGTATATATGTATGTGAAACTTCTCCTGAAAACTTGAATCCTGACCCTTGCACCTCACACCCCACATGCACTTATAGAGTAACTATCATGCTAAAGGTGAACGGTGGACTTTAATCTTACTCCACATGTATTTTGGAATAATAAAATAATATACCACATTATAATTGGAAGGCACAATTTTCTTGGCCAATGTGTATGAGGGTGTATGTTTTTGCTTTTACTCGAGATGTTTGAGGAAATTCTCCTTTGTGTCCAAAAATTGGATAGACATTTTTCTTTTTCTTTCTCAGTAGTCTATAGGAATAAGTCAGATAGATTATTAGAGCACTAGCGTCAACTATGCCAAACTAAATGTTATTTCAACACATCAAAATTTACTTTATCTATTTTACAACACTATTTTACGATACATCACATTTTTCTGTTTTAAATTCTATCACATTAAAATAATACTAGTCTCATCACACACGCTTCGCACGTGCGACGAGGCTTTTTTTATTTATTTTATTTTAAATTTAATATAAATTTTCAATTTGAATTTATCTATTGTTAGTAAGGTTACAAAAAAAAAAAAAAAAGATTTTTATAAAATTAAAATTTAGGACTTGAAATGGAGTAAACTGCTAGGTTTAATGTGTGCAAGTTTTTAGGAAAAAAAAAATGTATCAAACGTACATGAGATATGTTTAGATAGAAAGTGTGCTAATTTTTAGGAAAAAAATTTCTCAGGTATTTTTTTGTTTTTGTTTTTGAATTTTGTTGAATTACAATTTTACCCCTGTTTTAAATTTTTTTTGAAAATAAGGATTATCTAATTAGATTAGAGGTATTTTTGAAAATTTTAATCCTTGTCCCCTCATTACTCATTAGTACCTTTAGTGAAGTTCTCTAGTGTTTGCCTATTTGCCATTTTTGAATTGTTGATGTTCAATTAAGTAATTGTGCTTGGTTATTCTTTGATAACAAAAGCTTCTTATAAAAACCCATATCTTCATGGCTTTTAGTTGGCTCAATTATTAAAAATTTTTGTTTTCAAATAAGACATTTGAGATATAATTCATCTATACTAAAAATAAATTGGTGTCTTGGCCTAAAGTGCAATCGCCATGCAGCAAACATCATAAATTTGAAATACTGTCATATTTTTTTTTAAAAATTATTTAACTTTATTCCAAAGAAACATGTAAATAAATATACATCTCCTAAAATAGTTATTGTCAATTTTATGTGCATAGCTAAATAGTAATTTTTTTAATAAATAATTCAATTTCTCCTACCAAAGTCTCTTTTTTTTGGATTGAGAAATACTTGTTTCACATACCTTGTTATGCACATCTTTAATGTAATTTTTTTGCATGTGTGATGCAACATTCTGACAATTAGTGTGTGATCCTTTATTTTTTTTTATTTTTTTTTCGAGGAACCGATAAGAAAGGCTTTATAAATACACTAAATTAGCTTGGAATACAAGCTTTAGCTTTGAAGACAGATCTTTTACCTATACATCAAGATCTATCGTTAGAACTCGTCTTCTAGCAAGAAAATGAGCAAGCAAGTTACATTTATGAAAATCATATGATAAAGACCCACAATAGTGTTATTTGACTAGATTTGTTGTTGCAATATGATGTACTTTTTCGTGTTTTGGATCTTTTTTTTTTTTTTTTTTTTTTTTTTTTTTTTTTTTTACAAAATAGAAATTTTACTCTAACATAATTTAAGTGTATATGTGTGTGAAGCTCCTTTCTAAAGACTTTAATCTCGACTCTTACACCCATATCCTACATACATTTATACTTATAGAGTAACTATCGTGCCAACGGTGCACTTTGGTGGACTTTAGTCTTACTCCACTTGTATTTCGGGATAATAAAATAATATACCATATTATAATTGGAAGGCACAGTTTTCTCGACCAATGTGTTTGAGGGTGTATGTTTGTGCCTTTACCCGAAATGTTTTCTTTTACCTCAAATGTTTTAGGAAATTCTCCACCAAGTCCAAAAATTGGATGGATATTTTTTCTTTTTCTTTCTCTATAGTTTATAGGCAAAAGTTGGATAGATTATTAGAGCACTAACATCAACTGTGCCAAACTAAATGTTATTTTAACACATCAAAATCTCCTTTATCTGTTTTACCACACTATTTTACAATGCCTCATACGTCACATTTTAATTGGAAGGCCCGCTTTTCTCGGACAATGTGTACGAGTGGGTATGTTTTCTTTTACCCTAAATGTTTTAGGAAATTCTGCTCAGTGTCCAAAAATTGGGTAGATATTTTTTATTTTTCTTTCTCTATAGTCTATAGGCAAAAGTCGAATGGATTATTAGAGTGCTAGTACTTGCTGTGCCAAACTAAGTGACCGTTTGGATTACAATTATTCCTGCGTCTACGTTTTGGAATTGCGTTTTTTCAGCTGTTCACGGTCTTACAAATTACATTTTTCAGTAATTTTTTTATTAAAAATGGGTACCACAGCACTATTTACATATTTAAAAATTATTTCGTTACAGTATTTTCAGTTTCAGTTTTCAGTTTCAGCAAAAATAAGTTCAATCCAAACACACCCTCAATGTATTTTTGATACATCAAAACTTATTTTTATGTTTTTTACCGCACTGTTTTGCAATGCGTTATACGTCATATTTTGTATTTTTGAATTCTATCACTTTAAAATAATACTAACCTCACCACCTTTCAAGAATTAAAAATGAAAACAGAAAGCCACCGTTGACCCCTATCTCTCACTATACCAAATTAAAAACTCACTGAACCCCAAATTAAAATCCCACTTTTGTAAAACTTAAACCAAATACAATCCCCACAAAATCAAACATAAACAAACAACCAAAGAGAGGAATTCTTGGCCGGAGAAAGAAAAAAATTTAATAGAGGAGAAATAAAAAAGGAAAGTAGAAAAGAATTAGAGATTGGTTGAAAATAGAGAAAGAGCTTTGGGAGCTTGACCATGGTGGTCTCGGCCTGGATAGGTTCAGCCATGGTTAACGGTGGAGGAAGAGCTTCTGAGCTTCGGCTATGGTGATGGGGTCATGGAGGCTTGGCCGAAATAGAGAAAGATTTGAAGAAAGAGAGAAAAGAAAGGCGGAGAGAGAGAGATGAAGCTCATAGTGGCTATTGGTGGTGCCATGGAGGCGCGACCATGGAGAAGAAAGAAGAAGAAAAAAGAAAGAGAGATTGGCAGAAGATAAAATAGACAGGCAGAGAAGAAAGTGGAAAAAAGAAAGAGTAGAAGAAAGTAAGTCATAAAAAGAGAGAGAAAATGAAAAAGAATCTTAATTTTGGGGCCTACATTTTAGTCCATAGAAATTTATTTTTTATTTTATAAAGGAAGACGTCCGTGGAAATTGAATCAAAATGATTGAGGAGGAAAGGAAATCACATTGTGTAATGTTTTGAATAGCATCTCCGGAGAGTCGCATTGAGAGATGGACAGAAAAAGCAAAGGCAAGGCCGTGTTGACAGAAAGTGATACCGGTTTCAATTATTCTCCGGCTGGTCTGAGCATTTTGGTCGTGGATCATGATCAGAAAAGCCTCCAAGAAGTTGTAACAAATCTTCGGAAATGTAAGCACCAATACAAAGGTCTGTTCTGGTCTCCTTTTTGACTTTCTTTTCTTTTTGACGGGGTGTTAATAGATACCAGTCATATTTGTGAAAGGTGTTTCTCTTTTAAAAAATTCAAAAGGGTTTTTTGATGACTTTCTCGGTGACCACAGCCCTCTCTTCACCTTTTGCATGTTGCAGCATCAGTGATGTCTCATCTCTCTCTCAGCACTGTCTAAGTGAGAGAGAAGGACATTCCTCGATGCTGATGACGACCTTTTGTAGACACATTGCGCAGATCACCTCGCGAGAACATGGGTCACCCTTTATTTCTGTGTATCATGTTAGGGTTAAGGGAGATGGAGTGAGAAAGGTGATGGATGTCCTAAAGTTTTTCCTTCTGGTTATCTTTCTCTCTCCTCTTTTCACGCTCAATCTTCTTCTGTCCTCAACATTCCTTTTAAATGGAGGGAGATGACAATCATCAACAAGAAGGAAAGAGAAAAAGAGGATAACATTTGTTTTGTTTGTTTGTTGTTGTTTTTTTTTTTTTTTTTTGGCTGAGAGTTTGTTGTTGTTGTTGTTGTTTTTTATTTTTTTTTATTTTTTATCATTGCTTATTAGAGGGAACGTAGGAAAGGATAAAAACAGAGAATTGTGTTTGCTTCGTTTGTAATAGAAAAAGCTGAAAATTAAGAGACTGAGGGATGTTGAGTTTTGACTTCAATTTTTTCAATTTTGGACTCCTATATAGTTGTTACTCACCAGATCGAGTAAGTATACTTATTTGACTCACTGGACTATTTCAGGGAAGGAGATCATCTGCTACCTGTTCAGTTAAATCCAGTGCAATTAATTATCTTGATTAAGTTCCATATTGCCTAGATAGGGGAGGTCCTAGACCTTATATAGAGGGTCTTTTAATGGTACGAGACCTTTTAAAACTTTGAGTCTCAAGTTTGAGTCAGTAATGGTGATTGGCATGTTTTAAGGTAGGGACTTTTAGGCCTTTGTATAGATTGGGATTGTTTTGTCCAGTGGGATTTGTGTGTCTTGTAAAATGTGTTTTTTCGTGTTAATAAAATTCTTCCTGATTTTTTTTAATGGGCAATAACTGAATGCAAAATATTTACATATCTCAAATATGACACGTATCCATTTGCGCCCCATGGATGTTACATTGAAAGCAAAAATACTTTTCAGTTACTGAATGCAATCAAGTGGAGGAAGCTTTGACTCTACTTAGGATGGACTTCAGTGGTTTTGATATTATAATAACTGAGCAACGCCTGCTTGGTATAAGTGAATTTGAGCTTCTTCGAATTGGTAGAGAGAAGGGCTTGCCTGTCGTGGGTAAGTATACACAGCTTGTTCAATTCCTTCAATATGTTATATATATTTTTAATGATACTTATACCTTTTACTAAAATATATATGCCATTTGTAGTTTCATTAATATTTAGCATGTTTTGTGAATCTAACATCACACTATTTTTAATGATATTTAGTAACATCAGAGGATGATGGAGTTGACACTATTCAGAGGAGTTTAGACCATGGAGCTTGTGCCTATCTGGAGAAGCCTATCCCAATGCGTGATCTCAACATGGTGTGGACACATGTGTATTCCAGCCGAAAAAATAAGTTGGCTCAAGTGCAGAAGCCGGCAAATGATATGTCCAGAGCGAAAAAATGTCGAATGTCTTGGAAAATGGACATTCAAGAAAAGTTTGTAGAAAGTGTGCAAGAAATGGGCATTGATAGTATGAATCCTTTTCCTAATCTTAGCTACATTAATTTTTGTTCTCACACTCTGGTCATTTATCTGCTCATGCTAAGCACTCTTGTCCATTGCGTTCAATGGTGTAAGTTGGTGAAGTCAAATTACTATCAACTAATTCAATCTTTCATTTATGAAAGAAAAAAAGAGAAAGGGTTTGCTAATATGCCTATATAATTGTAATTATAATAGAGTTATGTTAATAAGTGCTTTTAAGGGAATTGTTAACCATTTATTAACATTCCCCATAATATGTGATAAGTAGAGTATGTTGTTGTAGTTGGCAAGATGTTAAAAAAGCTACAGCTGCTGATTAGTTAGTTACAGGAATGAGTAGTTAGTAATATGTTGGAGCAGAAACAGTTAGGAGTTTCTTAGGCTTATGCCACATGGCAGCGGCCTACACATTTAATTAGTCATTTTTTTTTGGGTAAAAACACATTTAATTAGCTAAGGCCTAGGGCAGTTAATACTTGAGTGCCTAGCTATAAATAGCCCATTGATGTACTTGTAACTCAGATTTTGGATGATAAGACTGATTTAGCCTAGGTACTAGCTAGTTTCCAAAAGGGTGGTGCTCTTGAAAGGCTGATTTCCCAATCTTGTATTTCTAAGCAACTTAGCCTTTATTTGTTTCCATAGAAATTTGTATGTGAAGATAGTTTTTTCATATATAAAAAAATGGATTAAATTAAAAAAAAAAAATGGTCTCTTAACTCTCTTTATTTAACGTAACTTAAGATAGAGTTCTTCTGCACTAAATTTTTTCTAAAAAATAGTATTATCTTTATACGAAGCTAAATAAGGAAAATAACTTTATATTACATAAAAATATATAAGAAAAGTTAAGAGATAATTTTTGAACTTATTTTTAGATCGCTATTAAATATAAGAAAATAAGATAATTTTCTATAAAATTCATTTTGAAAATAATTATCATGTATCTGTCGTACTTGTATCTCACTTCATGCAAATGATATTAATTTGGAATCATAAGTTCATGATTACTTCAATCATTTTATTGGTGGTTGTTTGGCCAAGAAACTGAAAATATAAATATTTTGTTTTGTTTGTTTCTCTATATTAGTAATATTACGGTATATCATGTTGATGTAGAGGCTACTCCCAAGAAAGTTTTGGAATGCATGAAAACTAAGGGTGTCCGAAATGTTTCTAGAGATCAAGTTTCTAGCCATCTTCAGGTAATTGTTATTGTAGGTAATGTTTGTACACACTTTTTTGAACTGAAATTATGAGTTGAAGACACAATTTCAATTCATGATTTCAAGTTCAACTCACGATTTCAGTTCATTAAAAGTCAGTGCAACAATTTTTATCTATTTCTTAAATTAAAATTTCCCTCACAAATAAAAATCTAATTTAACTCAAACAGTTGTATTAGAATAATCATTAAACATATAAATATCATTTTTTTTTAATATAGTAAGTTTTTAGGACAAGTGTTAATTTATCATGGTAGGAAGTTAGATATCTTTTTCGGTAATACTAGTTTATCAAGTCAATGAGTTAGATTCCTTAATGGTAGTTTATGAAGTCGGATTCCTTTTCTTTGTTGGTAAAGGACACTCACAACTTCAGTGTATGATGCAGAAACACCGTTTAAAATTTCAAAAACAAGCTCCTCCATTACATATGCAAGGGTACAAAGATAAAGATGGTACCAGTTCAGGGCATGTTGAATCTAGACATGAAATGGAGCATCCACCAATGACTCTGCTCAATGGTAAAAGAGGGGGCATTCATGAAGGTTAGTTTACTGTTTTTTCCAAGTCTTTTGGTACAAGTTATAAAAAAATTTACTATCTAAAATATTAAGAATTAAATCACATATTTTCCTTTTGTTCTCTTGCAGCTAAACGCTGGATTTCCTGAATCCAACTCTGTCTCTGTCCTAAAAAGCTTTGGAATGAAACTTTGACCCTTTTTCCAGACGTTGGAGATGGTCTGGGCCCATCTGTCCTTCTGTTGTTTCTCTGTTGTATACTTATGTTTTGTAAAAAAATTAGTTTTATTCAGCAACACACAAAAGCATGTGTGAATTTTCTTTAAGCATTTTCTGAATGCACTTCCCTTCCATTTTACCAACCGAAAAGCCTCTTTTACACTAATACTTATTAGTGTTCCCTTTAGAAGCATGATTAAATCCTTTGCGTATACTCTCAGCTATTACTAGCAACAATTAGATTGCGTTTAGTATCGGCTTAAAAAGTCTTTTTTTTTTTTTTTTTTTTTACTATTTAGTTTATTTTATAATACCCAAATGAGATGCCATGTGATTGAGGATGTGAAAATTTTGGTGCCCCTACAAATGTTGTAAATCATATGATCTTTGTGTGAAAAAGTAATAGTAGAACACAAAATTTTTATGTAGTTAGTGTGACAAATTATTATTGAAATAAAATTATTTTTATACGGGTAAAATGTTGATTTTTTTTTTTTTGAAAAACTCAATTGGTGTTGTATTTGATTGAATATAATTCGTTTTCTTTTAATTTGTTTTTGATAATTCGATATTTATGAGTTTTCTAGTGTGTGGTCCATAGAAAATAATTGATTTCTTTCAAAATTTATTTTTTATATCTTAATTATTTACTTATCATTATAATTAATTATTTCTTACTACTAATAATGATGAAATATAATTTTTCTAAAAAAAAACTAAATTTATTTATTTTTTAAATAAAAAATTCAAAATTTGTAAGAAAGAATGAATTTAAGTATTTAATGATCATTATTTTAGAACCGTTATTATAAACTCTTTTACCATCCTTGTAATTGATTCCCCAGCGCCCCCCCCCCCCCCCCCCCCCCAAAAAAAAAAAGAAAAGAAAAAGAAAAACCACCCTGTACTTTCTATAAACACATTCAAATTCACCACCACAGCCTTCTCCCCCTCTTTATTGTTATTATTATTTTATATGTGACCGAATTGCCTAGTTCTGCTCTGGTCTTCATGTCTCTGCGCTTTTGTCGGCCCTGTGGCTGTGCTGTGGGGCCTTAAAGTTTTTCTTCTCCGTTGAAATTTATTGACTATCCCGATTCATCAAAAAAGAAGATTAAAGAAACAAGAAAAAAAAAAAAAAAAACGAGCAAAATACCATTCTTATCTAGAAAGAAAGATGCACTCTTGTTTCCAAAAGTTTTGAAGAGGATTTTTTGAGAGCCTACTTCTTTATTTTTCTTTGTAAGCAAAATAATTTTATTCAGTTGTGTCTAGCAGCAGTGGAATTTGGAGAAAGGGATATCACTTTCAATAAGTCTCCCGGTTATAATTATATTCTAGTGAATTGAGAACAGACCTTCCAACTATTAACTCTATAGAATAAGAACAGAGGAAAGGAGATAGACAAAAATTTCAACGGGCATGCATGGTTTAGACTTACGTGCATGCATGGTTCATGTTTTGACTTACGTGCGTTCGTGGTTCATATTTACACTTACCAGCATGGTTAATGTTTTTTTTTTTTGGTTACTTTTTTTATTTTTGAGAAATGGTTAATGTTAGTTGGACATTTAAATTGAGTTGGGGAACAGAGAACATTCAATACGAAAATGTTCAATTCTTTATGTTATCAAAGAGAATACGAATGAAAGAAGAGAGGCACCTCTACCTCATATTTTATGTTTTCAAGTCACTGACATACACATGGACTGGCACAGTAATTGTGCGGGGCAGAGCAATGACGCTTGCTTGGTACATTGGCAAAGGGGGCTAGATGCCCAAAACCCACATAATATTCTACATCCGAGGCCACGAGCACGCTCACGTGATCCACAATGGCAACACGGAGGCCGCAAGGCACGTGTGGGATACGAGGACGGCTTCAAGGCCTTTCCGACACCCGCGAGGAGCGTTGACTAGGAACAAATCAACTAGTTGGACAAGTGCCTTCAAGGCAGGTATGAAGCATAGGCACCCAAATTGCGTCCGAGGCATTGAGAGACGCTCGAAACAATGCTGATTGGGAGCACGCTGATCAAGAGCACGTTGATTGGGACTTGCTTCGCCCAGCAATGGATGAAACTAACACCATCTGCGTTGCGATAGCATGCCCAAGCTATACCAAGAATGCAAGCATCCCCCCACCACACAGCTGTTGAGACCATTAACCTCCTGCCACTAGGCATGAGTGGGCGTGGCTTCGAGGAAAAGTGGCATTGGAGAGAGCTTTCACAATACGTTTGATCATCACCTTAGGCTTGCTCTGCATGACAATGAATGAAAGTAACACCATCCGCCTTGCAAGAGCGTGCTGTAGCTATACCACCTACACAAGAAATGCTAACCTGGGTCCACCTAGGTGATGCATTTAGGACACACCTCACACCATGGAGCATGCGAGGTTGGACCCTAAATAATGCGTCATGCGAGGTTGGGCCCAATAATCATACTAAATAGATCGATAGCCATAGGTTAAAGATGTATTGCTTGAGGGACTGAATCAACCCAAGGTGTGTGGCCTACATATGGACAATGGTAAAATGAAAGTAAAGAAGCATAGTTGTTACCCATTTATTAGAAATTGTATTTTAGATTAGTCTTTGTATTTTGTACATTGTATTTTTCTCTACACATTTTCCATATTTTCAACATGTGGATTTATATTTTACATGCACATGTGATTTTAAAGGAATCAGTTAGTTAATTTGTTAGTGGTATTTTCTTAGGTTAGCTTAACAGGTGACACTTGGAATTATTTTCAGGGTGGCTGCTAAGAAACTTAAATTATACAAAATCTAATAAAAAGAAAACTTTATATATAGACCCAAAAAAAACAAAAAAAAAACATAAAATCTTATAATTTCCTTCTACAAATTTTCTTATTTTGAAATTGTTATATGATAGTCTCATTATCAAAATGCTGCAAGCTAGATATATATTTTTCAAAATTTTAGTTGAATAAAATTTTTCTTGGACTTTTTCTTTTTCTTTGTAAGGACCTAATATATTGTTAAAGGAGCCAGAGTTTAAGGACAAAATTTGGCCGCAAACTTAGGCTACAACTCTCACTAAACAAATTAATATGGTTACATATTTTGAAAATCTAATTATTGAATTGCATAGTCTTTATAGTCTTAAAAAACATGCCAAACTTCATGTTAATTGGATGTGAAAGTTTGGATTTGTGTGAAAACACAAGAGCTTGTTTAGACTCACAATAAAAATTACGGCTATATTGTTTTTACTCTAACTTAAACTAAGTGCGGAATAAGAGTAAATGAACGCAAACAACCGATAACACTACCCTAAGCCATATTCATCCATTATCAACAATAAAAGAAAAGCTTAAGATACCATTGAGATGTGTTATCGAAAAGGAAACTAAAGAACTCGGCGAAAAACCTTTCCGTGATCTTTCAAGTCGAAATCGATCCATTAGAGAATAAAGTTGAAGTACATGAATAACAAAAGACCTTTCAAGCCTAATCTATCCAATGTACTTGAGCCCTCCAAGCTCTTATTACCTACTGGCTTCTCGGAAACTTGTCTTTTCTAGCTTTCCCGAATCCCACAATTCAGCCCGATTGCATCTGCCAAATCCAATGAATGGCTCCTTCCAATGCTTCCTAGCATCACCAAAATCTCACTTAACATTCAAATTGGGTATGGTAAGTGTTTGAGCTATCAACCTCTCAAGAATTTAAAGATGGAGAGATAGGAGTAAAGGAAAACCACAAGAAAATGTGTAGATAATTGTGAGTATAACAATCTCTAACTCTCAAGTGTATTTTTCAGGGTTTTTTCTCTTAAAATCACTCCTTACAATATGTAGGTAATAAGGTTATATATAGTGTGGGTAAAGACTTGGTAAAACAAAACATGACATTTTGCCAAATAGAACATTTCGCGAGTATTTCACGGGAATGCCTTACCTGTGAGACACTCGCGAAATCCTCCAGGTTGGCATGACTCTTCACCTTCTAGTCATGTGCTCTACACTTGGCTATTTCGTGGGTAAGCTTCTCATGAGACACTTGCGAAATCCACTTGTTTATCCTTTTATGCTTTAGTCTTCACACTCTCTCACACTCATCTCTTACAATTAAAAATCCACATAAATACAGGGAAATATGATTGAAGAAATTACAATAAAATTTGGTACGAAATTAAAGCCAACACAAAATAGTTGTAAATTACAACTTTATAGGATGTTATTTACTATTTAATTCATAAACTTATTTTTTATGTATAATTTTAGATACAAAATCTAGAAGTTTTTAAAATTTGATTGATGATATAACTATTGATATTTTATTTTCTTAAAATTTTTCAAGTATGGAGAATATAAGAAAAAAAATGTAATACATTGATTCGTCAAAATTTACGTCTAATAAAAAATATTGAGTAGAGTTGTAATCTTAGTCTATAACCAAGTTTGTTGCTAATTTTTTTTTTCAAAATGTACTTATGTTGGGTTCAAAAAAATTTAGGATACAAAAGTTATTTATTATACTCTTTATATTTTGACCTGTTATCAAGTCATATTTAACTTCTTGGCATCAATATCATCTTTTCTTTCCTTTTGATTTTAAGACTAGCACAACAAGTTGATTTCTTTATGAGTTTTTATATTTTGAAATCATTACATGATAGTTCATTATCAATTGTAAAGATAGTTTATTATTAGTTGTTATTATTTATTGTCAATGTGTGTAGATGTGACCATTTTATTTTTTTAAGTTTGTATAGCATTTTTATTTTTATGCAGTTGTCATTATTTATTTGGCATTATTTTTTATAAAAATATTGTAAACTAAATGACAAATATCAACCCACTTGCCCACACAGTCACACTCATCCGTATATAAATAATACACTAAGTGTATGCTTGAACAATTACTAACTTTACTGTTTTTTTCTTGGATCACTAATTTTATAACAAAAAGTTATTATAATTGGATAACAATATACACATTATAACAAACTCTTTGTATTTTCTAATTATTAAATTATATATAATTATATTATATTTGTACTATATATACACACACACACCCATTTGCACATTTACATACATTACAACTCACACAAATTTATGACATTATAACAAAAATAAAAAATAAATAAAAATAATGCACACAATCAGTATCATGCGTAAAAGAGATATTTGTGATTTGTGTTGTTTGATTTTGAAATAGGCTTATCTGTGTTGCTATTTGATTTTGGCCTAGGTTGATGTGTGTGCAAAAATGTTTTTGAGAGTAAATTTAATTAGTAAAAATATACTTTAAATATATAAATATATTTTTTTTGAAGTTAGGGGACAACCCTAAAGTATATGTGCACCCGCCATTGTTGCTACCCGCTAAAATCCTCCCCCGCCTTTCACACACGGGTGGGGTGGAACCCCTATGTCAAACCTATGAGTGAAGCCCGCTCCCAGGTCATTATGATAGAGTATTGTGCCTGATGAATCATATGATCTTTAATTTGTGTGAAGAAAGAATCTTCGTAAATAAAGGTTTGAGATCATGTGTAATACCTAAGGCATTTTACCTGATGCAATACATAAGGTATTTTCACCTCATGCATAATGGATGGTTGAGATTGTTCAATCTCAACCATTAAATAAAAAAAATATTAGATGCAATAGTAATGAATGGTTGAGATTGAAAGTTGCTTTTGCAACTTTTAATCTCAACCTTTAAATAAAAAAAAAATTAAATGAAGTAAAAAGTTAAAGGTAAAAAATTTAAAATGTAAAAAATTTGAGAAGGAAGTGAAGTAATTGCATGTACCTGTTCTCAATCTATAAATGTAAAACACGAAAAAGAAAAGTGGAGAGAGATATA
Organism: Quercus rubra; assembly: GCA_035136125.1. Taxonomy (NCBI): domain Eukaryota; kingdom Viridiplantae; phylum Streptophyta; class Magnoliopsida; order Fagales; family Fagaceae; genus Quercus; species Quercus rubra. The sequence goes on along the minus strand of CM068734.1, from coordinate 62,668,114 downwards.
GAAGATATGTTTTCCAGTTTTCCGTTTAAAAAGAATGGAGCTTAACATCTTTTTTTTTACTTTCGACGAGTAGATAATGTAGTGGTAAAAGGAAAGGGCCCCGTAAAGAAAAATTAATCATCTTTTTGTTTGTTTGTTACTTTTTATGAAAATTAAACGATTTCTTTACCACCACCTCTTATGACTTTCTCTTTCAGAAAAATTAAACGTTTTTTTTTCTTCTTCATTTCAATTAATTTAATATAGCCAAGTTGCCACCTAATCATTAATAATGGGTGCCCACTGTCCACTCCCAATCAGCCACGAATTGACGTTAACGTTTTTTTTTTTTTGGAAAATATTATTAACACATGTGAGGTTTGGACTAACAATTTTTCGTGTTTGTACCAATCTGAAAAAATAGAAGCCCATGGTCAAGTCTAGTTATGTGCGTTTGAGAGAGAGAGAGAGAGAGATGCCGATACCCATTGCCGAGCTATTCGTACAACATTATAAAGTGGCACTGTTTTAGCACAAGCATTGGGGCTTTCATTGGCACCAATTCCGTAAAAGAAGCCCGGGATGCTTTGTGTAGAAGTGAGGGAGAACAAAAGTGACACTAGGTCACTACCAGAGGACATTAGTATTGAATTGCATCACAAACTCTTCAGAAACTAAAGATTCGTTAGGTAAGTATGTTTAAATAATAATTTTCAGTTTTTTTGGAAATATATGTGGGTGAAAAAGTGTATGAAAATACGTATAATGTTATTTAAAAACTAAAAAACATGTATTTGAACTCGCGTACCAAATGGAACCTAATGGTCCGTTTAGATTGAGGAGAATGAGGGGAGCGAAGTAGAATATAGTAGAATTAGTCAAAAATTAGTCTATTTTTAACCAATTTTACTTTACTCCTCTTCACTTTCCCTCAACCCAAACAGACCATAAGAGAAATAGAATCCGCAACTTACAGCATGTGTGCTGTGACATTCCTAGCTAGGTGCACAAAATAATTAATTTCTCCCAGAGCTCCCAGAGAAGTCCACGTTAAACTTCAGAAATACAGTACTGTGTGTTAATACTTCGCCATTTTAGACATATTGCTGAATAGCAATAGCATTAAAACCAAAGTATTCTTACCGCCCGAATAATGTTGATACTTATGTGGAAACTATCATGGGATTGGGAGCCCACTCCCAACTAATTATGACAAATTCACGCACGAGATAAGTAAAAGTAAAAGTAAAAGTGTCACAGCCTTTTGTGTTGTAGTGTAGCTATTGGAATTTACATTTTTGGACTAGTTTTTGTATTTTGTAGACTGCTTACATTTTTTAATATTTATTACATGTGATCTTGTAAATCCTTAGAATTAGTTTGTGGTTATATGGTTACCTCTTATATATAAGAGTGCTTAATGATGTAATTAACACATAATAATATTGTTTCTCAAAAAAAAAAAAAAAAAACACATAATAATATTAATAAGTTTCTTTTTTACTCACACTAATTTTTTTATAGTACCCATATGAGATGCCATGCGATTGAAGATGTGAAAATTTTGGTGCCCCTACAAATGTTGTAAATCATATGATCTTTGTGTAAAGTAATAGTAGAACACAAAATTTTTAAGTAGTTAGGATCCGTTTAGAATTCACTTATTTTGCTAAAACTGAAATTTTTTTACTGAAAGTATTATAAATATAGGTAAAAATTAGTTGAAATAATATAGTGGAACTCATGAATAGTATTACGAAGTGCAGTGAGACCCATGAATAGTAGCAAAATTGGCTGAATAGTAAAATAAGTTGGCAAAAATTATTTTTGCCAACTTATGATTGAAATAAAATTATTTTTATATAGGCAAAATATTGAAAAAAAAAATTGAAAAACTCGATTGGTGTTGTGTTTGATCAATTAGAATTCGTTTTTTTTTTTTCAATTTTTTTTTTTGATAATTCAATATTTATGAGGTTTCTAGTGTGTGGTCCACATAAAATAATTGGTTTATTTCAAATTTTATTTTTTATATCTTAATTATTTACTTATCATTATAATTAATTATTTCTTACTACTAATAATGATGAAATATAATTTTTCTAAATTTTTTTTTAAGGGAAATGATATGTCTACAACAATTTTACAACAAATTTTAAGTGGCAGGTTGTTACTGGTTGTTATTATTGGGTTAAAAAAGTAATCTCAGTGCTAAATTCAAATTTGAACCAATAATAACTAATCACCCATGATTTGTTGTAAAAATTTTGTAAAATTGTTATAGACGTAGCACCTCTTTTTTTTAATAAAAAAGCAAAATTTATAAGAAAGAATGAATTTAAGTATTTAATGATCCTTATTTTAGAACCGTTATTATAAACTCTTTTACCATCCTTGTAATTGATTCCCCAGCCCCCCAAAAAAAGAAAAAGAAAAACCATCTTGTACTTCTCCCCCTTTTTATTATCATTTTTTTTTTTTTTTGTGGGTATGTGACCAAATTGCCTAGATCTGCTCTGGTCTTCATTTCTTTGCGCTTTTGTCGGCCGACCCTGTGGGCCTGTGGCTGTTCTGTGGGTCCTTAAAGTTTTTCTTCACCGTTGAAATTTATTGACTATCCCGATTGAGCAAAAAAGAAGATTAAAGAACCAAGAAAAAAAAAAAAAACACAGCAAAATACCATCCTTATCTAGAAAGAAAGATGCGCTCTTGTCACCAAAAGTTTTCAAGAGGATTTTTTGAGATCTTTATTTTTCTTTTTAAGCAAAATAATCTTATTCAGTTTGTGTCTAGCAGCAGTGGAATTTGGAGAAAGGGATATCACTTTCAATAAGTCTCCCGGTTATTATATTCTAGTGACCTGAGACCACACCTTCCAACTATTAACTCTAGAGACTAAGAACAGAGGAAAAGGGAGAGACAAAATTTCAACGGGAATGCATGGTTTAGATCGACTTACGTGCATGCATGGTTCATGTTTAGACTTACGTGCGTGCGTGATTCATGTTTAGACTTACCTGCATGGTTAATGTTAGTAGGACATTTAAATTGAGTTGGGGGACACAGAACATTCAAGACGAAGATGTCCAATTCCTTCTGTTATCAAAGAGAATACGAATGAAAGAAGAGAGGCACCTCTACCTCATATTTTAAGTTTTCGAGTCACATTGCTTAGTGGCGGTTTTAGAAATTTTTTTTTGGATGTTCACTAAAAAATTTAAATTACTACAATAATTTTTTAGTACCATTTTTTAAAGAAAAATGAAATTATAAATTATTTTTATTGAATAGGTTAAACGAGCTGCAAATTTTATCTTTTTGTTTTATAATAGGCGTTTTTTTAAAAATAAAATTTTCACTTCTTGTTGTTTGGTCTTGTCTTGTCTTTGTTTGGTTTATGTTTGTTGTTTTTTGAGCTAATATTTATTGTCGTTATTTAAGCTTAAAAAAAAAAAAAACCTGAAATTAAGAATTATGTTTGGAGTAAGTATTAATTTTGGAGTAATGCAACATCCAGAATATTTTTACAATAAATCTTATGCAAAAAGCTGTTATTAGTGGGTAAAAAAATAATATTAGTATTTGGCTCAAATTAGAATCAATAACAGCTTACTATATTAAATTTGTTGTAAAATTATTATAAAAATATTATAAATGTAGTAGCACTACTTGATGATATAACTATTACTATTTGATTTTCTTAAAATTTTGTCAAGTATGGAGAATATAAGAAAAAAATGTAATCCATTGATTTGTCAAAATTTACATCCAGTAAAAAATATTGAGTAGAGTTGTAAACTTAGTTTTATAACTAAGTTTGTTGCCAAATTTTGTTCAAAGTGTAATTATGTTAAGTTTAAAAGAAAAATTAGGATGGTCACAATTTAGGATTAAAAAATCTTTTTTTTTTTAAAATTTATATATAATAATTAATTTTTTTTTTTAATTTTTAATTTTTAATTTTAGTAGGTTAGGATGGTCCTATGACCTCCTTGAACCTAGAGTGAACCTAGAGTGGAGCTGCCCCAGGTTAGCTCTTGTATATATATATATATATATATATGAGTGCTTAGTGATGTAACATACACAACAATAATACAAGAATTTATTTATTATACTCTCTATATTCTAACTTGTTATCAAAGCATATTTAACTTCTTGGCATCAATATCATCTTTTCTTTGCTCCGGATTTTAAGACTAGCACAACAAGTTGATTTCTTTACGAGTTTTCATATTTTGAAATTGTTACATGATAGTTCATTATTAATTGTTATTATTTATTGTCAATATATGTAGGTGTGACCATTTTATTTCGTTAAGTTTGTATAAATTTTTATTTTTATGTAGTTATCATTATTTATTTGTCATTATTTTTATAAAAATATTATAAACTAAATGACAAAACTAAACCCACTGCCCCCACAATCACACTCATCCATATATAAATAATACACTAAGTGTATGCATGAACTACTTTATTGTTTTTTTCTTGAATCACTAACTTTATAACAAAAAGTTATTATAATCGGATAACAATATAAACATTATAACAAACTTTCTGTATTTTCTAATTATTAAATTATATATATGTGTGTGTGTGTGCGCACATTTTCGTACATTACAACTCACACAAATATATAACATTATAACAAAAATAAAAATAATGCATACAATCAGTTTCATGCATGAAAGAGATATTCGTGATTTGTGTTGTTTGATTTCGAAATAGGCTTATTTGTGTTGCTATTTGATTTAGGCCTAGGTTGATATGTGTGAAAATATTTTTGAGAGTAGACTGAATAGGTAAAAATATACTTTGAATATATATTTTTTAAAGTTAGGGGACAACCCTAAAGTATATGTACACCTACCCTTGTCTACCCGCTAAAATCCTCCCCCACCTTTCACGCATGGGTGGGGTGAAACCCCTATGTCGGACCTATGAGTGAAGCCCACTCCCTAGTTATTATGATAGAGTCTTGCGAGTGATGAATCATATGACCTTTAATTTGTGTGAGGAACAGGGGCGGAACCAGGAATTTTTGTTTGGGGGCGCCAAGTTGCAATACTAATATATTTATCAAGACAACCCCATACACACACATAAATACACATGTTTTTTTTATTATATACACACATTTTTTTATTTGATAAGTTGTATATATACACATCCAACAAAAAAAGAGCTTAATATTTTCAATCAAATTTATGTTTGATAGCTATCTTTCATAAAATTAATAAAATACATTTTTCACAATTTTCATAGTGAAATTCTTAAAAAGTTTCATTTTCTATAAAAATTATCAAATTTTATACTATTGTAAGTAAAATTATTCAATTGAACTAATGTAATTTTCAAAAATAAGAATGATCCAAAACTTGGAGGAACAAATTAGGCTCCAAACATATTTAAAACTATTTTGCTTTGACCCATTATGTGGCAACTAAAGAGACATTTCATGTGTAGTTTTAGTGATAATAATTTTATAATGAGTCAATGACTTGTTAATTGCCACATAACAGGTTGAAAAAGATAAATTCAAACATGTTTGGTGCCAAACATTTTCAAATATTTAACAGATATAAAAGCACATTTTACCATAAAAAATAGAATTGCGAAAAATAAAGTTGTCTCTATAACTATTAGACTAATTTTTTTTTTTTGAAGCATCATTGGACTAATTCAAATACTTAGGGGGGGCAACTCTTATTTTTGTAGACTAAATTTTGAAAACATTAAAATAATTATATATATATATATATATATTTAAAAAAATTTCAAAATTTTGGAGGGGCCATGGCCCCCCCACCCTTCAACGTGGCTCCGCCCATGGTGAGGAAAGAATATTTGTAAATGGAGATTTGAGATCATGTGCATTACCTAAGGTATTGCACCTGATGCAATAACAATGAATGGTTGAGATTGTTCAATCTCAACCATTAAATAAAAAAATATTAGATACAATAGTAATGAATGGCTGAGATTGAAAGTTGTAAAAAACAACTTTTAATCTTAACCATTAAATAAAAAATATTAAAAAGAAGTAAAAAGTTAAAGTTAAAAAATTAAAAAAGTAAAAAATTTAAGAAGGAAATGAAGTAATTGCATTTACCTGATCTCAATCGGTAAATGCATACACGAAAAAGAAAAGTGGAGAGAGATACGGAAGATATGTTTTCCGTTTAAAAAGAATGGGGGATAACATTGTTGATCGCAGCTGTTTTACTTTCCACGAGTAGAAAATAAAGTGGGAAAAGAAAAGGGCCCCGCATAGAAAAATTAAACGTCTTTTTTGTTCGTTTGTTTCTTTTGATGAAAATTAAACGATTTCTTTACCACCACTCTTTATGACTTTCAGTTTCAGAAAAATTAAACGTCTTTCTTTTTTTGTTTCTTCATTTCAATTAATTTAATGTAGCCAACAAATCATTACTAATGGGTGCCCACTGTCCACTGCCAACCAACCACCCATTGACGATAACGTTTTTTTTTTTTTTTTTTTTTTTTTTTTTTTTTTTTTTTTTTTTTTTTTCTTCTTTTTGGGCAAATGCTATTAACGCATTTGAGTTTGGGCCTAATGCTAATCAGGTCTAAATTTTTTAAAAATTTATCAATTGGGTCCCTAAAATATATGTTATGTTTTGAAGTTTAGAAGAAGAGGAGAGTAGAGTGGAGTAGAGGAGAATAATTATCCTCTAACTTGTTTGGATGTTTTTAAAATTAAGTTAGGGGGAAGAAAATAATTAGCTTTTTCATAATTTGTAATTTTGTTAATATGATGATGGTAAATTTAGTCATTCATTTGGTCAAGTATTTCTATACTCTACTCTCAATCCAAATCTCTCCAATTTGGAGGAATGAAAACTAAGGGGTTAGAAGTTGTTAGAACCCCTTCAAATCCATCCCCCTCTTCCCTTATAAATCATTCAGATAAGGTAATTTAACTTACTCTCCCTCCCTCTATCTACTCTACTATCTATCCATCAAAACAAACTAATAGTTTCTAAAAACTGTTAGGCCAGTTAGTAGGGATGGCAATGGGGCAGGGTGGGGTCGAAGGATGGGTTCTTCACCCCCGCCCCGCATGGATTTTTCTTGCCCCATCCCCGCCCCGCCCTGCCTTGCATGACGGGGAAAATTTCTTGCCCCATCCTCGCCCCTTAAGGCCCCACGAAGACTCGCGAAGCCCCGCCCTATCTCGTAAAATTTTATTTCTTATCAATTTTCCCTACAACTATTACCATTTTTTCAAATAAAATGACATATTTCAATAATAAAAATATACTTTAAATTATAAATAAATTTATCCTATCAAATCAAAGTAATTTTTAGCAAATGGGACAAAGTCTCAAACCTGTACCTTATATTTTTTAATAAAAATATAGAAAACAAAATTAAATTGTATATAATTTTTGTGTGGAGGAGAATGATCAGCTAGAGCTAATACATGATTGATGCCGTCATATCGGCAATCAAACCAATAGGGAAACATATTCCCCATCATCTTGTTCTCCATTCACCACCTCATATTTCTAACATGAAAATTCAAAAACAAAAACCCAACTCATAAAATAGATATGGATTTTGACAAGCATAAAGAAGCAGTGTTGTTAAGCAAAGTGAAATCCAAATAGGAATTCCAAGTGTTAAGAGAAAAGGGGGGTGTGTGTAACTGGGTAACAGTCTGTGATGACATACCTTATATTAATAGCCAAACACCCACACAAAATTATAAAAACAATGACACAAACAAATATTTAGAGCCTCAAACCCGTACCTCATTAAAAAAAAATTATATTATGTTCATGATGAAAAATAAGTTAAGAAAGATGTATGAATCATGAATGAAATCAGTAATTCAATAGTATATAAATTTGTTTGTAATAAAGATAAAAGAAAGCGTTAAAATTTGTACCTTATTTCCAACTTTGCTAGAGAGAAAAAAGAGGTAGAGCCACGTTAGATAGAATAAAATAAGTTGATGATATTTTTGTTTAAATAGTAGGGTTTTAGGGTATGAAAAAATTACAATTTAACCCTTATTAATGTGGGGCGGGTCTAAAAAGTGTAAACTCATCCCCGTCCCGTTTCGTGGTGCGGGTCTAAAATCTCGCCCCATCCCCACCCCATTACCTTTGCGGGACAAGAAAAACCCGCACGGGGTGAAGCGAGGAGGGGCGGGTCAAGCGAGGCCGGGCAAAATTGCCATCCCAACCAGTTAGTCACTTTTCTCAACTATTTTAGGCATTAAGTTGGCATTAAGGACCAAATTAAATTTATTTTAAAAGTCTTGAATCTAGTTAGCATTAACTTAAACCTCAAATAATGTTAATTAAATTTACCATTAAAAAAAATGTTAATGTCTTTGCCATTATATATATATATATATATATGTTGTATGATGTCTTAACTCTAAACTCTTATAAAATGTTATATTAACTAATTTAATTGATAGTAGGAAATATTTTCTTATATAATAATTTTTTTAAAAAAAATTACGTAATAAGGATATAATAGCAAAAAATTTATATAAACTATTTTTTTCTGTCATCTTTTTTTTTTTTCTCAACCAAACAAATAAAATTTATATTTGTTGTTTATTCTTCTACTTTTCCATATCCCAACCATTTTCATCCTCTCTAGGTCTCACTTTTCCATGCTCTTAACCAATCAAAACAATGTTAGTTATAATTATAGGAACATTACAGGTACATTACTAATACAATTTTTTATTTAATACTAATCATTATATGTCACATTAATAATTATGAGGAAAAAAAATATGATATACGTTTTGTCTTTAGACTTATTGTTGTTCAAAGAAATTGAAAATGAAAATAACCTTATCTTTCCAAAAAATTTGACAAATTTAAACCTAACTACCATACAACGATTGGTTGAAGATATTTGATGCTAAGTTTGATTTGGAGTGAAATCATTTTCTTTTATTAGTTTTTTAGTGTTTGGTTTAGACCCCTTAAAACACAATTGGATTAACCTAGGAATTTAGCCAAGTTGTTACTTAGTCAAATTAATTAAATCTAGGTTAACACAATCAAATAATCATATCAAGTAAAGCAGTGGAAATATAAATAACACAAAGATATGATCACCCAGGAAATCAAACCGGTAAAAACCTGGGGAGGATTTAACCTAACTATCTTCAAGGTAAACTTAAATCCACTATCTTGAAAGAATCGAAGTTCATACAATAAGACTTACAAGCCCCCCATACTCGACTTCTTATTGCTACCCACCAGTAGAACTTACTGACACGACCACGTGCAAATTCTGAATCCACGGATTCCTTATTTCTTGGATTCTCCACCAAATACAAGCACACCCGCTTGTGTTTTCTTTAAGCTTCAATGGTAGCAACTGGAATGATCATCAAGGTGTAGAAAATTCTTCTCCTTAAAAACCCTAAGTTTATGTGAAGGAAAGCTCCTCAAAGATCTCACAAGAGATTCACATAAACCGCAAATATGAGCAACACAAAAACGTGGTTAGGGTTTCCTTTATTTACTTAGGGTAAATTAGAAACCTAAACCAATTAAAACACTTAGGGCTGAGTTGGAAAATCTAATTAAAAAATGTTAGATACGATTTTCGATTGATCAAGCCTAAGCTTCGATCGATCAAAATGTATTGAAACGGTTTTTCAAATAGCTCAGTAGTTTATTCCAACTTTACAACAAAGAACCAACTTTGAACAATTCTAAAACAACTTAAATACATTGTTTTGATCATGGTTTGCCAACAATACAAATTAGGATTTTAAATACATAAAACCTAAGTCTTTAGAACCTAACAGTTTTTTTACAAACGTTCATTTTAAACTCAAAACATCGTTCTCCGACAGCTTATATAAATACATCCGATATCTTTTTTGTTAATGCAAGGCTTAAACCAATGAAATTTTGAAATGCATAGAAGCTAACGGTGTCCAAGGCCTTAAAAGAAAACATGTTCCAGACATCGTCGGGTATTATTTATATAACTAGTTTCCCAATCAAGTTAAACTATCAGATTCCTTCTTCAATGAAGGACACTCACAACTGCATCTCCATGGTACAGAAATACAATGAAAAAATGAAAAATAAAATAAAATAAAATAAAATATTTCCGTTACATATACGGGGGCACATAGACAAATCCAAATGAGCCAAATTTAGCAACATAACTTTAACAAGCTCCAGTGTTAAGGAACATGAGTTTGCAACTTAACATAGAAAATCAAAACTTTCAAAATTTATCATTGCATGTTTCAGCCATGGCTCACATACCGTTGATTATAATGTCATGTATAGATAACAGAACAACACTTTAATGACCCAGATGGTGGTTTCAATTCAGGGCAGTTTGAATTGAGATATGAAATGGAGGAACATATAAGCAAGAACCCAGAGCAACACTTTAATGACCCAGATGGCCGTTTCAATTCAAGGCAGTTTGAATTGAATTATGAAGTGGAGGAATATTTGAGCAAGAACGATAAACCAATAAATTTACTTGATGAATTCACCATTTATCAAAGTCAGCCAGATTTGGCAACACAACTGCAACGAGCTCCAGCAGCAAGGAACATGAGTTCACAACTCCAGACTTTCAAAATTTACCATTACCTGTTGTAGCCAGCTCATGTGGCATTGAAGGTAGTACTATTTATGGATGCTAGAGTAACACTTTGACGACCCAGATCATGACTCAAACTCTGTTAAGTGAGCAAATATTCAACGAGCTATCGAAAGGTCGGCCTTTTGTCTACCACATATCCAATGATAAACCAACGAATTTACTCGCCAATAATGCTCAAGACCAGGCCTTGGATGAGAATGTGGCAGTCAAGGTAGGCAATGACCCAACATGCTGCCTTCTCCAGCGTTGCTAACTTTGATTCCCTTCTTTGGGGTGATTCTGGAGATCACAGCTTCATGATCTCCAATTATACTTCTCTTCCAAGTTCTTCTAAAGATTGTGGTCTCATCTTCAACTTTGATAATACGACTACAATCTGTGATGATATTCTTTTTGATGTTGTTACTAGAGATTGTAGTTCCTTCTTGAATGACTGGTACCCTAGGGAAGTAGAGTAATTTTCTATCCCAATTTTAATATTACACTTATTAATCGCAGCATGCATGATACATGTCTATTTGTTCTGTTCCTTATAAAGTAAGTACAATACGGCATTAAAAAAACACGTATAACATGAAATACTAACAGTGAAATAAAGAAATTTTATTCATTAGGTTACTCTCTTGCATGTCTTTTGTTATAAGAATTTCTACTACTAAAATAATAAGAACTAATTAATTTTGATTTGGTTCTCTTGCAGCTAAGCACTGGATTCCCTGAAACCAACTTTGACTGGTGGTCATCCCAGGGATTATGCTTCTAGGATACTGTTTTGTCTTTTTTTTTTTTTTTAAATTATATTTATTTATTTATATCTTTTTGATATAATTGTTTTGTCCTCTTTGATTCTACGCAGGTGCGCATTGTTTCTCTTAAATTTTCTTTCCGGAGACACGTTTCTCCTAACTTTTTTTTAATAACTAAGAAAGATATATAGGGTCCATTTGGATACAGCTGAAAACTAAAAAATACTGTATCAAAGTAATTTTTAAATATGTGAATAGTACCGTGGGACCAATTTTTAATGAAAAAGTTACTGAAAAGTGAAATTTGTGGGTCCATGAACAGTGCACGGTGTGCACTGATTGGCTGAAAAAAAGCAAGAAAAGTCAAATTTTGCAGCTACTGTTCATGCACAGTGCATGAACAGCAGCCGCAAGTCTCACAAACGCGTGAAAAAAAAAAAAAAAAAAACAGAAAAACGCAAACGCAAACGCAAATGTGGTTCCCAAACATAGCCATATTCAAAAGGCGAGTTTGTGCAGGAAAAGCACAAGACAAACCAAAAATTACAAAGAAAAGAAGAAAAAACAGAAAAAGAAAACGAAGAAGAAAATTAATTACAAAAGAGGAGAGAACAAAGGAACGAAGAGAGAGAGTCACTAGATGTAAATCCCCAAGTTTGAGCCCAGTTAAATAGAGAACCACTAAAAGCAATGAACAATTGATCTCCGGCACAATCCAACTCCTCAAAAGTCCACATATTGCACTCCTTCCACAGACACCACAATAAGCACAACAAAACTAAATTCTAAATGTTAGACGAGTGCTTTCCCAACCAATTCCACCAAGCAAAAAGCAAATTTGTGACTTGTTAGTTTTTAGACCCCTTAAAATCACAATTGGATTAACCTAGGTAATTAGCCAAGTTGTTACTTAGTCAAATTAAACAGATCTAGGTTATCACAAATAAACAATCATATCATGTAAAGCAGTGGAAATATAAATAACACAAGATATGATCACCCAGGAAATCAAACTAGTAAAAACCTGGGGAGGATTTAACCTACCTATCCTCAAGGTAAACTTGAATCCACTATCTTGAAAGAATCGAAGTTCATACAATAAAACTTACAAGCTCCCACGCTCGACTTCTTATTGCTACCCACTAGTATAACTTACTAACACGTCCACGTGCAAACTCTGAATCCACGGACTCCTTCTTTCTTGGATTCACCACCAAATACAAGCACACCCGCTTGTGTTTCTTTAGACTTCAATAGCAGCAACTGAATTGATCATCAAGGTGTAGAAAACTTATTCTCCTTGAAAATCCTAAGTTTATGTGAAGGAAAGCTCCTCAAAGATCTCACAAGAGATTCACACAAACCGCAATATGAGTAACAATACAACTCTCAAGCAACCAAGACTTTAGAGAGGTTTGGGTACAAAACCCTAAAACCAAAAGAGGCACAAGAGGCACTCTCATCTCTCTCTCTCTCTTCAGTCTAAAAAACGTGGCTTAGGGTTTCCTTTATATAATGAGAGAAGTAGATCTGAAACCCAAATCCTTAATGGGCTTAAGTTGCTGTTTGGGCCGACTTAAAATTCTGCAGATACGATTTTCGATTGATCGAGCTTGTTCTTCGATCAATCGAACCGGGCAGAATATGAAGTCTTCTTCCTGCAGCTTGTATGTTCTTGAATCTTGACTTGAATCACCTTGAGCATTGTCTAATAAAACCTATAGACTCTAAGATCTATATTTAAACAAGTTTGTGTTCACGATTTGCCAATTTTTCTAAACATTTAGAACCTAACAAACTCCCCCTTTGCCAATTCGTGACAAAACTTTCATACAAAATGAAATGCTCAAATACAAGAACAACCCAATACAATAAAATGCCCATTACAACAAATTCAACCTAACTACTATCCATCAGTTGCAAGTGTAGACAGCAGTTCAATTGAATCAACCTGTATATTTCCTGAAATACTAAACAAAACGCATAAATGCATATGTGGAAAAATAAACAGGAAAACAAGAAAACAACAAATATGCAAACTAACTCTCCCCCTAAGTTAGATACAACAAAACATCAACAAATATGCAAACTAACTGTCCCCTTAAGTTAGATACAACAAAACATATTTGTATTTTCCACTATCATAAACAATCAATGTATCTCCCCCTAAACAAAACAAACAGGTCATTTATGTCTCTCCATTTTTGTCACGTATTGACAAAGATTACCTAATCAGAAGGTAGACAGAAAACATACGCAACAGAGTAAGAAAAATAGAGACAACTCCCCCTATGAAGAGCAACAATTCCCCTTAAGAACTACAAAAGTTAAAAAACAATTTCTCCCCCTATAAAATTAGGAAAAACAAAACAAGTTTTGGGAAAAACAGTTTTGGAGAAAAATAAAGGAGGTGGGAAAAATAAAAACACACAAACCAAACTAAAAAAAAATTAAGTTGAGGATACACATAAAGAAAAAATATTCTTTCTTTCAATAAAATGCAAACATAGCACTATGTGACCCATAAACAGTTGCATGAGTAGAGAAAATATTTGTACATTGATTATCCATCATATCTCTTAAGAAAAATATTTTCTACAGTTCACACATAAAAAAAGGCATATACTAGAAAGTACATAGCTCAAAAATTAATCAATCAATTTTTTGATCAAGTTGAGTACCCAATGTAGCAAAGTGTATGTATGTTATGTGTGAAAACAATAAGAGATATGACTGCAAAACTGCAAGATTGATACAAAAACAATGCAATGCATGTGAATCCTAAACATAAATGATGCCAAAAAAAAAAAAAATTTAATCAATTTTTCCTTAAAACTCAAATATTAAACACATTTTGCATCAAAATCAAGGAACATATAATTTTGATGGCCACGACAAAATCACACAATATAATGTACCAAGTTTAGCAAAGAGTAACTTGTGTAATGTGTGCAACTAGCAAAAGCTTGAGATACGTGTGAGGTAATATGTGAATAGCAATCAATCACAAAATCTACAAAATTCATCACATATAATTCAAAAGAGACTATCACCAAAAGAGTTACAACATATAACTCTCACATCTCCTAGAACATAAGCTTGCAATCATATAAGTTTCTTGAAATTTGTCTCATAATATACACACAAATTTTTAATTATGTGATTTGGCATTAAGCCTAATAATACACACCAATTTTAAGCAATTATCAATTAAACCGAGGTTTCACCTTATGTTCTTTTGTGCATGTGCTACACTTTCTCGAGCACAAAATCTTATGATATGCACTAAGGTGTTCATAATTGGCTAGTGAACAATGGTGAGATGATTATTTATGCCTTTCTCAAAAGGATCAAGTCCGACAGTCAAATAACATGTGACTTCAACATTAAGACAAAGTGATAAACAACATAAACATCTTTCCCACACAACATGCACTACAAAGTTTTAATTAGTCAAGTGCAATAAATAAGTTCATCAAAACTAAACAAGGTACATAAACTTGTTATGTAAAGATAATATGGTCAATCCTTGATTACAAATCCAAGATGTGAAATACAAAACACAAAAATCTTTTTGGTTTAAAAAATTTATGACAAAAAACACAAAGCACACATTATGCTAAATGAACAATGCAAATATAATGCATGACAATACTTAACTAAGCTATAGAGGGTACACAAGATAAGAAATATTAATTTCTTAATTAACCCTTGAGTATATGTACAAATTAGTACATATTCATACAAAATCAGAAATAGCTTAGCACTTATATAACACATACTATTCAAGTTTCTCCACAATGTTAAGCATGTTCTAAATCAAGAGAGAGATATCATAATTCATGTAATCCTCAAGAAAAATAAAACTAGACACAAAATAAAATATTTTTTGTCTTTTTGAAAATTTTCAATGTTTTTGGATTTTTTTTTAATTAAAAAAACAACCTAAAAAAAAACAATAACAAAACAAGTCCACAAACAATTGAAAGAATTAAATCATGGACAAGTAAACAACACTCATCTTAGAGAATCTTTTCTCACCCATATAGCACGAGTCTTTGGCTTTGTAGGTAAAAATTTATGAGAGGCAGAGTGTATTTGAGGAATTACACCAATCTTCTGAGAGAGATTGAAATTCTGCAAATTCCTTTCACAAGCCAACAAGCTCAAATTTTTCAAAAGAATATGAAACAATTTATATGGATTTATGGCAGGAGAAATATCATCACATATCCTAGATTGGAACACAGAATGCTTAAATTTCAATTTATAACAATTAGGACAAATGTGACCACGGACATCACAAAAATGGCAAACAGTAACAAATTTAGGAACATCAGTATTCTTAGTGGGGTTTCCGATCACAAGCTTTGGTTCTTGCCTTAACAAAGAACAATTTGATCTAATATGACCAACAACACCACAGAGGTGATAGGTAGGCACAAAAACAGATTTATCATGCTCTCTAACAGTAGGTTTAGACATAAGTTTAGAAATTTCAGCGTCTACATCAGAACTTTTACCTTTGTCTAACCTAGCAAAATAAGCATTTTCTTTATTATTCCTCTTGAAAGGAGGGATATAAACTTTCTCAGTTTTAGGCTTAAGAGAAACAGAAACACTTCTGTTATCAATAGCAGGCTTGGTACTAGTTAAAATTTCAATTTTAGCTTTAGATTCAACTAACTCTTGTTCCAAGCTTTTCATCTTCTCATTTTGAGAGGAAATTTGATTTTTCAAAAATTCATTCTTTTTATTAGATTCATCTAATCTAACAACCAATTCCTCTTTTTCAAGATTAGCCAATTTTAACTCTGTCTTGAATTTCTTAGCAATTTTCATAAATTTCAATAATTCCTTACGAAGAGTTTCACAGGCATCAATAAAATCAACAAAAGCATGAGCAGAAACATGATCAAAAAGACACTTCAAATTATCCATGACAACAGAGGTCAAGGATCAGCTTTTAGATCAAAAGATCTAAAATAAAAGAGCTATCCGCTCTGATACCACTTGTTAGTTTTTAGACTCCTTAAAACTACAATTGGATTAACCTAGGTAATTAGCCAAGTTGTTATTTAGTTAAATTAAATAGATCTAGGTTATCACAAACAAACAATCATATCATGTAAAGCAGCGGAAATATAAATAACACAAGATATAATCACCCAGGAAACCAAACCGGTAAAAACCTGGGGAGGATTTAACCTAGCTATCTTCAAGATAAACTTGAATCCACTATCTTGAAAGAATCGAAGTTCATGCAAGAAGACTTACAAGGCCCCATGCTCGACTTCTTATTGTTACCCACCAGTAGAACTTACTGACACGACCACGTGGAAGCTCCGAATCCACGGACTCATTCTTTCTTGGATTCACCACCAAATACAAGCACACTCGCTTGTGTTTCTTTAGGCTTCAATGACAGCAATTGGATTGATCATCAAGGTGTAGAAAAGTTCTTCTCCTTGAAAACTCTAAGTTTATGTGAAGGAAAATTCTTCAAAGATCTCACAAGAGATTCACACAAACCGCAATATGAGCAACAATACAACTCTCAAGCAACCAAGACTTTAGAGAGGTTTGGGTACAAAACCCTAAAACCAAAAGAGGCACAAGAGGCACTCTAATCTCTCTCTCTTCAGTCTAAAAAACGTGGCTTAGGGTTTCCTTTATATAATGGAAAAAGTATATCTGAAACCCTAATCCTTAATGGGCTTAAGCTGCTATTTGAGCTGGCTTAAAATTCTGCAGATACGATTTTCGATTGATCGAGCCTGTTCTTTAATCGATCAAATCAGGTAGAATATGAAGTCTTCTTCCTGCAGCTTGTATGTTCTTGAATCTTGACTTGAATCACCTTGAGCATTGTCTAATAAAACCTATAGACTCTAAGATCTATATCTAGACAAGTTTGTGTTCACGATTTGTCAATTGTTCTAAACATTTAGAACCTAACATGACTGTTCTTGGTAATACCTACGAAATCCCATAAGATTTAAAAACAAAACTTCATAACTGATAAACCTTCTTATAATGAAACAGTAAGTGGTCATAGTCTCCCCACATGTCGACACATAATATACCAGTCAACAAAATCAAAACCCCCAAGTCTCAAATTATCACCCATAAGAATCTTATTCTAAGCTATTATCCAAACGAAGAAGGAAACATGTCGAGGTGCCTTAACTTTCCAAATACCTTTCTAAGGAAAGACAATGGAAGAAGAACCTCTCAGCTTATTGTAAAACAAGCAGATGTCAAAATTTCCATTAGGCTTCAACATCCATCTTATCCACTCCCCAATATTTATTGAAGGAATATTGGATTCTAAGATGAAGAGAAAGTTGTCCCCTGAAGCCATCTCACAATCATTAAAATCCTGATAAATCAAACATCCCAACTTCTCCTTTCTCCCGCCCCTAACCTTGTCAAAGGAGACTTAATGGAGGCCTCCCCGTCAGTATAAATACCATATAGCCTCGAGAAAGTCAGTTGGAGAGGTCGATTCCCACACCACCCATCTTGCCAAAATCTCACTCTATTCCCCCTCCCAACTACAAACTGCGTATTTTTTCTAAAATCCTCTCAATCCATATGAATACCTCTCCATAAACTACACCCATGAACACCCCTACCCAATTAAAAGTCCATCCCCCCTACTCTTCCCCAAACTTCGAAGCTACCACCCTCTTTCAAAGCTGAGTCTCCTCATTCCCAAACCCCCAAAGATATTTTCCTAGTAAAGCTTTGTTAAATGTAGTTAAGTTCCTTATACATAAACCACCTTTGGCCATAGGCACTCACACTTTGTCCCATCCTACCAAGTGAGTCTTGTTATCACCCTACAAAAAGTCCCTATGAAACTTTTCGATTATATTTGCCACATGAGTAGAAATAGTCAAAAGTGTTAAGAAATAAGTAGGAAGACTAGATAACAAACTTTTGAGCAGCGTCAATCTACCACCTTTTGATAAATACAGCTTCTTCCATCCTGCCAACTTTCACTCAATTTTTTCCAGAATAAAATTATAAATTGAAAGAGATTTATTAGAAGCCCCTAACAACATGCCAAGATAGGACATAGGCAAAGTTCCAAACCTGGAACCCAAAATCTCAGTCAAAGCATGCACATTATTTACCTCCTCTATTGAAACCATTTCACTTTTCTGCACATTGACCTTCAAGTCTGTCACAACCTGAAAACAAAGTAGCAACATCAGAACATGAAGGATTTGCTCCACATCTACATCACAAAACAAAATTGTATCATCTGCAAATAGAAGATGTGAAACACATTCTCCGCCACCCCGTCTACCATTAGCCTTGAAACCACGGATTAAGCCAACACCCTCCACTTTGTTCAACATCCTATTTAAACCCTCCATTATAATCAAAAATAGGATAGGATATAGTGGATCCCTTTGTCTTAAACCCCTTGAACTACCAAAGAAATCAACTTGATATGATCCTAGCGACTCACATGGATTAAGTATAAATTTAACCATGTGTTTATAAGCTCTTTGGCACTTTCCTCTTGCAAGCCAGTTTTTAAGGGTGAGTTCTACCATAGATTCCTAACATTTGGTATCAAAGCCAACCACTACCCCGAGTAATTGGGTGTAGCTAATTGAGTATGGGATCAAATGAATTGCGGCTTTGTGGTTGGATCCCCAAAGGGGCGGCCCAAAGGCTAGATTAAAATAATTGATAGGTAAGTGGAGCCACCAAAAGAGAAAGGGCTACCATCAGGTCAGTGTCGCTAGAATGAGCGGTTGTGGACGTCGGCTACAGAGTGTGGTAGTATTTTATTATCTTAGTGTCTCACATAGATTAAGTATAAGTTTAACCATGTGTTTATAAGCTCTTAGGCACCTTCCTCTCAGAAGCCAGTTTTAAAGAGTGAGTTCTACCCATGGATTCCTAGCACAATTAGAGACCCATTGACTAAAATAGAAAATTGAACTGTGGATATACAAGTTCGGATCCACCTACACCACTTCTGCCCAAAGCCCATTCTCTTTAACAAATCCAAGAGAGCCTCCCAATTCACATGCTCATATGCTTTAGCAAAGATTTTCTTAAAAATTTGATATTTTCTTCCTTAAACAACTTAATTAAACCATGTTTTTCATTGAAACTTTTATGGGTATTTTCCCATAAAGGCAAACAAAACTTTGGCAAGCACTTACAACAACTAAACCCACAAATTAATTAAAATCCAGATATAAATATTTAAAAACCCAGTTCAAATATCAAATTTAATTTTTTTAAAAAAATCTAAGCCAATTAATGGTAAAGGTTCAAAATCTCAAATTCAGTAATGAGAAAAGCAAATACAAGAATAAAACCTAGATGACGACAAATTAATGACTTTACACATAATTTAGGACAATAATTACAAAACAACGTCGGTTAAAATTATGATGCTAGAAAATATGGAGAAACATTGGACAAAGAAACCTTGACGGATTTGGAGCAAATGTTGCTTTCTAGTTAAATTAAATTAACCATTAACGTTTCCACATTCGACAAACAACAAGATAATACAATTCAATGGAAATTATCTGCTACTAATTAATTTTTTATGTAAAGTTTCATTAAAAAAGCTGAAGGGCGTCAACCAAGTACATTGACATTCACAAAATGTGGGAGTACTTAATAACAAAGCATAACAGAACTTTCTTGTTTAGATTGATTCAAAAGTTCTTCAAACTCTTTTTTCACAATTTCTTATTCTTATACAGCTATCCTAGCTATACTTTTACTTTAAATCTCCATAATTCTTTCTTTATTTATTATTATTTTTTTTGGTAGCCAAAAAAACTTTTATTAAACATGGAATGACAAAATATAACAATACAATGATAAAAGAAAAACTTCTAAGTTCCACTGAAGCTTTTAGAACCAAAAAAAAAGAAGAATAATTACAAAACAACGTCGGTTAAAATTATGATGCTAGAAAATATGGAGAAACATTGGACAAAGAAACCTTGACGGATTTGGAGCAAATGTTGCTTTCTAATTAAATTAAATTAACCATTAACGTTTCCACATTCGACAAACAACAAGATAATACAATTCAATGGAAATTATCTGCTACTAATTAATTTTTTATGTAAAGTTTCATTAAAAAAGCTGAAGGGCGTCAACCAAGTACATTGACATTCACAAAATGTGGGAGTACTTAATAACAAAGCATAACAGAACTTTCTTGTTTAGATTGATTCAAAAGTTCTTCAAACTCTTTTTTCACAATTTCTTATTCTTATACAGCTATCCTAGCTATTCTTTTACTTTAAATCTCCATAATTCTTTCTTTATTTATTATTATTTTTTTTGGTAGCCAAAAAAACTTTTATTAAACATGGAATGACAAAATATAACAATACAATGATAAAAGAAAAACTTCTAAGTTCCACTGAAGCTTTTAGAACCAAAAAAAAGAAGAAGAAGAAGAAGAAGAAAAGAAGCAAATAGAGTGATACAAAGATAAAATTCTCCAGCACAAAATATTCATCCAACAAAACTAAGGTGTCAAACATGAAGATAGAAAAATCAAGATACTTTGATGGCATCCATAACGGAAAAAATGCTCCCACACCCCCTGAACTTTAGATTAATGGTCACTACACCTCTTAAATTTTTATTTTGGCCAATTTACTCCTTAAACTTTATTCATGTGCCAAATCACTACTTCCATTAGTTTGCTGTTAAAATTATAACAGAATATGCGCTTGAGACACGTTATTTTTAAAATACCAAATCTGAAATCTGAACCTAGTGGAAGAAGAGAGAAATGTTTTGAGTGAGAGAGATGATCGGTCAAAACCACCGCAACATCCCTCCCTCCACCGGCAGAAATCCGTCTTGCCATCTGTGGTCTCGCAGTGCCATTCAACAGTATATATTGATCTGCACCACAAACCCAAAAAAAAAAGTATCGAATTTCTAAAACCAATTAGTTTCAATTTTAAAAAGGTTAATGGATCTGGACAGGGGAATTATGCCTCTAGAGCTCCTAGACTTTGATCTCCAAGAAGCTTCAATAAAACAAAGTTTTTTTTTTTTTTTTTTTTTTTTTCAATTTAGTTTTTGATTAAAGGAATTTATATGTAACTCTTTTTACCAAAAAAAAGGGTTTTGATGAATTCAGTGTGCGTTGCTGGGATTTGGAATTGGATTGGTGGGTTTTGGTTAGTTTTCTTTCTTGGGTTGGTAAAGATTGTGGGGCACTCGGCTATTTGGGTTATAGGATTTGGTCTTGTTGTTGATTGCAACTTCCAAGGAATTCATCATCAAACATCAGTGAAGACATCCAGCCTTGTAAATCAGAGCTCACTGTAAGATAATTAAGTCTCAAAATTGATGCATCTTGGAAAATATTTGGAATGCAAATGTAAGTCACATGGTGGCTATTGAACAAGAGATGGATATGCAGTTGAACAGTGTGACGAGACCATGGACGACAGGACAAAATTTCCGACGCAGAGGGAAGGATGCCATGGTGGTTCTAACTTCTGATCATCGTGTCACTCTCACTTTAGAACGTTTCTCTTCTTCTTAGATTTCAGATTTGGTATGTTAAACATCACGTGTGTCTCACATGCATATTCCGTTAAAATTTTTAACAGAGACTAACTGAGGTAGTAATTTGGCATATGTGTGAAGTTTAAGGAGTAAATTGGTTAAAATAAAAATTTAGGGGGTGTATGAGCATTTTTCCTCATCCATAACCACTAGCTTTCTTTTAGCAATTACTGCATCTGTAGTTTGCTTAGAAACCCTAACATTATTAAACATATAACATTTCAGTTAAGTCCATATTTAAATTCTTGGCCAATCACAGTGATCATCCATTAATTAATCATTACTCATTTTCATGACCATATTTAACAAAGAAAGAGGAGGAGTTACTCATGTCATATATCTTATTTTAAATCAAAATTCAAATATACATAGATGCAATTCATTATTGCACTAAATAGAAAGGTCAACCAAAAGTCAAACATCTTCGGTTTTTTTTATATATATATACACACACACACACACATACCAAAAAAAAAAAAAAAAAAAAATCATAACAACAATAAACCCCATGTCTCTTAGACTTTTAAATTAATACAAGTAGAATACGCAAACTTAATGAACATACACATTAACTTATAGGGAATCTAAAACCATATTATATGAAAACTAATATATTTCACTATTAACAATCAAAACAATAAAATGGGTACTGGCTGTGCAGTAATCATCACCAGCAACAATGAATTATGACACAATTAAGGACACCAAACATGCTTAGAATAACCACGTTATGAGTTATATCAAACCTTTAACAACAGTAAAATAAGACAAAATATTGTACCTGTCAAAAAAATCTAACTAACTCCTCAATCAAAATTATCCATTGAATGCACACCTTCTCACAATGAGTTCTCTGCATACCAAACCTCCTTAGAAACCGCCTATCCTCTTTAAATACAACTCTTCTAAGCCTAACACAAAGTTCAGTTGATAATCCACTCCTTAAAATTTTTAAAAAACCAAATAAACTATAAAAAAAAAAAAAAATTAAAAGTGAAAGTTCAAAAAGTGTGTAAAACACCTTGAACGTTTAGACACCCAAATTACAAATTACCAATTCAAGCTTATTATCAAACAATGTATGTGCGGAATATGAACATAAGCTAAAACAGAATTGATAAAACAATCTAAACCAAATAAAATCATAACCACAACAGAAATTAAATAGCAAAGATTAAGGAAAGAGAGATGAAAATACAAAGACAACACAGTGATGTGTTATCGAAGAGAAAACCAAAGTCCTCGGCGTAAAACCTCTCCGCCGCCCTCCAAGCGGTCAATAATCCACTAAAGAATGAAGTTGAGATACATGAACAGCAGAAGACCCTCCAAGTCTAATCTACACAGTGTACCTAAGCCCTCCAAGCTTCTTACTCCAACGAGGTTATGTCGAACCTTTGTCTTCTCTAGTTTACCGGATTCCGCTATAGTCCATAGCATCAACTAATATCAATTGGTCCCCTCCTAACTGCTTCCCAAGCACCAAATAGCCTCCTCACAGATATGGGTATGGTGAGAAAAGGTTTTGGCTAATGTACCTCTCAAGGATGTATCAATGGAGATGGTGAAAGTAAAGGAATTTGGAGAATCAAAGGATGAAAATTGTGGATGAGTCAATCTTGTTTTTCTCTAGGGGTTTTCTCTCAAAATTCTCTCTAGAAGCTCTCTACAATACGTGGGTATAAGGGGTATTTATACTGGTGCGTGTTTGGAATGTGAAAGGCCAGTTTTTCCCAAACAGAGTAGTATGGCGACTTGGCCTCGCAATTGGACTGAGTCGCGACTTCAAGTCATGAGCTAACTACCTGGCCAGCCTGGGACTTTTGTCCTATAGTGCAATAGCTAGCGTGACTCTTTAGCTCCTCTACATGCTTCACACGTGTGCATCTTTTGGTGACTGGCCAGCCGCGAGCCACTCGCTAGATCCAGTCACGAGTCTTTGCAGAATGCACACTTCTGAGCTTTTCTTCACATTCTCTCACAAACTACTCTTACATGATTCCCACCTAAATACAAGGTTTTTAAATACTGAATTATAAGCAAATTTGGCATGGAATAAAGCCAACAAAATGGTTGATTAAATTCAACCTTACAAAAAGATTTTCTTTATTCTTTTTCTTCTCTCATTTTCTTTAGCAAGCAAACTAAAAACAAAACCGAATAACTTTGAACTAATATAGCATAAGTCACGCCAAAATTTTGATGGAACCCCTAAACAAAAGCTATTGCCTGCATAGAGTGTCATGCTAATGGAAATATTTGTTTTCCTTCTGCCAAATAAAAGTCATTTAGATCTCCTTTCAACCATAGAAATGCAAATACACATTTCAACCATGCCAGATAAAATTCATGTAGATTTTCTTAAATCATGTCAATGCAAATACACAAATCAATGTTCAAGTTGAAGAAAATCAAGATCATTAAAATAATAAAAAATAAATAAAAAGAAAGAAAAGAAGAAGAAGCAAATCCAAATTCAAAATAGCATCGATAACAGACACAATTAAGATACAAAGATAATTCAAAGAGAAGGATCACTTACTTAAAATCAAGTAGCAGATATTTGCATCAATATGACCCTTCGAGGGATTTGCACCAACATGACCCTTTAGGCATTTCTTCATGAAACTATCTTCAAGACCAATAGAGTAAAAAGCATTAGGAAAATTTTCTATATTAAATGAAAATTGATGTAGAACAGACAATACATTGCCTTCCTAGAGCCGCAGGGGTGTAAGAAGTCACAATGCAAGATTAAATGGGGTACCAATAGAGGCCATCGGGGCAATAGTGTCGAACTTGCATGACATTTGGCAAGTTGAAGGAAAATGGCATTTGATCCAGACTCATGTCATGAGTGTCGCCTAAATTTAGGAAAATTCCTTCGTTAAAGCCCTAGACTCAAAATAAGGTCTCGTTTATTTTGGGACAACCCTTAAGGTCAATAGTTTATAATTCTACATTTAACTCAATTTTGCCATTTTTGGTAAATTTCAGTATTTTATCACTTAATCACGTAATTAGTGCAAATTAGAGTTTTTAGACGTTTTTCTCAGTATTTATATGTTTTGTAGCTGTTAGAGGCAAATCAGATTATTATCAATAAATACAGACTTTTGTCAAATTCTTTCTTTGGTGGATTTTAGTTTTTCTTTTTGTGAATTCAGGGAAACCTTTCGTATATTTGATGTTTACTACCAGAATCTAATAGTTTAGTTTCGATTCCATCAAAAGAATATCGTGTGTGCTTTCTTTAGGTTTCCATGAGATCAAAATTTAGAAAATTAAATAATATGGATTACAACTGAAATCAAATAGAAGCATTTAAAGAAAAACCATTAGCTAATTACTCTAGCGAATAGTGTTTTTTTTTTTCTTAATGAAATTACTGCAACCGATGAATGATTAATAGTGTAACAATATGCAAAGTTAGCAGTTAACATTACACTATGATAAGAACATCAAGGGCCAAATAGAAACTTACCCGAGAGTTGGATAGAGTAAAATGTAATAAGGCCTAACAATATATAATGCATTCTAGATACTTTGAAAAAAATATTCACCTTAATGACTGCAGAAGAAGAGGACGATATTGAACATAGTAGCTGCACGCACACAATACATTATCAAGTTGTCATATTGAACAAAAATAAGGAACCAATTTCTTTAAGGTATCTGATCCTCAAATATTATTTGTTGAGCTTGTTGGAAGTTGGATTTCATTGGGTTTCCTTTCAATATAGTGAACACTTACACTACCTGATTGCAATTTATGCCTTTGGATCATTGACTTAGTCCCTACATGCACTCTTGATTGACCTTAATTTTATATTGAGAAATAATTGCATGAATGTTTCTGCGAATTTCAGCTGCATTCATAAATATTGAGTGCATATGCTTGTCGAACGTTGAACATCAGGCTAATTCTGAGCCCAAGTCTTCCCTAGAGCGAACCATAGAGGACCTAGCAAAGACCGTCCAAGTCTTACTTGAAAGGGTAGATGGAATAGGTACTCGACTTGAGTCAGCTGAGGCATCTCAAAAGGTGACCAATAACTATGAAGGAGAGATGTCCCACACAGGAGGAAATAATGAGCTTAGAGACAATAAAAAATGGGGTCTCGCTACTTATCAAAAAAAAAAAAAAAAGGTCTCGCCTAATAGCGCCTTACTAGCTAGGCCAAGAGGATAAAGGAAAGAGAGTGGTTAGCGAACCTTCAAAATAAGGATCTTGCCTCCGATGTTTCAAATGTAATGTAGTTGGTCATATTGCGGATAATTGTCCTTCTAATTAGACCCCTGTCAACCAAGAAGAGGAAGAGAAGGTAGAAGATACGAAAGAACTTGTCTGTGACTCAAATGTTGAAGAGACGATCCTAGGATGTTGAGGCAGAATGGGAAGACCATCCTAGCTACCTCACATGCATTAAAGTCAAATCTGCCCAAATTGATGATTTCAAAGACATTCTTGGTGTCCTCAAAGTGAATGTAGTAAGGTGTGCTTTGGCACAATAAAAGGACAAGGATGATTGGCAAGGGAGTGCCATCTTCCAAACTTACACTAAGTGTGAGGTCAAAACTTGCAACGTTATTATAGATAGTGGGAGTTGTATTAAAGTAGTGTCTTCTAGTGTTTTTTCCTACCTAGGCTTGAAATCAGTTCCATACCGTAAATTATATAAAGTGTCTTGGGTAGATATCTCCTCCATAGCCATAAAAGACATTAGGGGTGTCCACGAGTTGGTTAGGTTCGGGTTTGGACTCAATCTAGAGCCGATGGGATCCCATTGGGGTGGCAAGACAAAAGACCCATTGCCGACTATGAAAAACCAAGGGTTGAGTTGGATCGGCCTCAAGTGGACAGCAATTGGCTTCTACTTCAATTGAAAGAGAGAGATCAAAGACCAAACTTGGTACATGAATCAAAAATCTAAAGAACAAATCTACAAACCCAAACACCAGTAGACCACAAATCCAAAGAACATAAACAAAAATAGAGAGAGATGATAGCAAATCTAAACTTGCAAGAGAATGAAATGAAGAAATAAAGAAAGAACATGATTGAAAATCAAACTTGAGAGAGAGAATCCCAAATAGGGAGTCAAATTGGTGAGTTAGCGTGGGGGCGAATCGAAGATTTGAATTGGATGCGTTGGCTGTTGAGATAGAGAGAGAGAGAGAGAGTGAAGAGTATGAACTGAGGAGACATTAAATTGACTAACTAAGGGTCATATATCACTATTAGGTCAAGTGTATTAGGTTTTCGAAGGGAAGACCTGTCACTTGACCTGCTAGCATCAATTTGGAAAAGTAAGGACCCACATTTGACCATCAGGCAGTCAAATCAGGTGGTAGACGATTCAGGTTCGGTCGGTTTGGTTGAGTAGGTTAGGTCTACTGTTTGGTTGGACAGACCTAAAAGAGAGATGTGTACTCTTGCCTCAATTCCTTACTTAAGGATGAAATATGGTGTGATGTGACCCCCATGGATGTAGGGCATATTATTTTAGGTAGGCCTCGACTTTATAATTTAGATGTGAACCTTTATGGACGAACAAATTCTTTTTCATTTGTATTTAAAAGTAAGAAAATTATGCTCACACCATTGAAACCCAAGCCAATTGACATGAGCAAGAACAAAGATGTGACAAAAGTGAAAGGTTTGAATATCATAAGCCCAAAGGTGTTTGAAAGGGTAGTAATTCAAGAATCAATTGTGTTTACCTTGGGTGCCAAAAAGATTACTATGCATGCAAGTGAGGAGCCACCTGAAGAAGTGAAGTAAGTTGTCATGGCCCAAACCCAAAAGGGTCCAAAGTGTGAGGGGAGAACCATTAAGAGTGAGAATGTAGGAGATTTTTTCCCTTTTCTTTCCACAAGATAAGAATAAATAACCATACTAAAATCTCCACATTACAAGTCAGAACTTTCTGACCTTGGTGTAGTAAGAATTGAGCAAGTTCCCATTACTTTGTTTTGCGACAATAGTGGAGCAGTTGCACAATCTAAAGATCCAAGGAATCACAAGAAAGGAAAGAACATTGAGAGAAAGTACCACATCATTAGAGATATTATTGCTCGTGGAGATGTGGTGGTAGCAAAGATTGAAAGTGCAAATAATCTAGCAGATCCCTTTACCAAAGCATTGTCTCAAAGGACCTTCGAGTCGCATTTAGAGGGAATGGGAGTTAGATTAGTGCACAATAGTCTTTAGGACAAGTGAGAGATTGTTAGGATTAGTGCCTTAAATCCTATTGTATGATGCTATGTATGATATTATGTGTGACATTATGTATGACAAGGTGTATGACTTAATATTGTAATTAATAAATTTGTTTTGTTATTATCTGAAATAATGGTAACATGAATATTTAGACATTATCATATAGTCCATGAGATGCATAATATGTTATTTATGTGAAAAGTCACAGAAGATATAAATTACAAGTTCTTTGTAAACTTAGAATTTAGTTCATAGTCGATGATGAAATTGGGCGTTTCATCTGTGAAGACTATAACGTATCAACTAAGATGATTTGTCTTGATCATAGAAGTGGTGACTTCTAGTTGATATATTGATATGTTTTAAGAGTTAAAACATATTGAACTGGACCGTTGTGAGATTTATTATTCTTGTAAAGACTGTCAATTGAATAATAGATCTCACAACTTATATTTGCATGAACACTTAATCCTGAGAGAATAATGGACTTGATCATGAAGTGTAGGTTGCTTTGATATATCAGGAGTGAGATCTAAAGTAACGGTCAAAACCTCATTATATTGGGTAGCCACATTTAGTATTGATGGAACATATATTCTCAAGAAAGAATTCAGTCTCTTAACGGAGATATAAAATATTCCCTTAAGATAAGTTTAATGGGTTTAGTTATTCAGAGAGTTAGGCCTAACCACTTTAGTAAGAAATTACTAAAGTATATATTTATGAAATTGGATTTCATAAATATATGGTGAATAATATAAAAGGATTAAACTGGGTACTCAAGGATTAAAATGTAGTAATTTACAAAGTGACAGTCTACATTAATTACTTTGTATTACTATGAATATTTTATGAAGGGGTTGCATGTACAATAAAGTCTTGGGATATAATTTATAGATAAGGCCTAGAGTGCAACTATATTTATATAGTGATATTAAATATAGTTAACGGTAACTTTGGACTTGTCAAGAGTTGATAGAAAAGCCCAATGCCCATTGGAGCTAGTGTCTTATTGGTCCCTTTTGGTCCCACTCCAAGCCACACACTTAAGCTCAATTGGAAAGGCCTAAAAGGTCAGCCCAATTAGATAATTGGTTAGATACAAAGGAAAAAACGTGCAGAATTTTATAAGTGAGAAATATCATTGTGAAATGGTGTAGGTGAGTGTATGTCACTCTCATATTCTTCCTTTGTAACCAATTGAGAGTCCACACTTCTTGGGCGTTAGTGGAATTGGAGTGAAGATTAAAAGTATTCCTAAGTGCTTCGATCTTTGTTTTTTGAAATTCACCGCTTTAAGGTATGCTCTCTTATACTTGAATTCTGAAATTTACATAGTGCATGTTATAGATTGTGAATGAAGTAGATCCGTTTAACTTTCCGCTGCGTATATGCATATTTCCAACAATTCCTAGGTGCTAAACCCTAGAATTTTGATAAATATTTGTTGGTGCTAACGACAAGGATGTTTCTCTTTAGGATTTGAAGTTCCCTTATGCTAGTTGTTAGAGATGTATTAGACATATTAGCCCAATGTAATAGGTCCAAGCTCACCTAGTATGTGTGTAAGAGAAGTCTCCTATATGTACTAATAGTTTAGGGTTTAGTCTTCTATAAATACTCATGTTATGGTTCATTGTAATGCAAACTTTGTACTACACTCTTACATAATAAAGATGTAGCCTTTAAGGGTTTTCTCTATGGACATAGGCTGTCAAGACTGAACCATGTAACCCTCGTGTTCTCGTGTTCCTATTCTATACTTCTTCTTTTGCATCTACTTTAGCATATACAAGTATACAACATGGTATGCACATCAATGCTAATATTTAACATGGTATCAGAGCTAAACTTCATTCTTGGCATTAAGTTATTTTTACCCAACAAAGAAGATTCCCACACACATAGCACAGATCCACAACAGTTCCTATGCTTGGCTTCAAGTCTGGACCCCACAGCATCTCACAGCTCCCATAGAACCACCATCACTGCCTCGTCGTCAGGTGATGTCGTCTAATTTTGTAATGGAAATTGTAGTATCGCTAAGGTTGTCGTTCCACCAAGAAAAGGAAAACAAAAACATGTCAAAAACAGTAATAACATATAGAAAAATATGATTGAAACTAAGGAAAAATAAAGTTTGGTAAAATTCAATAATTAAAATTACTAGGGCGTTAGGGTTTGTCCACCAATATTGTTAAGCATCCACTACCAGTCCAATTTAGTACACAGTTGGGTAAGTAAACACATAAACTATCCGATTGAAAGATTTAGAAATAACATTTATTAATAAAACTCTCTTTGGTTGATTATATTCATCAATTTTTCCAACAATTTAGTCTAGAAAATAATAATTTTGTTAGAAAAACTCAAGAACATAGCATACCCTAGAGGCAATACTACGGAAAAAGTAATATCTAACAAGATTACCATGTTTTGCTAGAGAGATTATAAAGCCCTATTCTAACAATAAGAAGATTCAAGAATAGACTCATGAAAGAATTAGAAATTAAATATCAATCTAGAAAAACAATTATGAAAAGAGAACAATTGATTTCAATACTTGAGGTGTTTTAAGGTGGAGATGTCCTTGTTGATGACCTTATTTCTTGCAAGAGGGTCATAGGAGATGATTGTTTGGACCTTGGCTTCCTTGGTTGATTGAGATTGAAGTTGATTGTGAGCTTTAGGTTGGCTACAATTGATTGCATCAATGCAACTATTGGTAGTAGCCATACCAAGTTTAACTGAACTAGCTATTGTTGAAGCTTGAATGTTCTTGCTAGAGGGCCATTGAAGTTGGTAGCAAGATGATGAAGATTTATTTCTTTGAAGGAGAAGGAGATAAGAGACAGAGTGGTCCCACAGGGCGTGTAATAATTTGTTAACAACTAAATTTCTAATTTGAAATAAATTAAACAAGTAAAATAGTTTCATAACTTTGAATTTGTATTGATGATTATGTGGTATTTCTCTGAAATTACAGAAGAATGATCTTTTGATTCGATCTTCTTGAGATGGTTGCTTATTGGAATTGTGGTAATGTAAATTTGACTCGGACACCAAATATCCTTCAATTTGGCTGAAGAATGTATCGAAGACCCTTGAAACAGAATTACAACAAATCTCTAGTTATGAGCTTGTTAAAAATTCTTTATTCTTCATGTTCTTTGTGTGTTCTTCATCTTTGAAGGTTTGTGGGGGAAATTTTTTGGGGCTTTGGAGGCTTGAATCCATACAGTTTCACTGATTTGTGGTTGCTTGAAGTTTTTAGAGGCTTTTGAGCTTAATTCCAATGAACTTTGAGATTTAGGAAGATAATTTGAATGATTTTGTTTTGAATGTTCTTCGTATTTGAGGTTGAAGTTCTTGAAGTTCCTGAAGGCTTTAGGCTTAATTCCAGCAGAGCTTCTATACTTCTGAATCTTCTTTGATGCTGCTTGAAGTGTAGATGTCTTGGTGCATAGAAATGCCTTAGGATGACTTCCAATTATAGGAGTTTGGGTGTGGGTGATTGACATGTGGTAGAGTTTGATTGGTGACACATGTCACAACCTAATTAGAGGAGTTTTAAGACTCTTCCTCCAAGACACATGGCATAGTTTGATTTGTCGAAATGTCTTGATTTTCAAGGTGACACATGTTAGCACCCTAATAGGGATAAATCCCAAAGTAGATGGATCCAATTAATAGAGACAATCATAAGTAATGGAGTCAATGGCCTGGTTATTCTTCCAACTAAAGAATTAGTAGACGGGCTCATGACTTGGATGGAGAGGCAAGGCGACGAATGGGCTCCTCAAAGTGGATGGGTCCAAGGGAGACGGTTTGTTGAAGCCACGTAGCACCTACGTGGCATGAGTGGTCTCCAAGAATCTTAGTATGGAAATATCTTGCATCCTACGCCCAACCATAATCAAAGGAAATCCCTACAAGGAAAGGATTCCATAAAATACAAGTATTAATGAGAATCTTTACTACAAGGAAATACCTTCTCCGCCAAGAAAAAAGATCAGCTCTACACTATTATAAAAACCCCAAAACTCTCATAAATCAAGGTACGCGTAATTTTCCCCAGCTCTGGCACTCTATAGTTGTAGAAATTCTCTCTAACTTAATCTTTGGAGGGTATTTGGCCGGTACCACACCGATACTCTCTATAAGGTCTTTAGTGTTTTTGCTTCGCAGGTTCTATCAAGAGCGTGTGAGAACCATGTGACTCACTGACGATTTTTGGCATTATCACACCCGATTGGATTACTTATGTCATTACTTACACGCGTTGATGTGTGATTGAAATTTTGCATGATTTTTATGTTTTTATTTTAGTGACACTTGGCAAATCTTTGTTAGTTTCTGAATGGTGATAGTAGAAACTAGTAGCAATACGTGGCGCTTTGTAATTGTCCATACGTTGAGAACTTGGTAGTAAAATGTGTCAGCTTATGATAGGTCAAAAATTTTCCCTCTCTACACTAAGTGATTGAGAAACTTTTTATTTATTTTTTTAATTTTTTATGAAAGCTTCCCTTGACTTCATTAATATAAGTTGAATTTAACTTAGCTTGATCTATTAAGGTAAACAAGTTCAATTTCAAACTCGGATTTAGAATAATATAAAAGAAAAAGAATTTCAGAAGATATTTATACAAAATTGCTAATAAAGTATAAAAACAAAAAATCATAAAATCATAACAAATATACAAAGGAGCCTTGAAAAGGAAGGGACAAAAATTGATACAATCATAACAATGCTTATTTTATTTTATTTTTTTAAATTCCAAATTCTATAACAACCTATCAAAAGAACCTAGAAAAGAACAAAAGAACTACCGATGTAATATTTTTAGGCATATATTGCTGAAGAGTCCTTTGCTGCATTACACCTGTCCGTTTACACGTCCCACTCAGGAGTTTGGAAAGTTTTTCGAAATTGCTTTTCAAATTATGATAAAAGACCCCTTGTCCCCTCATTGCTCATTAGTACCTTTAGTGAAATGCTCTAGTGTTTGCCATTTTTGAATGCCTGTTTGCCATTTTTGAATTGTCGACGTTGAATTAAGTCATTGTACTTGATTATTCTTTGATAACAAAAGCTTCTTCTAAAATTCTATATCTTCCCGGCTTTTAATTGGCTCAATTAGTAAAAATTTTTGTTTCCAAATAGATTTAATTTATTTATACTAAAAGTAAATTACTAAAAGTAAATAAAAGTAATTTATTTATATTGAATCTCGACTCTTGCACCCCACACCTCACACGCACTTATATTTATAGAATGACTATCGTGCCAAAGGTGCATGGTGGTGGACTTTAATCTTACTCCACTTGTATTTTGAGATAATAAAATAATATATCATTTTATAATTGGAAGGCCCAATTTTCTCAGCCAATGTGTACGAGGGTGTATGTTTTTGCTTTTACCTCAAATGTTTTCTTTTACCCCAAATGTTTTAGGAAATTCTCCTCCATGTCCAAAAATTGAGTAGATATTTTTTCTTGTTCTTTCTCTATAGTCTATAAGCAAAAGTCGGATAGATTATTAGAGTACTAGTATCAGCTGTGCCAAACTAAATGTTATTTTAACACATTAAAACTTACTTTATCTATTTTACCACACTGTTTTACAATACGTCATACATCACTTTATTTTTTTTTTTTGGGTAAACTTTACATCACATTTTCTATTTTAAAATTCTCACATTAAAATAATACTAGCCCCACCACCTTTCAAGAATTAAAAATAAAAACAAAAAGCCTCTGTTGACCCCCCTCTCTCTCCACCAAATTAAAAATCCATTGAACCCTAAATTAAAATCTCACTTCTAAAACCTCAAACCAAATATAATCCCCACAAAATCAAACATAAACAACCAAACAAAGAAAGGGATTCTTGGCTGGAGAAAGAAAAAAATAATAATAAAAGAGAAATAAAAAAGGAAAGTAGAAAAGAATTAGAGATTGGTTATGAATAGAGAAAGAGATTTGGGAGCTTGACCATGGTGGTCTCGGCCTGGATAGGTTTGGCCATTGTTAACAGTGGAGGAAGAGCTTGTGAGCTTTGGCTATGGTCATGGAGGCGTGATTATCAAATAATTCAATTTTTCCGACCAAAGTCGCTTTTTTGGATTGAAAAATTCTTGTTTCACATACCTTGTTATACACATCTTTAATGCAATTTTTTTTCGAGTGTGTGATGCAACATTCTACCAGTTAGTGCGTGATCCTTTTTTTTTTGAGGAACTGATAAGAAAAATTTCTATAAATACACTACATTAGCATGGAATACAAGCTTTAGCTTAGAAGATAGATCTTTTACCTATACATCAAGATCTACCATTAGAACTAGAAAATGAGCAAGCACGTTACATTTATGAAAAGCATCCAATAAAGACCCACAATAGAATTATTTGACCGGATTTATTGTCACGATATGATGTATTTTTCGTGTTTTGGACCTTAATCTTTTTTTTTTTTTTTTTTTTTAACAAGATAGAAATTCTAGACTAGCCTAATTTAAGTGTATATATATGTAAAGCTCCTTCCTAAAAACTTGAATCCCAACTCTTGCACCCTACACCCCACACACATTTATATTTATAGAGTAACTATTGTGCAAAAAGTGTGCAGTGGTGGACTCTAATCTTACTCCACTTGTATTTTGGGATAATAAAATAATATACCATGTTAAGACCCAATTTTCTCGGGCAATTTGTAAGAGGGTGCATGTTTTTGCTTTTACCATGAATGTTTTCTTTGACCTCAAATGTTTTAGGAAATTCTCCTTTGTGTCCAAAAATTGGTAGATATTTTCTATAGGCAAAGGTCGGATAGATTATTAGAGCACTAGTATTAGATGGACCAAACTAAATGTTATTTTAACACATCATAACTTACTTTATCTATTTTACTACACTGTTTTACAATACATCATACATCACTTTTTTTTGGGTAAACTTTACATCACATTTTCTATTTTAAAATTCTATCACATTAAAATAATACTAGTCCCACCGCCTTTCAAGAATTAAAAATAAAAACAAAAAGCCACCTTTGACCCCTCTCTCTCTCTACCAAATTAAAACTTCACTGAACCCCAAATTAAAATCCCACTTCTAAAACCTCAAACCAAATACAATCCCCACAAAACAACCAAAGAAAGAGAGGGATTCTTGGCCGGAGAAAGAGAAAAACAATATTAAAAGAGAAATAAAAAAGGAAAGTAGAAAAGAATTAGAGATTGGTTGTGAATAGAGAAAGAGATTTGGGAGCTTGACCATGGTGGTCTCGGCCTAGATAGGTTCGGCCATGGTTAACAATGGAGGAAGAGCTTGTGAGCTTCGGTTATGGTCATGGAGGCTTGATTATTAAATAATTCAATTTTTCTGACCAAATTTGCTTTTTTAGATTTGTTTTACATACCTTGTTATACACATCTTTAATGTAAATTTTTCGCATGTGTGATGCAACATTTTGAGAGTTAGTGCGTGATCCCTTTTTTCTTTTTTTTTTTTGGAACCAATAAGAAAGATTTTATAAATACACCAAATCTGCTTAGAATACAAGCTTTAACTTAGAAGATAGATCATTTACCTATACATCAAGATCTACCGTTAGAACTCATCTTCTAGCAAGAAAATGAGCAAGCAAGTTACATTTATGAAAACCATTCGATAAAGACCCATAATAGTGGATATAGGTGACATTTTTATTTGATTGGATTTATTGTTGTGATATGATGTACTTTTTTCGTGATTTGGACTTTAATCTCTTTTTTTTTTACAATTTTAATTTTTTTTAACAATATATAAATTCTACTCTGACTTAATCTAAGTATATATGTGTGTGAAACTTCTCCTGAAAACTTGAATCCTGACCCTTGCACCTTACACCCCACATGCACTTATAGAGTAACTATCATGCTAAAGGTGAACGGTGGACTTTAATCTTACTCCACATGTATTTTGGAATAATAAAATAATATACCACATTATAATTGGAAGGCACAATTTTCTTGGCCAACGTGTATGAGGGTGTATGTTTTTGCTTTTACTCGAGATGTTTGAGGAAATTCTCCTTTGTGTCCAAAAATTGGATAGACATTTTTTCTTTTTCTTTCTCAGTAGTCTATAGGAATAAGTCAGATAGATTATTAGAGCACTAGCGTCAACTGTGCCAAACTAAATGTTATTTCAACACATCAAAATTTACTTTATCTATTTTACAACACTATTTTACGATACATCACATTTTTCTGTTTTAAATTCTATCACATTAAAATAATACTAGTCTCATCACACGCGCTTCGCACGTGCGACGAGGCTTTTTTTTATTTATTTTATTTTAAATTTAATATAAATTTTCAATTTGAATTTATCTATTGTTAGTAAGGTTACAAAAAAAAAAAAAAAGGATTTTTATAAAATTAAAATTTAGGACTTGAAATGGAGTAAACTGCTAGGTTTAATGTGTGCAAGTTTTTAGGAAAAAAAATGTATCAAACGTACATGAGATATGTTTAGATAGAAAGTGTGCTAATTTTTAGGAAAAAAATTTCTCAGGTATTTTTTTGTTTTTGTTTTTGAATTTTGTTGAATTACAATTTTACCCCTGTTTTAAATTTTTTTTGAAAATAAGGATTATCTAATTAGATTAGAGGTATTTTTGAAAATTTTAATCCTTGTCCCCTCATTACTCATTAGTACCTTTAGTGAAGTTCTCTAGTGTTTGCCTATTTGCCATTTTTGAATTGTTGATGTTCAATTAAGTAATTGTGCTTGGTTATTCTTTGATAACAAAAGCTTCTTATAAAAACCCATATCTTCATGGCTTTTAGTTGGCTCAATTATTAAAAATTTTTGTTTTCAAATAAGACATTTGAGATATAATTCATCTATACTAAAAATAAATTGGTGTCTTGGCCTAAAGTGCAATCGCCATGCAGCAAACATCATAAATTTGAAATACTGTCATATTTTTTTTTTTAAATTATTTAATTTTATTCCAAAGAAACATGTAAATAAATATACATCTCCTAAAATAGTTATTGTCAATTTTATGTGCATAGCTAAATAGTAATTTTTTTAATAAATAATTCAATTTCTCCTACCAAAGTCTCTTTTTTTGGATTGAGAAATACTTGTTTCACATACCTTGTTATGCACATCTTTAATGTAATTTTTTTGCATGTGTGATGCAACATTCTGACAATTAGTGTGTGATCCTTTATTTTTTTTTATTTTTTTTTCGAGGAACCGATAAGAAAGGCTTTATAAATACACTAAATTAGCTTGGAATACAAGCTTTAGCTTTGAAGACAGATCTTTTACCTATACATCAAGATCTATCGTTAGAACTCGTCTTCTAGCAAGAAAATGAGCAAGCAAGTTACATTTATGAAAATCATATGATAAAAATAGAAATTTTACTCTAACATAATTTAAGTGTATATGTGTGTGAAGCTCCTTTCTAAAGACTTTAATCTCGACCCTTACACCCATACCCTACATACATTTATACTTATAGAGTAACTATCGTGCCAACGGTGCACTTTGGTGGACTTTAGTCTTACTCCACTTGTATTTCGGGATAATAAAATAATATACCATATTATAATTGGAAGGCACAGTTTTCTCGACCAATGTGTTTGAGGGTGTATGTTTGTGCCTTTACCCGAAATGTTTTCTTTTACCTCAAATGTTTTAGGAAATTCTCCTCCAAGTCCAAAAATTGGATGGATATTTTTTCTTTTTCTTTCTCTATAGTTTATAGGCAAAAGTTGGATAGATTATTAGAGCACTAACATCAACTGTGCCAAACTAAATGTTATTTTACACATCAAAATCTCCTTTATCTGTTTTACCACACTATTTTACAATGCCTCATACGTCACATTTTAATTGGAAGGCCCGCTTTTCTCGGACAATGTGTACGAGTGGGTATGTTTTCTTTTACCCTAAATGTTTTAGGAAATTCTGCTCAGTGTCCAAAAATTGGGTAGATATTTTTTATTTTTCTTTCTCTATAGTCTATAGGCAAAAGTCGAATGGATTATTAGAGTGCTAGTACTTGCTGTGCCAAACTAAGTGACCGTTTGGATTACAATTATTCCTGCGTTTACGTTTTGGAACTGCGTTTTTTCAGCTGTTCACGGTCTCACAAATTACATTTTTTAGTAATTTTTTTATTAAAAATGGGTACCACAGCACTATTTACATATTTAAAAATTATTTCGTTACAGTATTTTCAGTTTCAGTTTTCAGTTTCAGCAAAAATAAGTTCAATCCAAACACACCCTAAATGTATTTTTAATACATCAAAACTTATTTTTATGTTTTTTACCGCACTGTTTTGCAATGCGTTATACGTCATATTTTGTATTTTTGAATTCTATCACTTTAAAATAATACTAACCTCACCACCTTTCAAGAATTAAAAATGAAAACAGAAAGCCACCGTTGACCCCTATCTCTCACTATACCAAATTAAAAACTCACTGAACCCCAAATTAAAATCCCACTTTTGTAAAACTTAAACCAAATACAATCCCCACAAAATCAAACGTAAACAACCAACCAAAGAGAGGAATTCTTGGCCGGAGAAAGAAAAAAATTTAATAGAGGAGAAATAAAAAAGGAAAGTAGAAAAGAATTAGAGATTGGTTGAAAATAGAGAAAGAGCTTTGGGAGCTTGACCATGGTGGTCTCGGCCTGGATAGGTTCAGCCATGGTTAACGGTGGAGGAAGAGCTTCTGAGCTTCGGCTATGGTGATGGGGTCATGGAGGCTTGGCCGAAATAGAGAAAGATTTGAAGAAAGAGAGAAAAGAAAGGCGGAGAGAGAGAGATGAAGCTCATAGTGGCTATTGGTGGTGCCATGGAGGCGCGGCCATGGAGAAGAAAGAAGAAGAAAAAAGAAAGAGAGATTGGCAGAAGATAAAATAGACAGGCAGAGAAGAAAGTGGAAAAAAGAAAGAGTAGAAGAAAGTAAGTCATAAAAAGAGAGAGAAAATGAAAAAGAATCTTAATTTTGGGGCCTACATTTTAGTCCATAGAAATTTATTTTTTATTTTATAAAGGAAGACGTCCGTGGAAATTGAATCAAAATGATTGAGGAGGAAAGGAAATCACATTGTGTAATGTTTTGAATAGCATCTCCGGAGAGTCGCATTGAGAGATGGACAGAAAAAGCAAAGGCAAGGCCGTGTTGACAGAAAGTGATACCGGTTTCAATTATTCTCCGGCTGGTCTGAGCATTTTGGTCGTGGATCATGATCAGAAAAGCCTCCAAGAAGTTGTAACAAATCTTCGGAAATGTAAGCACCAATACAAAGGTCTGTTCTGGTCTCCTTTTTGACTTTCTTTTCTTTTTGACGGGGTGTTAATAGATACCAGTCATATTTGTGAAAGGTGTTTCTCTTTTAAAAAATTCAAAAGGGTTTTTTGATGACTTTCTCGGTGACCACAGCCCTCTCTTCACCTTTTGCATGTTGCAGCATCAGTGATGTCTCATCTCTCTCTCAGCACTGTCTAAGTGAGAGAGAAGGACATTCCTCGATGCTGATGACGACCTTTTGTAGACACATTGCGCAGATCACCTCGCGAGAACATGGGTCACCCTTTATTTCTGTGTATCATGTTAGGGTTAAGGGAGATGGAGTGAGAAAGGTGATGGATGTCCTAAAGTTTTTCCTTCTGGTTATCTTTCTCTCTCCTCTTTTCACGCTCAATCTTCTTCTGTCCTCAACATTCCTTTTAAATGGAGGGAGATGACAATCATCAACAAGAAGGAAAGAGAAAAAGAGGATAACATTTGTTTTGTTTGTTTGTTGTTTTTTTTTTTTTTTTTTTTGGCTGAGAGTTTGTTGTTGTTGTTGTTGTTTTTTATTTTTTTTATTTTTTATCATTGCTTATTAGAGGGAACGTAGGAAAGGATAAAAACAGAGAATTGTGTTTGCTTCGTTTGTAATAGAAAAAGCTGAAAATTAAGAGACTGAGGGATGTTGAGTTTTGACTTCAATTTTTTCAATTTTGGACTCCTATATAGTTGTTACTCACCAGATCGAGTAAGTATACTTATTTGACTCACTGGACTATTTCAGGGAAGGAGATCATCTGCTACCTGTTCAGTTAAATCCAGTGCAATTAATTATCTTGATTAAGTTCCATATTGCCTAGATAGGGGAGGTCCTAGACCTTATATAGAGGGTCTTTTATTGGTACGAGACCTTTTAAAACTTTGAGTCTCAAGTTTGAGTCAGTAATGGTGATTGGCATGTTTTAAGGTAGGGACTTTTAGGCCTTTGTATAGATTGGGATTGTTTTGTCCAGTGGGATTTGTGTGTCTTGTAAAATGTGTTTTTTCGTGTTAATAAAATTCTTCCTGATTTTTTTTAATGGGCAATAACTGAATGCAAAATATTTACATATCTCAAATATGACACGTATCCATTTGCGCCCCATGGATGTTACATTGAAAGCAGAAATACTTTTCAGTTACTGAATGCAATCAAGTGGAGGAAGCTTTGACTCTACTTAGGATGGACTTCAGTGGTTTTGATATTATAATAACTGAGCAACGCCTGCTTGGTATAAGTGAATTTGAGCTTCTTCGAATTGGTAGAGAGAAGGGCTTGCCTGTCGTGGGTAAGTATACACAGCTTGTTCAATTCCTTCAATATGTTATATATATTTTTAATGATACTTATACCTTTTACTAAAATATATATGCCATTTGTAGTTTCATTAATATTTAGCATGTTTTGTGAATCTAACATCACACTATTTTTAATGATATTTAGTAACATCAGAGGATGATGGAGTTGACACTATTCAGAGGAGTTTAGACCATGGAGCTTGTGCCTATCTGGAGAAGCCTATCCCAATGCGTGATCTCAACATGTTGTGGACACATGTGTATTCCAGCCGAAAAAATAAGTTGGCTCAAGTGCAGAAGCCGGCAAATGATATGTCCAGAGCGAAAAAATGTCGAATGTCTTGGAAAATGGACATTCAAGAAAAGTTTGTAGAAAGTGTGCAAGAAATGGGCATTGATAGTATGAATCCTTTTCCTAATCTTAGCTACATTAATTTTTGTTCTCACACTCTGGTCATTTATCTGCTCATGCTAAGCACTTTTGTCCAATGCGTTCAATGGTGTAAGTTGGTGAAGTCAAATTACCATCAACTAATTCAATCTTTCATTTATGAAAAAAAAAAAAAGAGAAAGGGTTTGCTATACATGGGAAGGAAAACATATGCATCGCCATGATGCAGCAGCTAATATGCCTATATAATTGTAATTATAATAGGGTTATGTTAATAAGTACTTTTAAGGGAATTATTAACAACTTATTTTGAGAAAATTTTGACACTATTTTTATAAGAAATGAAAAAAAAAAAAAAAATCAAAACATTAATTTTTTTATTTCATAAAAGCTTTCTTTAAATAGATTTTTAATCACGAACCTAAAAATATCCATTAGCATTCCCCATAATTTGTGATAAGTAGAGTATATTGTTGTAGTTGGCAAGATGTAAAAAAAGCTACAGCTGCTGATTAGTTAGTTACAGGAATGAGTAGTTAGTAATATGTTGGAGCAGAAACAGTTAGGAGTTTCTTAGGCTTATGCCACATGGCAGCGGCCTACACATTTAATTAGTCATTTTTTTTGGGGGGTAAAAACACATTTAATTAGCTAAGGCATAGGGCAGTTAGTACTTGAGTGCCTAGCTATAAATAGCCCATTGATGTACTTGTAACTCAGATTTTGGATGATAAGACTGATTTAGCCTAGGTACTAGCTAGTTTCCAAAAGGGTGGTGCTCTTGAAAGGTTGATTTCCCAATCTTGTATTTCTAAGCAACTTAGCCTTTATCTGTTTCCATAGAAATTTGTATGTGAAGATAGTTTTTTCATATATAAAAAAATGGATTAAATTAAAGAAAAAATAATCTCTTAACTTTTTTTTATTTAACTTGACTTGAGATAAAGTTCTTTTTCACTAAATTTTTTCTAAAAAACAATATTATTTTTATACGAAGTTAAATAAGAAAAATAACTTTATATCACATAAAAATATATAAGGAAAGTTAAGAGATAATTTTTGAACTTATTTTTAGATCGTTA
Source organism: Quercus rubra (assembly GCA_035136125.1). Lineage (NCBI taxonomy): Eukaryota > Viridiplantae > Streptophyta > Magnoliopsida > Fagales > Fagaceae > Quercus > Quercus rubra. The sequence continues at coordinate 62,625,810 of CM068734.1, read as the reverse complement.
TTAAATATAAGAAAATAAGATAATTTTCTATAAAATTTATTTTGGAAATATTTATCATGTGTCTCTTGTACTTGTATCTCACTTCATGCAAATGATATTAATTTGGAATCATAAGTTCGTGATTACTTCAATCATTTTATTGGTGGTTGTTTGGCCAAGAAATTGAAAATATAAATATTTTGTTTTGTTTGTTTTTCTATATTAGTAATATTATGGTATATCATGTTGATGTAGAGGCTACTCCCAAGAAAGTTTTGGAATGCATGAAAACTAAGGGTGTCCGAAATGTTTCTAGAGATCAAGTTTCTAGCCATCTTCAGGTAATTGTTATTGTGGGTAATGTTTGTTACATACTTTTTTGAAATGAAATTATGAGTTGAAGACACAATTTCAATTCATGATTTCAAGTTCAACTCACGATTTCAGTTCATAAAAAGTGCGTGCAACAACTTTTATCTATTTCTTAAATTAAAATTTCCCTCACAAATAAAAATCTAATTTAACTCAAACAGTTGTATTAGAATAATCATTAAACATATAAATATCATTTTTTTTAATATAGTAAGTTTTTAGGACAAGTGTTAATTTATCATGGTAGGAAGTTAGATATATCTTTTTCGGTAATACTAGTTTATCAAGTCAATGAGTTAGATTCCTTAATGCTAGTTTATGAAGTCGGATTCCTTTTCTTTGTTGGTGAAGGACACTCACAACTTCAGTGTATGATGCAGAAACACCGTTTAAAACTTCAAAAACAAGCTCCTCCATTACATATGCAAGGGTACAAAGACAAAGATGGTACCAGTTCAGGGCATGTTGAATCTAGATATGAAATGGAGCATCCACCAATGACTCTGCTCAATGGATTCCTGAACACCCCGGATCCAAATCAGCTAGATATATTATCACAACAGCAACGAGCTCCAGCAGCAACAAAGAACACTCATGGCTTTCAAAATTTACCATTGCCTGTTGAAGCCAACTTCTGTACCATTGAAGGTAGTACCATTTGTGCAAACCAAAACCACACATTGATGACTCAGATGGCTCAAGCACCGTTAAGTGAGCAGATATGCAATCAGCTCACGGGACATCAGCCTTTTATCTACCACTTACCCAATGATGTACCAGCGAATGTACTTGTCAATGAGGTTGGATTGCCCAACTTTGATACTCTTCAGGGGGGAATTTCTGGAGATACTGGTCTCTTCTCTAATAATACTCATCTTCCCAGCTCTTCCGAAAATTTTGGTATTGATTATAATTATATCCCTTTTTAATATGGAGCTTATAGTTTCTGCTGGAATGAGAGCTGCCCGGTTGGAATATTTGAACATTTTACTGGGGAAGATATAGCTCACGATCATTCTGAAAACCTCTTCTTTGATGATGATACTAGTTCGTAAGATGATTCCATTCATGGTTGCTACTTGCTGGTAAAAAAATTGTATAACTTATTCACATTTTGGTAGAAGTTATAAGAATTTCTTCCATCTAAAATAACCGAGATTTTTTAGACAAAATGGAGAGATTTATTTATTTATGTTCTCTTGCAGCCAGCCACTGGATTTTCTGAAGCCAAAGACTGAGTCTGGTGAGGTCATCCCAAATTCCAAGGAAAATGCTTCTTTGTTGAATACTCTCATAAGAAGAAGAAGAAGACAAGGAATGAAGATCAAAGCAAAGAAGAAAGAAGTAGTCGTGTTAAGTTTAATAAAGCTACTGTTGTTTTGGTACTAGCATCATAGCATGGTAAAGATAAAAGGAGAAATTATACTTTATCATTTTAAATTATAATTTTGATTACATTTTGCATCCTAAATTTTGAAATTTTGTTCAAATTAACAGCAAACTTAACGTCAAGATATAAAGTGTAATAATGGTTATAAGTTAGGATGAAAAATGTGCATTTGAAAAGCTTTAGGGTGCAAAGTGTAATATGTGAGTATAATTTAAGGTGGTAAAATATAATTTTCCTTTACTATTGACTCTTATTAACACAGCTGTCTTGTTTTTATTGGTTAGCTTCATAACTGTATTTAGGGAATTAGTTAAGAGTTAGTTTCTTCAGTAAGTGTTCTTTGTTGCTATAAATAAAGAACAAGGTCCCCTGTAATTAATCAGTTAGTGAAATAAGATTTTATTTCTACATCTTCTTGATTTTGTTATGGTATCAGGGCATATGTGTTGATTGACAGTAAAACCATTTCTATGGCGTCAACAAACTCAACAACCTCTACACAAACCATCGCCATTGATGAGTCTCATCCTTTCTTTCTACACCAAGGAGAAATTGCAGGTGCTATACTTGTGTCAAAACCTCTTCTTGGAGGAGAGAATTATCCAACCTAGGCACAATCTATTCAAAGAGCGTTGAGTGTGTAGAATAAACTAGGGTTTTTTGATGGCACTGTTTCTCTCATTGCATCAATGGTGCAAGGTTGGCCATGTTGTAACAACATAATTATTTCATGGATCTTGAATTGCATTGCTCCCAAGATTGCTACTAGTGCGGTTTATCACAACACCACATTGGGAATCTAGAATGATCTAAAGGATCGATTTTCTCAAGGAATGGGCCTAGGGTCTTTCAATTGTACAACGATTTTGGAACCAATTCACAATCTGAGTTTTCCATCACAGATTACTTCACTCAATTGAAGGCTTTAGTTGACACCCCTTTTGCAACTTTCGTTAACCTCACTTGTATTGCATTGTTAAGAAAATGCTAATACTATAATTAGTTTTGTTATGGAAAATTTACAAACTGATGTTATAAAATTATAATCATCCCACCATCATTTTTAATTTGTAGAATCAATTACATTTTACATATCTTGAGTTTTACTAAACATCTGAACCAAACGAAGTTCCACTAATGACTAAAACAACCTAATATTCGTAAGAGACCACAACCTTGGGTTCCCATTGTTGAATGAGATATGACCCATATAAATGGGTAAGGTTGTGTTAATTTCCCCTCAAAGTGTGCGGGTTGACTATTTATCATATTTGATGTTGGAATTTTACCTAGAATTTATTTCCAAAGAATCAAATATAATACATTAATCAATTAACAATTATCATGACCAAATATAACAAAAATCAACTACAAATTATGAGAATTTTCTTACAAATTTACGTTACTCAAGAACCTCGCAAATAATTAGTATGCTATCCCTAGCTAGTTAAGATTAATAAGAACTCTCCCTAAACTGTTTGTTGAGGACGGTGATAAATTTCTTACAAGTTTGTGGGCCCTAAGAGCTTTGTATTTATAGCTTGAAATGGGACCAAAGGAAAAAATAAAAAATCTAGCTACAATAGAACTTGGGCATATGTTATCTCATAACTAGTCCAAAATTATCATTAATTATAATTTATTTCACCATAATTAAAAATATAATTGCTTTCAAGGTCTCATTGAATTACACAAGGTTTCCTTTGACTACCTAAAATTTCATTTAATACCTCCATCATTCATAGTAAAATAATTGGGTGAGTTTGGATCTTGTTTAAGTGGGTGGATAAATTAGTTTGGGTTGATTTTGCCACCTCTAATATTAAAAAGTAAAACATGGAACAACATAGCCTCATAATAGCACGGTGTTGAATATGAAATGAGTAGTTGTAGGACTACAAACTGTTTTACAACTTTTTGTTACATCTCTAGTATAGTAGATTATGAGTAATTATCTATTACTTACGTAAACCTATCATTTTTTATTCACTATTCACATCTGCCCAATTACACTTATGGCATAAAAATTGTGTAACAATTTATGGTAGTAGATTTTTTCTATGAGTAGTTCGGAGGAAAAGGAAAACTAAAAACTGTATATAAATGTGGAGCCCTCTAGTTCCCTGTGCACTAGTTCCTGTACTTGTGCGTGTGCTAACATGCATTGTTCATAACATTAGGATAATCTACAATTGATACGAATATCAAACCTGTGATTCATATCAAACAAATGATACGTCAAATCTTTTTGACATTCTTTATATACTGACATTGTATAGAGCTTAATGCTGTACTAATTTTCTTCTTCAGTCTGCATTTAGATTTAAATAGTTCAATTTATTTTTTCTTTTATCTTTTTTGTTTTAGGGTTTCATCTCTTCTTCTTGTTGTTGTTCTTCTTCTCTCACAAACAACAGTCTGAAGAAGTTTCAGTACACGACGCCCTGTACCTCGCTGTATTCTAGAGAGAGAAAGGAAGAGAGAAAAAAAAAAAAAAAAACACTTTTAATTAGTTCAATTTCGACAGATTAGGAAAATGAAAAGCGCATTGGAGAAGAGTGATAATACTTCCAGTGAGTTCCCAGCTGGAATGAGGGTTTTAATTGTTGATGGGAATCCGGAAAGTCTCCACCTGTTGGAAACGATGCTTAAGCAATGTGATTACGAAGGTATATATATGCACTGGAGTTTGGTCTCATTTTTCATTTCCCCCCTTTTTTTTTGTTTGGATGTGAGGAAAATAATGGAATAACAAATAATAATATTCGTGACCCGTGTCACTATCTAGCTTTGTCCTTATCTCTAATGTGTGCTACCTTACCACCTACATTGTTTAGGTTTCTAAATCACACACCATGTTGTGGTGTTGTGTTTGGTATTGAACTTTAATCAAATTTGTTATGTGTTCTTCCAATATATTTCTTCACCCCTACTGTGTTACATTAAAGTGAACATAAATCATTTCAGTTGCCAAATGCAATCGAGGGAGGGATGCTTTGAATTTGCTTAAAAATAGCAGAAGCAACAAATTTGATATTATTTTGACTGAAAGATGCCTGCCTGACATGGATGAAATTACGCTTCTTGGAAAATTGAGCAAGGCCACTGATTTGCCAGTCATAAGTAAGCATATATGCAGCTTGTCTTGTTCAATATTCAATTTACTATATTCTTTCGCCTTTTACTATGATATATTTCAATTGCAATCTCATTATTTAACAGCATATATGCTACATTATTATGGCTTAAGAGGGGCAAGCTTATTGTCAGGCCATGTCTAACATCCCAATATTTGTTATTTTACAGTCATGTCCGAGGTTGGAGATAATAGCACCATGGTGTATAGCATAAAATATGGTACTTGTTATTATCTGGTGAAGCCTATCCAAATGGATGAACTCAAAAAGATTTGGATTCATGTGTTAAAGCATAGGATAAGTAAGTGTTTTGAAGTGCCACCGCAGCGGAATGAAGAGAAAAAAGAACGGATGATCTGGACATCTGAAATGAGAGAAATATTTCACCAATGTCATCTTGGGCTGAGACATGGTGTGAATCCGTTCCCGGCCCTAATCTTAAGCTTCAATAATTTGTTATTCTTACAAAATTCTCAATCCAATTAACCCAGCCCAATATACATTATCAATAATTTAAAAAGGACAAAGTTTGATTTGTAGCTCAGTAGCTCACTAAACAAATTAAAATGATTGTATATTTTAAAATTTAACTATTAAATTATATGTTTTTTATATTTTTAAATCACATGCTTTTTACTATATGTTTCAAAAACTTATTTTTTAATATATAATTTTAGACTATAAAAACTCAAAATTTAAATATTTAATTAATGGCATAGTTATTAATTTTTTATTTTATTGAAATTTTGTAATTACAAAGGTATAAAAAAATAATGTAATTTAATAGTCGATTTGTTAAAATTTACATTCTATTAAAAAATATTAAGTAGAGTTAAAAAGTTTGTTGACAAACTTTGTCATTTTAAAAAAAATATTTTAAATTAATTATTTTTATTTTATTTTTTCAGACTTGTTATTCCCATCACTCTGTTTATATGGACTACCACACATTTTTTTTTTTTCATGAGTGTGGAATAATTATCACTTTGATATGATTAGTGCACATTATGTATTATTTTTCTAGTCAATGTAGAATTCCAAAACCAATAAATAAATCTCTATAATTCTCCCACTAACTTAACATTTTGTGTATGTAACTCCCAAGAATAGAATTTTTGTTTCTTACGAAGAGAACTAAACAGTAAATAGAGCCATTGCGATTGTTTGAGCATCCCATTCCTTTCTTCTCTAATACTAATATTCATGTCTGTATGACAATATCTTGTGTTGCTGCAGAGGCTACTCCCAATAAAATTTTGAATAGAATGAAAGCACAGGGTGTCCAAAATCTGACTAGAGAACATGTTTCTAGCTATCTGCAGGTGCTTGTAACTTCTTAGGCTGGTTTTTACTTCTATATTATCAAGTTAAACCGTCATATTAATTCCTTCTTCGGTGATGGACACGTACAACTTACAACTTCATGTCCAAAATACAGAAATACCGTAAAAAACAGCCGAGCGGGAATGACGAAGTCCTGAACACCAAGCAGCTTAAATTATCTAACATTGGAACTCAAGCCGTTGGGAATGTAGCGTTCCGTGACTGGTCAAGTATTACTGAAGGTAGTACTAGTTATGGAAACCGATGTGATACTTTTATGACCGAGAATGTAGCTGCCATGGGAGGCAAAGGCCCAACTTATTTTCCTGCGTTAGAGTTGTCTAACCACGATAATTTTCTTGGGGACAATCCTGGAGATTCTGCTGGTATCAACTTGGATCAGTTGGATGATATTCTTGTTGATTATGATGCTAATATATAAGAAGGGGCATTCATGAAGGTTAGTTTACTGTTTTTTCCAAGTCTTTTGGTACAAGTTATAAAAAAATTTACTGTCTAAAATATTAAGAATTAAATCACATATTTTCCTTTTGTTCTCTTGCAGCTAAACGCTGGATTTCCTGAATCCAACTCTGTCTCTGTCCTAAAAAGCTTTGGAATGAAACTTTGACCTTTTTTCCAGACGTTGGGGATGGTCTAGGCCCATCTGCCCTTCTGTTGTTCCTCTGTTGTATACTTATGTTTTGTAAAAAAATTAGTTTTATTCAGCAACACACAAAAGCATGTGTGAATTTTCTTTAAGCATTTTCTGAATGCACTTCCCTTCCATTTTACCAACCGAAAAGCCTCTTTTACACTAATACTTATTAGTGTTCCCTTTAGAAGCATGATTAAATCCTTTGCGTATACTCTTAGCTATTACTAGCAACAATTAGATTGCGTTTAGTATCGGCTTAAAAAGTTTTTATTTTTATTTTTATACTATTTAGTTTATTTTATAATACCCAAATGAGATGCCATGCGATTGAGGATGTGAAAATTTTGGTGCCCCTACAAATGTTGTAAATCATATGATCTTTGTGTGAAGAAGTAATAGTAGAACACAAAATTTTTATGTAGTTAGTGTGACAAATTATTATTGAAATAAAATTATTTTTATACGGGTAAAATGTTGATTTTTTTTTTTTTTTTGAAAAACTCAATTGGTGTTGTATTTGATTGAATATAATTCGTTTTCTTTTAATTTGTTTTTGAAAATTCGATATTTATGAGTTTTCTAGTGTGTGGTCCACAGAAAATAATTGATTTCTTTCAAAATTTATTTTTTATATCTTAATTATTTACTTATCATTATAATTAATTATTTCTTACTACTAATAATGATGAAATATAATTTTTCTAAAAAAAAACTAAATTTATTTATTTTTTAAATAAAAAATTCAAAATTTGTAAGAAAGAAAGAATTTAAGTATTTAATGATCATTATTTTAGAACCGTTATTATAAACTCTTTTACCATCCTTGTAATTGATTCCCCAGCGGCCCCCCCCAAAAAAAAAGAAAAGAAAAAGAAAAACCACCCTGTACTTTCTATAAACACATTCAAATTCACCACCACAGCCTTCTCCCCCTCTTTATTATTATTATTATTTTTATATGTGACCGAATTGCCTAGTTCTGCTCTGGTCTTCATGTCTCTGCGCTTTTGTCGGCCCTGTGGCTGTGCTGTGGGGCCTTAAAGTTTTTCTTCTCCGTTGAAATTTATTGACTATCCCGATTCATCAAAAAAGAAGATTAAAGAAACAAGAAAAAAAAAAAAAAAAAACCAGCAAAATACCATTCTTATCTAGAAAGAAAGATGCACTCTTGTTTCCAAAAGTTTTGAAGAGGATTTTTTGAGAGCCTACTTCTTTATTTTTCTTTTTAAGCAAAATAATTTTATTCAGTTGTGTCTAGCAGCAGTGGAATTTGGAGAAAGGGATATCACTTTCAATAAGTCTCCCGGTTATAATTATATTCTAGTGAATTGAGAACAGACCTTCCAACTATTAACTCTATAGAATAAGAACAGAGGAAAGGAGATAAACAAAAATTTCAACGGGCATGCATGGTTTAGACTTACGTGCATGCATGGTTCATGTTTTGACTTACGTGCGTGCGTGGTTCATATTTACACTTACCAGCATGGTTAATGTTTTTTTTTTTTGGGTTACTTTTTTTTTTTTTTTGAGAAATGGTTAATGTTAGTTGGACATTTAAATTGAGTTGGGGAACAGAGAACATTCAATACGAAAATGTTCAATTCTTTATGTTATCAAAGAGAATACGAATGAAAGAAGAGAGGCACCTCTACCTCATATTTTAAGTTTCCAAGTCACACACATACACATGGACCAGCACAGTAATTGTGCGGGGCAGGGCAATGACGCTTGCTTGGTACATTGGCAAAGGGGGCTAGATGCCCAAAACCCACATAATGTTCTGCATTCGAGGCCACGAGCACGCTCACGTGATCCACAATGGCAACACGGAGGCCGCAAGGCACGTGTGGGATACGAGGACGGCTTCGAGGCCTTGCCGACACCCACGAGGAGCGTTGACTAGGAACAAATCAACTAGTTGGACAAGTGCCTTCAAGGCAGGTATGAAGCATAGGCACCCAAATTGCGTCCGAGGCATTGAGAGATGCTCGAAACAACGCTAATTGGGAGCACGCTGATCCGGAGCACGTTGATTGGGACTTGCTTCGCCCAGCAATGGATGAAACTAACACCATCCGCGTTGCGATAGCATGCCCAAGCTATACCAAGAATGCAAGCATCCCCCCACCACACAGCTGTTGAGACCATTAACCTCCTGCTACTAGGCATGAGTGGGCGTGGCTTCGAGGAAAAGTGGCATTGGAGAGAGCTTTCACAATACGTTTGATCATCACCTTAGGCTTGCTCTGCATGACAATGAATGAAAATAACACCATCCGCCTTGCAAGAGCGTGCTGCAACTATACCACCTACACAAGAAATGCTAACCTGGGGCCACCTAGGTGATGCATTTAGGACACACCTCACACCATGGAGCACGCGAGGTTGGGCCCTAAATAATGCGTTATGCGAGGTTGGGCCCAATAATCATACTAAATAGATAGCCATAGGTTAAAGATGTATTGCTTAAGGGACTGAATCAACCCAAGGTGTGTGGCCTACATATGGACAATGGTAAAATGAAAGTAAAGAAGCATAGTTGTTACCCATTTATTAGAAATTGTATTTTAGATTAGTCTTTTTATTTTGTACGTTGTATTTTTCTCTACACATTTTCCATATTTTCAACATGTGGATTTATATTTTACATGCACAAGTGATTTTAAAGGAATCAGTTAGTTAATTTGTTAGTGGTATTTTCTTAGGTTAGCTTAACAGGTGACACCTGGAATTATTTTCAAGGTGGCCGCTAAGAAACTTAAATTATACAAAATCTAATAAAAAGAAAACTTTATATATAGACCAAAAAAAAAAAAAAAAAATCTTATAATTTCCTTCTACAAATTTTCTTATTTTGAAATTGTTACATGATAGTCTCATTATCAAAATGCTACAAGTTACATATATATTTTTCAAAATTTTAGTTGAATAAAATTTTTCTTGGACTTTTTCTTTTTCTTTGTAAGGACCTAATATATTGTTAAAGGAGCCAAAGTTCAAGGAAAAAATTTGGCCGCAAACTTAGGCTACAACTCTCACTAAACAAATTAATATGGTTACATATTTTGAAAATCTAACTATTGAATTGCATAGTCTTTATAGTCTTAAAAAACATGCCAAACTTCATGTTAATTGGATGTGAAAGTTTGGATTTGTGTGAAAACACAAGAGTTTGTTTAGACTCACAATAAAAATTACGGCTATATTGTTTTTACTCTAACTTAAACTAAGTGCGGAATAAGAGTAAATGAACGCAAACAACCGATAATACTACCCTAAGCCATATTCATCCATTATTAACAATAAAAGAAAAGTTTAAGATACCATTAAGATGTGTTATCGAAGAGGAAACCAAAGAACTCGGCGAAAAACTTTTTTGTGATCTTTCAAGTCGAAATTGATCCACTAGAGAATTAAGTTGGAGTACATGAATAACAAAAGACCCTTCAAGCCTAATCTACCCAATGTACTTGAGCCCTCCAAGCTCTTATTACCTACTGGCTTCTCGGAAACTTGTCTTCTCTAGCTTTCCCAAATCCCACAATTCAGCCCGATTGCATCCGCCAAATCTAATGAATGGCTCCTTCCAATGCTTCCTAGCAGCACCAAAATCTCACTTAACACTCAAATTGGGTGTGGTAAGTGTTTGAGCTATCAACCTTTCAAGGATTTAAAGATGGAGAGGTAGGAGTAAAGGAAAACTACAAGAAAATGTGTAGATGATTGTGAGTATAACAATCTCTAACTCTCAAGTGTATTTTCCAGGGTTTTTTCTCTTAAAATTACTCTTTACAATATATAGGTAACGAGGGTATATATAATGTGGGTAAAGACTTGGTAAAACAAAACATGACATTTTGCCAAACAGAACGTTTCGCAAGTATTTCACAGGAATGCCTTACCCGTGAGATACTCGCGAAATCCTCCAGGCTGGCATGACTCTTCACCTTCTAGTCATGTGCTCTAAACTTGGCTATTTCGTGGGTAAGCTTCTCATGAGACACTCGTGAAATCCACTTGTTTATCTTTTTAAGCTTTAGTCTTCACACTCTCTCACACTCATCCCTTACAATTAAAAATCCATATAAATACAGGGAAATATGATTGAAGAAATTACAATCAAATTTGGTACGAAATTAAAGCCAACACAAAATAGTTGTAAATTACAACTTTACAGGATGTTATTTACTATTTAATTCATAAACTTATTTTTTTATGTATAATTTTAGATAGAAAATCTAGAAGTTTTTAAAATTTGATTGATGATATAACTATTGATATTTTATTTTCTTAAAATTTTTCAAGTATGGAGAATATAAGAAAAAAAAATGTAATACGTTGATTTGTCAAAATTTACATCTAATAAAAAAATATTGAGTAGAGTTGTAATCTTAGTCTAAAACCAAGTTTGTTGCTAAATTTTTTTTTCAAAATGTAATTATGTTGGGTTCAAAAAAATTTAGGATACAAGAAGTTATTTATTATACTCTTTATATTTTGACTTGTTATCAAGGCATACTTAACTTCTTGGCATCAATATCATCTTTTCTTTCCTTTTGATTTTAAGACTAGCACAACAAGTTGATTTCTTTATGAGTTTTTATATTTTGAAATCATTACATGATAGTTCATTATCAATTGTAAAGATAGTTTATTATTAGTTGTTATTATTTATTGTCAATGTGTGTAGATGTGACCATTTTATTTTGTTAAGTTTGTATAGCATTTTTATTTTTATGCAGTTGTCATTATTTATTTGGCATTATTTTTTATAAAAATATTGTAAACTAACTGACAAATATCAACCCACTTGCCCACACAATCACACTCATCCGTATATAAATAATACACTAAATGTATGCTTGAACAATTACTAACTTTACTGTTTTTTTCTTGAATCACTAATTTTATAACAAAAAGTTATTATAATTGGATAACAATATACACATTATAACAAACTCTTTGTATTTTCTAATTATTAAATTATATATAATTATATTATATTTGTACTATATATACACACACACACACCCATGTGCACATTTACATACATTACAACTCACACAAATTTATAACATTATAACAAAAATAAAAATAAAATAAAAATAATGCACACAATTAGTATCATGTGTAAAAGAGATATCTGTGATTTGTGTTGTTTGATTTTGAAATAGGCTTATCTGTGTTGCTATTTGATTTTGGCCTAGGTTGATGTGTGTGCAAAAATGTTTTTGAGAGTAAATTTAATTGGTAAAAATATACTTTAAATATATAAATATATATTTTTTAAAGTTAGGGGACAACCCTAAAGTATATGTACACCCGCCATTGTCGCTACCAGCTAAAATCCTCCCCCGCCTTTCACACACGGGTGGGGTGGAACCCCTATGTTAGACCTATGAGTGAAGCCCGCTCCCAAGTCATTATGATAGAGTATCGTGCCTGATGAATCATATGATCTTTAATTTGTGTGAAGAAAGAATCTTCGTAAATAAAGGTTTGAGATCATGTGTAATACCTAAGGCATTTTACCTGATGCAATACCTAAGGTATTTTCACTTGATGCATAATGGATGGTTGAGATTGTTCAATCTCAACCATTAAATAAAAAAAATATTAGATGCAATAGTAATGAATGGTTGAGATTGAAAGTTGCTTTTGCAACTTTTAATCTCAACCTTTAAATAAAAAAAATATTAAATGAAGTAAAAAGTTAAAGGTAAAAAATTTAAAATGTAAAAAATTTGAGAAGGAAGTGAAGTAATTGCATTTACCTGATCTCAATCTATAAATGTAAAACACGAAAAAGAAAAGTGGAGAGAGATATAGAAGATATGTTTTCCAGTTTTTCGTTTAAAAAGAATGGAGCTTAACATCTTTTTTTTTTTACTTTCGACGTGTAGAAAATGAAGTGGGAAAAGGAAAGGGCCCCGTAAAGAAAAATTAAACATCTTTTTGTTTGTTTGTTACTTTTTATGAAAATTAAACGATTTCTTTACCATCACCTCTTATGACTTTCTCTTTCAGAAAAATTAAACGTTTTTTTTTCTTCATTTCAATTAATTTAATATAGCCAAGTTGCCACCTAATCATCACTAATGGGTGACCACTGTCCACTCCCAATCAGCCACCAATTGACGTTAACGTTTTTTTTTTTTTTTTGGAAAATTTTATTAACACATGTGAGGTTTGGACTAACAATTTTTCGTGTTTGTACCAATCTGAAAAAATAGAAGCCCATGGTCAAGTCTAGTTATGTGCGTTTGAGAGAGAGAGAGAGAGAGAGAGATGCCGATACCCATTGCCGAGCTATTCGTACAACATTATAAAGTGGCACTGTTTTAGCACAAGCATTGGGGCTTTCATTGGCACCAATTCCGTAAAAGAAGCCCGGGATGCTTTGTGTAGAAGTGAGGGAGAACAAAAGTGACACTAGGTCACTACCAGAGGACATTAGTATTGAATTGCATCACAAACTCTTCAGAAACTAAAGATTCGTTAGGTACGTATGTTTAAATAATAATTTTCAGTTTTTTTTTTGAAAATACATGTAGGTGAAAAAGTGTATGAAAATACATATAATGTTATTTAAAAACTAAAAAACATGTATTTGAACTCGCGTACCAAATGGAACCTAATGGTCCATTTAGATTGAAGAGAATGAGGGGAGCGAAGTAGAATATAGTAGAATTAGTAAAAAATTAGTCTATTTTTAACCAATTTTACTCTACTCCTCTTCACTTTCTCTCAACCCAAACAGACCATAAGATAAATAAAATCCGCAACTTGCAGCATGTGTGCTGTGACATTCCTAGCTAGGTGCACAAAATAATTAATTTCTCCCAGAGATCCCAGAGAAGTCCATGTTAAACTTCAGAAATACAGTACTGTGTGTTAATACTTCGCCATTTTAGACATATTGCTGAATAGCAATAGCATTAACCAAAGTATTCTTACAGCCCGAATAATGTTGATACTTATGTGGAAACTATCATGGGATTGGGAGCCCACTCCCAACTAATTATGACAAATTCACGCACGAGATAAGTAAAAGTAAAAGTAAAAGTGTCACAACCTTTTGTGTTGTAGTGTAGCTATTGGAATTTACATTTTTGGACTAGTTTTTGTATTTTGTAGACTGCTTACATTTTTTAATATTTATTACATGTGATCTTGTAAATCCTTAGAATTAGTTTGTGGTTATATGGTTACCTCTTATATATAAGAGTGCTTAATGATGTAATTAACACATAATAATATTGTTTCTCAAAAAAAAAAAAAAAAAACACATAATAATATTAATAAGTTTCTTTTTTACTCACACTAATTTTTTTATAGTACCCAAATGAGATGCCATGCGATTGAAGATGTGAAAATTTTGGTGCCCCTACAAATGTTGTAAATCATATGATCTTTGTGTAAAGTAATAGTAGAACACAAAATTTTTAAGTAGTTAGGATCCGTTTATAATTCACTTATTTTGCTAAAACTGAAAATTTTTTACTGAAAGTATTGTAAATAAAGGTAAAAATTAGTTGAAATGATATAGTGGAACTCATGAATAGTATTACAAAGTGCATTGAGACCCATGAATAGTAGCAAAACTAGCTGAATAGTAAAATAAGTTGGTAAAAATTTTTTTTGCTAACTTATGATTGAAATAAAATTATTTTTATATAGGCAAAATATTGAAAAAAAAAATGAAAAACTCGATTGGTGTTGTGTTTGATCAATTAGAATTCGGTTTTTTTTTTTCAATTTTTTTTTTTATAATTCAATATTTATGAGGGTTCTAGTGTGTGGTCCACAGAAAATAATTGGTTTATTTCAAATTTTATTTTTTATATCTTAATTATTTACTTATCATTATAATTAATTATTTCTTACTACTAATAATGATGAAATATAATTTTTCTAAATTTTTTTTAAAGGGAAATGATATGTTTACAACAATTTTACAACAAATCTTAAGTGGCAGGTTGTTACTGGTTGTTATTATTGCGTTAAAAAAGTAATCTCAGTGCTAAATTCAAATTTGAACCAATAATAACTAATCACCCATGATTTGTTGTAAAAATGTTGTAAAATTGTTATAAACGTAGCACCTCTTTTTTTTTAATAAAAAATCAAAATTTATAAGAAAGAATGAATTTAAGTATTTAATGATCATTATTTTAGAACCGTTATTATAAACTCTTTTACCATCCTTGTAATTGATTCCCCAGCCCCCCAAAAAAAGAAAAAGAAAAACCATCTTGTACTTCTCCCCCTTTTTATTATCATTTTTTTTTTTTTTGGGTATGTGACCAAATTGCCTAGATCTGCTCTGGTCTTCATTTCTTTGCGCTTTTGTCGGCCGACCCTGTGGGCCTGTGGCTGTGCTGTGGGTCCTTAAAGTTTTTCTTCACCGTTGAAATTTATTGACTATCCCGATTGATCAAAAAAGAAGATTAAAGAACCAAGAAAAAAAAAAAAAAACACAGCAAAATACCATCCTTATCTAGAAAGAAAGATGCGCTCTTGTCTCCAAAAGTTTTCAAGAGGATTTTTTGAGAGCCTACTTCTTTATTTTTCTTTTTAAGCAAAATAATCTTATTCAGTTGTGTCTAGTAGCAGTGGAATTTGGAGAAAGGGATATCACTTTCAATAAGTCTCCCGGTTATTATATTCTAGTGACCTGAGACCACACCTTCCAACTATTAACTCTAGAGAATAAGAACAGAGGAAAAGGGAGAGACAAAAATTTCAACGGGAATGCATGGTTCATGTTTAGACTTACGTGCGTGCGTGATTCATGTTTAGACTTACCTGCATGGTTAATGTTAGTAGGACATTTAAATTGAGTTGGGGGACAGAACATTCAAGAAGAAGATGTCCAATTCCTTCTGTTATCAAAGAGAATACGAATGAAAGAAGAGAGGCACCTCTACCTCATATTTTAAGTTTTCGTGTCACATCGCTTAGTAGTGATTTTAGGATTTTTTTTTTTTGGATGTTTACTAAAAAATTTAAATTACGACAATAATTTTTTTAGTACCATTTTTTAAAGAAAAATGAAATTATAAATTATTTTTATTGAATAGGTTAAACAAGCTACAAATTTTATCTTTTTGTTTTATAATAGGTTTTTTTTTTAAATAAAATTTTCACTTATTGTTGTTTGGTCTTGTCTTGTTTTTGTTTGGTTTATGTTTGTTGTTTTTTGAGCTAATATTTATTGTCGTTATTTAAGCTTAAAAAAAAAAAAAACTGAAATTAAGAATTATGTTTGGAGTAAGTATTAATTTTGGAGTAATGCAACGTTCATAATATTTTTACAATAAATCTTATGCAAAAAGCTGTTATTGGTGGGTAAAAAAATAATATTAGTATTTGGCTCAAATTAGAATCAATAACAGCTTACTATATTAAATTTGTTGTAAAATTATTGTAAAAATATTATGAATGTAGTAGCACTACTTGATGATATAACTATTACTATTTGATTTTCTTAAAATTTTTCAAGTATGGAGAATATAAGAAAAAAATGTAATCCATTGATTTGTCAAAATTTACATCCAGTAAAAAATATTGAGTAGAGTTGTAAACTTAGTTTTATAACTAAGTTTGTTGCCAAATTTTGTTCAAAGTGTAATTATGTTGGTTTTTAAAAAAAATTTAGGATGGTCACAATTTAGGATAAAAATATATATATATATATATATATTTTTATATATAATAATTAATTTTTTATTTTTTATTTTAGTAGGTTAGGATGGTCCTATGACCTCCTTGAACCTAGAGAGAACCTAGAGTGGAGCTGCCCCAGGCTAGCTCGTGTATATATATATATATATATATATATATGAGTGCTTAGTGATGTAACATACACAACAATAATACAAGAATTTATTTATTATACTCTCTATATTCTAACTTGTTATCAAAGCATATTTAACTTCTTGGCATCAATATCATCTTTTCTTTGCTCCGGATTTTAAGACTAGCACAACAAGTTGATTTCTTTACGAGTTTTCATATTTTGAAATTGTTATATGATAGTTCATTATTAATTGTTATTATTTATTGTCAATATATGTAGGTGTGACCATTTTATTTCGTTAAGTTTGTATAAATTTTTATTTTTATGTAGTTATCATTATTTATTTGTCATTATTTTTATAAAAATATTGTAAACTAAATGACAAAACTCAACCCACTGCTCCCACAATCACACTCATCCATATATAAATAATACACTAAGTGTATGCTTGGACAATTACTTACTTTATTGTTTTTTTCTTGAATCACTAACTTTATAACAAAAAGTTATTATAATCGGATAACAATATAAACATTATAACAAACTCTCTGTATTTTCTAATTATTAAATTATATATATGTGTGTGTGTG
Source organism: Quercus rubra (assembly GCA_035136125.1). Lineage (NCBI taxonomy): Eukaryota > Viridiplantae > Streptophyta > Magnoliopsida > Fagales > Fagaceae > Quercus > Quercus rubra. Next base: position 62,608,556 of record CM068734.1, on the reverse strand, counting down.
CACGCACATTTATGTACATTACAACTCACACAAATATATAACATTATAACAAAAATAAAAATAATGCACACAATCAGTATCATGCATGAAAGAGATATTCGTGATTTGTGTTGTTTGATTTCGAAATAGGCTTATTTGTGTTGCTATTTGATTTAGGCCTAGGTTGATATGTGTGAAAATATTTTTGAGAGTAGACTGAATAGGTAAAAATATACTTTGAATATATATTTTTTAAAGTTAGGGGACAACCCTAAAGTATATGTACACCTACCCTTGTCTACCCGCTAAAATCCTCCCCCGCCTTTCACGCACGGGTGGGGTGAAACCCCTATGTCGGACCTATGAGTGAAGTCCACTCCCTAGTTATTATGATAGAGTCTTGCAAGTGATGAATCATATGACCTTTAATTTGTGTGAGGAAAGACTCTTTGTAAATGGAGATTTGAGATCATGTGCAATACCTAAGGTATTGCACCTGATGCAATAACAATGAATGGTTGAGATTGTTCAATCTCAATCATTAAATAAAAAAATATTAGATACAATAGTAATGAAATGACTGAGATTGAAAGTTATAAAAAACAACTTTTAATCTTAACTATTAAATAAAAAATATTAAAAAGAAGTAAAAAGTTAAAGTTAAAAAATTAAAACAGTAAAAAATTTAAGAAGGAAATGAAGTAATTGCATTCACCTGATCTCAATCAGTAAATGCATACACGAAAAAGAAAAGTGGAGAGAGATATGGAAGATATGTTTTCTGTTTAAAAAGAATGGGGGATAACATTGTTGATCGCAGCTGTTTTACTTTCCACGAGTAGAAAATAAAGTGGGAAAGGAAAAGGGCCCCGCATAGAAAAATTAAACGTCTTTTTTGTTCGTTTGTTTCTTTTGATGAAAATTAAACGATTTCTTTACCACCACTCTTTATGACTTTCAGTTTCAGAAAAATTAAACGTCTTTCTTTTTTTGTTTGTTTCTTCATTTCAATTAATTTAATGTAGCCAACTACTCATTACTAATGGGTGCCCACTGTCCACTGCCAATCAACCATCCATTGACGATAACGTTTTTTTTTTTTTTTGGGCAAATTCTATTAACGCATTTGAGTTTGGGCCTAATGCTTATCAAGTCTAAATTTTTTTAAAATTTATCAATTGGGTCCCTAAAACATATGTTATGTTTGGAAGTTTAGAAGAAGAGGAGAGTAGAGGGGAATAATTATCCTCCAACTTATTTGGATGTTTTTAAAATTAAGTTAGGGGGAAGAAAATAATTAGCTTTTTCATAATTTGTAATTTTATTAATATGGTTATAGTAAATTTAATAATTCATTTGGTCAAACATTTCTATACTCTACTCTCAATCCAAATCTCTCTAATTTGGAGGAATGAAAACTAAGAGGTTAGAAGTTGTTAGAACCTCTTCAAATCCCTCCCCCTCTTCCCTTAAAAAACATTCAGATAAGATAATTTAACTTATTCTCCCTCCCTCTATCTACTCTACTATCTATCCATCCAAACAAGCTAATAGTTTCTAAAAACTGTTAGGCCAATTAGTAGGGATGGCAATGGGGCGGGGCGGGGCCGAAGGATGGGATCTTCACCCCCGCCCCGCATGGATTTTTCTTGCCCCATCTCCGCCCTGTCCCGCATGACGGGGAAAATTTCTTGCCCCATTCCCGCCCCTTAAGGTCCCACGAAGACTCGTGAAGCCCTGTCCTACCTCATCAAACTTTATTTCTTATTAATTTTCCCTACAACTATTACCATTTTTTCAAATAAAATGACATATTTCAATAATAAAAATATACTTTAAATTATAAATAAATTTATCCTATCAAATCAAAGTAATTTTTAGCAAATGGGACAAAGTCTCAAACCTGTACCTTATATTTTTTAATAAATATATAGAAAACAAAATTAAATTGTATATAATTTTTGTGTGGAGGAGAATGATCAGCTAGAGCTAATACATGATTGATGCCATTATATCGGCAATCAAACCAATAGGGAAACATATTCCTCATCATCTTGTTCTCCATTCACCACCTCATATTTCTAACATGAAAATTCAAAACCAAAAACCTAACTCATAAAATAGATATGGATTTTGACAAGCATAAAAAAGCAGTGTTGTTAAGCAAAGTGAAATCCCAATAGGAATTCTAAGTGTTAAGAGAAAAAGGGGGTGTGTGTAACTGGGTAACAGTCTGTGATGACATACCTTATATTAACAGCCAAATGCCCACACAAAATTACAAAAACAATGACACAAACAAATATTTAGAGCCTCAGACCCGTACCTCATTAAAAAAAAAATTATATTATGTTCATGATGAAAAATAAGTTAAGAAAGACGTATGAATCATGAATGAAATCAGTAATTCAATAGTATATAAATTTGTTTCTAATAAAAATAAAAGAAAGCGTTAAAATTTGTACCTTATTTCCAACTTTGCTAGAGAGAAAAAAGAGGTAGAGCCATATTAGATATAATAAAATAAGTTGATGATATTTTTGTTTAAATAGTAGGGTTTTAGGGTATGAAAAAATTACAATTCAACCCTTATTAATGCGGAGCGGGGTGGGGCGGGTCTAAAAAGTGTAAACCCATCCCTGCCCTGTCCCGTGGTGCGGGTCTAAAATCTCGCCCCATTCCCGCCCTATCACCTTTGTGGGGCAGGGAAAACCCGCACGGGGCGAAGCGGGGAGGGGCGGGGCAAAATTGCCATCCCTACCAGTTAGTCATTTTTCTCAACTGTTTTAGGCATTAAGTTGGCATTAAGGACCAAATTAATATATTTTAAAAGTCTTGAATCTAGTTAGCATTAGCTTAAACTTCAAAGTATGTTAATTAAATTTACCATTAAAAAAAATGTTAATGTCTTTGCCATTATATATATATATATATGTTGTATGATGTCTTAACTATAAACTCTTATAAAATGTTATATTAACTAATTTAATTGATAGTAGGAAATATTTTCTTATATAATAATTATTAAAAAAAAAAAAAAAAACTATGTAATAAGGATATAATAGCAAAAAATTTATATAAACTATTTTTTTCTATCATCTTTTTTTTTTTCCCTCAACCAAACAAATAAAATTTATATTTGTTGTTTATTCTTCTACTTTTCCATATCCCAACCATTTTCATCCTCTCTAGGTCTCACTTTTCCATGCTCTTAACCAATCAAAACAATGTTAGTTATAATTATAGGAACATTATAGGTACATTACTAATACAATTTTTTATTTAATACTAATCATTATATGTCACATTAATAATTATGAGGAAAAAAAATATGATATACGTTTTGTCTTTAGACTTATTGTTGTTCAAAGAAATTGAAAATGAAAATAACCTTATCTTTCCAAAAAATTTGACAAATTTAAACCTAACTACCATACAACGATTGGTTGAAAATATTAGTTTTTTAGTGTTTGGTTTTTTTTTGGGGGGGGGGGGGGGGGGGGGGTGGGGAGGGGAGTAAAGGCAACATAGAAAATAAAGAGTTTGGTCAAATGGAAAACTAACCCTTTGACTTGGTTAATTTTAAGATTAATATTTAGACCCTGCAATTGAGTTGTTAATATAACATTTAGAAACATCACTTGACCCAAAAGGTTCAAGCCTATAAGTTTGGGCTCAACTATTTTCTATTAAACACTCTCTTCTCATTCTTATTCAATGTAAAACTTTATTCACACGTGTATACTCAATAATCTCCCTCTCACATATAAGTCTCTGCCTCTTTGTGGTTCACGAACAAGTCATACTCACTCCCCCTTGTCTATGAGCTTTTTCCATCACCAATGTGTCATCTATGGGTATAGACACCCCATTGTAACTAACACTTAACCTCATAATGTTTGATTCACATCTCAGAGGTAAAAATGTAATTTTGACTATTTTATTTCCAAATGCATTTCAAAAAATAAATCTTAAAGTCACAATGATCAAAATGACAAGTCGTGGGCTTAATATGCATTTACATGAATTGAATTCTGACCACATGTGATTAATGACATGTTGTAACAATATTGATTGAGGATATGATTTATTGTGAAGTTGCATGCATCTAATTTAATTCAAGGGACAAAGCATTAATTAAATCCTAAAAATTTGGTTGAAAATAATTGATTTACTTAGGATCCGTTTAGGATTCGCTTATTTTGCTGAAATTGAAAACTTTTTGCTAAAGAACTGTAAATAAAGATAAAAGTTAGTTGAAATAGTACAGTGAGATCCACGAATAGTACCAAAAAGTGTAGTAAGACCTATTAATAGTATAAAAAATAAGCTGAATAGTAAAATAAGTTGGCAAAAATAATCTTTGTCAAACGGACACTTAAGGAAGTTAGAAATTAATTGGCTAAACCTGATCTACCAATGAGAGTATGGAATAGTTGAAATTTGGAGAGAATCAAAGCATTAAAGTTAGAGTCACACAAAAATGGATAGAAATTTACCATTGCTGGGCCAAAGTTCCAATCAGCTTTTGCAGTAAGCAAATTCTTCCCTTTTTTGGTTTTGCTTGCTCCCCCACCCAGGTCAGACCTTCCCTACTCTAAATTTCAATCTAAATTCATATTTTCCATAGTTTCATATGTTGAACAATCATTGTTTTAGTTGTTTGGTTATTCTCTTCAAAATGATTGAAGATAGTTTTCAAAGGGAAACTTTTGCTAACATTTATGTAGTGTTTATCTTTTTCATAACCAGGAAACATAAATATTAGTGTCAAAAATTTTCTGAGCAAATGCATTATCAATTTTTAGTTCTGCTTTGTGTTTCTGAGTCTCCAAGAAGAGAATTTTATTGCTTAAGAAGAGGAACTAAACAATATATAGAGCTCCTGTGATTGTTTGTGCACTACCCCTTCTCCCTTTCCCATTCTTCATGTCTATATTACAATGGATCCATATTTAATTAGGCGTTTTGGGAGCTTAAAAGAACACTTATAAACCCAAAATTCTGTTTTACAACAACTATTCTTTATAGTTTTTTTACAAATTTTCATTTTAAACTCAAAACATCGTTTTCCGACAGCTTATATAAATACATCCGATATCTTTTTTGTTAATGCAAGGCTTAAACCAATGAAATTTTGAAATGCATAGAAGCTAACGGTGTCCAAGGCCTTAAAAGAAAACATGTTCCTGACATCGTCGGGTATTATTTATATAACTAGTTTCCCAATCAAGTTAAACTATCAGATTCCTTCTTCGATGAAGGACACTCACAACTGCATCTCCATGGTACAGAAATACAATGAAAAAATGAAATAAATAAATAAATAAATAAAGTTTTTCCGCTACATATATGGGGGCACATAGACAAATCCAAATGAGCCAAATTTAGCAACATAACTTTAACAAGCTCCAGTGTTAAGGAACATGAGTTTGCAACTTAACATAGAAAATCAAAACTTTCAAAATTTATCATTGCATGTTTCAGCCATGGCTCACATACCGTTGATTATAATGTCATGTATAGATAACAGAGCAACACTTTAATGACCCAGATGGCGGTTTCAATTCAGGGCAGTTTGAATTGAGATATGAAATGGAGGAACATATAAGCAAGAACCCAGAGCAACACTTTAATGACCCAGATGGTCGTTTCAATTCAAGGCAGTTTGAATTGAGTTATGAAGTGGAGGAATATATGAGCAAGAACGATAAACCAATGAATTTACTTGATGAATTCACCATTTATCAAAGTCAGCCAGATTTGGCAACACAACTGCAACGAGCTCCAGCAGCAAGGAACATGAGTTCACAACTCCAGACTTACAAAATTTACCATTACCTGTTGTAGCCAGCTCATGTGGCATTGAAGGTAGTACTATTTATGGATGCTAGAGTAACACTTTGATGACCCAGATCATGACTCAAACTCTGTTAATTGAGCAAATATTCAACGAGCTATCGAAAGGTCGGCCTTTTGTCTACCACATATCAAATGATAAACCAACGAATTTACTCGCCAATAATGCTCAAGACCAGGCCTTGGATGAGAATGTGGCAGTCAAGGTTGGCAATGACCCAACATTCTGCCTTCTCCAGCGTTGCTAACTTTGATTCCCTTCTTTGGGGTGATTCTGGAGATCACAGCTTCATGATCTCCAATTATACTTCTCTTCCAAGTTCTTCTAAAGATTGTGGTCTCATCTTCAACTTTGATAATACGACTACAATCAGTGATGATATTCTTTTTGATATTGTTACTAGAGATTGTAGTTCCTTCTTGAATGACTGGTACCCTAGGGAAGTAGAGTAATTTTCTATCCCACTTTTAATATTACACTTTATTAATCGCAGCATGCATGATACATGTCTAATTGTTCTGTTCCTTATAAAGTAAGTACAATATGGCATTAAAAAAACACGTATAACATGAAATACTGACAGTGAAATAAAGAGTTTTTATTCATTAGGTTACTCTCTTGCATGTCTTTTGTTATAAGAATTTCTACTACTAAAATAATAAGAACTAATTAATTTTGATTTGGTTCTCTTGCAGCTAAGCGCTGGATTCCCTGAAACCAACTTTGACTGGTGGTCATCCCAGGGATTATGCTTCTAGGATACTGTTTTGTCTTTTTTTATTTATTTATATCTTTTTAAGATAAGTGTTTTTGTCGATTCTACGCAGGTGCGCATTGTTTCTCTTAAATTTTCTTTCCGGAGACACGTTTCTACTAACTTTTTTTTAATAACTAAGAAAGATATATATTCAAAAGGCGAGTTTGTGAAGGAAAAGCACAAGACAAACCAAAAATTACAAAGAAAAGAAGAAAAAACAGAAAAAGAAAACGAAGAAGAAAATTAATTACAAAAGAGGAGAGAACAAAGGAACGAAGAGAGAGAGTCACTAGATGTAAATCCCCAAGTTTGAGCCCAGTTAAATAGAGAACCACTAAAAGCAGCGAACAATTGATCTCCAGTGCAATCCAACTCCTCAAAAGTCCACCTATTGCACTCCTTCCAAAGACACCACAATAAGCACAACAAAACTAAATTCTAAATGTTAGACGAGTGCTTTCTCAACCAATTCCACCAAGCAAAAAGCAAATCAGTGACTGTTGTTGGTAAGACCTATGAAATCCCATAAGATTTAAAAATAAAACTTCATAACTGATAAACCTTCTCATAATGAAACAGTAAGTGGTCACAGTCTCCCCACATGACGACACATAATATACCAGTCAACAAAATCAAAACCCCCAAGTCTCAAATTATCACCTATAAGAATCTTATTCTAAGCTATCATCCAAACGAAGAAGGAAACATGTCAAGGGGCCTTAACTTTCCAAATACCTTTCTAAGGAAAGACAATGGAAGAAGAACCTCTCAGCTTATTGTAAAACAAGCGGATGTCAAAATCTCCATTAGGCTTCAACATCCATCTTATCCACTCCCCAATATCTATTGAAGGAATATCGGATTCTAAGATGAAGAGAAAGTTGTCCCCTGAAGCCATCTCACAATCATTAAAATCCTGATAAATCAAACATCCCAACTTCTCATTTCTCCCGCCCCTAACCTTGTCAAAGAAGACTCAATGGAGGCCTCCCCGTCAGTAGAAATACCATATAGCCTCGAGAAAGTCAGTTGGAGAGGTCGATTCCCACACCACCCATCTTGCCAAAATCTCACTCTATTCCCCCTCCCAACTACAAACTGGGTATTTTTTTTTTTTAAATCCTCCCAATCCATATGAAGACCTCTCCATAAACTACACCCATGAACACCCCTACCCAATTAAAAGTCCATCCCCCCCTACTCTTCCCCAAACTTTGAAGCTATCACCCTCTTTCAAAGCTGAGTCTCCTCATTCCCAAACCCCCAAAGATATTTTCCCAGTAAAGCTTTGTTAAATGTAGTTAACTTCCTTATACATAAACCACCTTTGGCCATAGGCACTCACACTTTGTCCCATCCTACCAAGTGAGTCTTGTTATGAAACTTTTCGAAAAGTCCCTATGAAACTTTTCGATTATATTTGCCACACGAGTAGAAATAGTCAAAAGTGTTAAGAAATAAGTAGGAAGATTAGATAACATACTTTTGAGCAGCGTCAATCTACCACATTTTGATAAATACAGCTTCTTCCATCCTGCCAACTTTCACTCAATTTTTTCCAGAATAAAATTATAAATTGGAAGAGATTTATTAGAAGCCCCTAACAACATGCCAAGATAGGACATAGGCAAAGTTCCAAACCTGGAACCCAAAATCTCAATCAAAGCATGCACATTATTTACCTCCTCTATTGAAACCATTTCACTCTTCTGCACATTGACCTTCAAGTCTGTCACAACCTGAAAACAAAGTAGCAACATCCGAACATGAAGGATTTGCTCCACATCTACATCACAAAACAGAATTGTATCATCTGCAAATAGAAGATGTAAAACACATTCTCCACCACCCCGCCTACCATTAGCCTTGAAACCACGGATTAAGCCAACACCCTCCACTTTGTTCAACATCCTATTTAAACCCTCCATTATAATCAAAAATAGGATAGGATATAGTGGATCCCTTTGTCTCAAACCCCTTGAACTACCAAAGAAATCAACTTGATATGATCCTAGCATCTCACATGGATTAAGTATAAATTTAACCGTGTTTATAAGCTCTTGGGCACTTTCCTCTTGCAAGCCAGTTTTTAAGGATGAGTTCTACCATAGATTCCTAACATTTGGTATCAAAGCCAACCGCTACCCCAAGTAATTGGGTGTAGCTCGTTGAGTATGGGATCAAATGAATTGCGGCTTTTGTGGTTGGATCCCCAAAGGGGCGGCTCAAAGGCTAGATTAAAATAATTGATAGGTAAGTGGAGCCACCAAAAGAGAAATGGCTACTATCAGGTCAGTGTTGCTAGAATGAACGGTCGTGGACATTGGCTGTAGAGTGTGGTAGTATGTTATTATCTTAGTGTCCCACATAGATTAAGTATAAGTTTAACCATGTGTTTATAAGCTCTTAGGCACCCTCCTCTCACAAGCCAGTTTTAAAAAGTGAGTTCTACCCGTGGATTCCTAGCACAATTAGAGACCCATTGACTAAAATAGAAAATTGAACTGTGATATATAAGTTCGGATCCACCTACACAACTTCTCCCCAAAGCCCATTCTCTTTAACAAATCCAAGACAGCCTCCCAATTCACATGGTCATATGCTTTAGCAAAGATTTTCTTAAAAATTTGATATTTTCTTCCCTAAACAACTTAATTAAACCATGCTTTTCATTGAAACTTTTATGGGTATTTTCTCATAAAGGCAAACAGAACTTTGGCAAGCACTTACAACAACTAAACCCACAAATTAATTAAAATCCAGATATAAATATTTAAAAACCCAGTTCAAATATCAAATTTAATTTTTTTAAAAAAATCTAAGCCAATTAATGGTAAAGGTTCAAGATCTCAAATTCAGTAATGAGAAAAGCAAATACAAAAATAAAACCTAGATGACGACAAATTAATGACTTTACACATAATTTAGGACAATAATTACAAAACAACGTCGGTTAAAATTATGATGCTAGAAAATATGGAGAAACATTGGACAAAGAAACCTTGATGGATTTGGAGCAAATGATGCTTTCTAGTTAAATTAAATTAACCATTAACGTTTCCACATTCGACAAACAACAAGATAATACAATTCAATGGAAATTATCTGCTACTAATTAATTTTTTATGTAAAGTTTCATTAAAAAAGCTGAAGGGCGTCAACCAAGTGCATTGACATTCACAAAATGTGGGAGTACTTAATAACAAAGCATAACAGAACTTTCTTGTTTAGATTGATTCAAAAGTTCTTCAAACTCTTTTTTCACAATTTCTTATTCTTACACAGCTATCCTAGCTATACTTTTACTTTAAATCTCCATAATTCTTTATTTATTTATTTATTTATTTTTTTGGTAGCCAAAATTTTTTTTATTAAACATGGAATGACAAAATATAACAATACAATAACAAAAGAAAAACTTCTAAGTTCCACTGAAGCTTTTAAGTAGAAGAAGAAGAAGAAGCAAATAGAGTGATACAAAGATAAAATTCTCTAGCACAAAATATTCATCCAACAAAACTAAGGTGTCAAACATGAAGATAGAAAAATCAAGATACTTTGATGGCATCCATAACGGAAAAAATGCTCCCACACCCCCTAAAGTTTAGATTAATGGTCATTACACATCTTAAATTTTTATTTTGACCAATTTACTCCTTAAACTTTATTCATGTGCCAAATCACTACTTCCATTAGTGTTCTGTTAAAATTATAACAGAATATGCCCTTGAGACACGTTATTTTTAAAATACCAAATCTGAAATCTGAACTTAGTGGAAGAAGAGAGAAATGTTTTGAGTGAGAGAGATGATCGGTCAAAACCACTGCAACATCCCTCCCTTCACCGGCGGAAATCCATCTTGCCATCTGTGGTCTCGTAGTGCCATTCAATAGTATATATTGATCTGCACCACAAACCCAAAAAAAAAAAAAAGTCTCGAATTTCTAAAACCAATTAGTTTCAATTTTAAGAAGGTTAATGGATCTGGACAGGGGAATTATGCCTCTGGAGCTCCTAGACTTTGATCTCCAAGAAGCTTCAATAAAACAAAGTTTTTTTTTTTTTGTTTTTTTAATTTAGTTTTTGATCAAAGGAATTTATATGTAACTCTTTTTACCAAAAAAAAGGGTTTTGATGAATTCGGTGTGCGTTGCTGGGATTTGGAATTGGATTGGTGGGTTTTGGTTAGTTTTCTTTGTTGGGTTGGTAAAGATTGTGGGGTACTCGGGTATTTGGGTTATTGGATTTGGTCTAGTTGTTGATTGCAGCTTCCAAGGAATCATCATCAAACATCAATGAAGACATCCAGCCTTGTAAATCAGAGTTCACTATAAGATAATAAAGTCTCAAAATTGATGCATCTTGGAAAATATTTGGAATGCAAATGTAGGTCACATGGTGGCTATCGAACAAGAGATGGATATGCAGTTGAACAGTGTGATGGGACCATGGACGACAGGGCAAAATTTCCGGCGTAGAGGGAAGGATGCCACGGTGGTTCTAACTTCTGATCATCGTGTCACTCTCACTTTAGAATGTTTCTCTTCTTCGTAGATTTCAGATTTGGTATGTTAAACATCACGTGTGTCTCACATGCATATTCCGTTAAAATTTTTAACAGAGACTAATTGAGGTAGTAATTTGGCATATGTGTGAAGTTTAAGGAGTAAATTGGTTAAAATAAAAGTTTAGGGGGTGTAATGGCCGCTGCTTTAAAGTTCAGGGGGGTGTATGAGCATTTTTCTTCATCCATAACCACTATCTTTCTTTTAGCATTTACTCCATCTATAGTTTGCTTAGAAACCCTAACATTATTAAACATATAACATTTCAGTTAAGTCCATATTTAAATTCTTGGCCAATCACAATGATCATCCATTAATTAATCATTACTCATTTTCATGACCATATTTAACAAAGAAAGAGGAGTTACTCATGCCATATATCTTATTTTAAATCAAAATTCAAATATACAGAGATGCAATTCATTATTGCACTAAATGGAAAGGTCAACGAAAAGTCAAACATCTTCAGTTATATATATATATATATATATATATGTATATACATACACACATACAAAAAAAAAAAAAAAAAAAAAAAAATCATAACAACAATAAACCCCATGTCTCTTAGACTTTTAAATTAATACAAGTAGAATGCGCAAACTTAATGAACATACACATTAACTTATAGGGAATCTAAAACCATATTATATGAAAACTAATATATTTCACTATTAACAATCAAAACAATAAATGGGTACTGGCTGTGCAGTAAGCATCACCAGCAACAATGAATTATGACACAATTAAGGACACCAAACATGCTTAGAATAACCACGTTATGAGTTATATCAAACCTTTAACAACAGTAAAATAATACAAAATATTGTACCTGTCAAAAAAATGTAACTAACTTCTCAATCAAAATTATCCATTGAATGCATACCTTCTCACAATGAGTTCTCTGCATACCAAACCTCCTTAGAAACCACCTATTCTCTTTAAATACAACTCTTCTAAGCCTAACACAAAGTTCAGTTGATAATCCACTCCTTAAAATTTTTTAAAAACCAAATAAACTAAAAAAAAAAAAAAAAATTAAAAGTGAAAGTTCAAAAAGTGTGTAAAACACCTTGAACGTTTAGACACCCAAATTATAAATTACCAATTCAAGCTTATTATCAAACAATGTATGTGCGGAATATGAACATAAGCTAAAACAGAATTGATAAAATAATATAAATCAAATAAAATCACAACCACAACAGAAATTAAATGGCAAAGATTAAGGGAAGAGAAATGCAAACATAAAGACAACACAGTGATGTGTTATCGAAGAGAAAATCGAAGTCCTCGGTGTAAAACCTCTCCGCCACCCTTTAAGCGATCAATAATCCACTAGAGAATGAAGTTGGGATATATGAATAGCAAAAGACCCTCCAAGTCTAATCTACACAATATACCTAAGCCCTCCAAGTTTCTTACTCCAATAAGGTTACGCCAAACCTTTGTCTTCTCTAGTTTACCGGATTCCGCTATAGTCCATAGCATCAACCAATATCAATTGGTCATTTCCTAACTGCTTCCCAAGCACCAAATAGCCTCCTCACAGATATGGGTATGGTGAGAAAAGATTTTGGCTAATGTACCTCTCAAGGATGTATCAATGGAGATGGTGAGAGTAAAGGAATTTGGAGAATCAAAGGATGAAGATTGTGGATGAGTCAATCATGTTTTTCTCTAGGGGTTTCTCTCAAAATTCTCTCTGGAAGCTCTCTACAATACGTGGGTATAAGGGGTATTTATACTGATGCGTGTTTAGAATGCGAAAGGCCAGCTTTTCCCAAACAGAGTGGTCTGGCGACTTGGCCTCGCAACTGGACTGAGTCGCGACTTCAAGTCGTGAGCTAACTACCTAGCCAGCCTGGGACTTTTTTTCTATAGTGCAATAGCTAGCGTGACTCTTTAGCTCCTCTGCATGCTTCACACATGTGCCTCTTTTGGCGACTTGCCAGCCGCAAGCTACTCGTGAGATCCAGTCGCGAGTCCTTGCAGAATGCACACTTCTGAGCTTTTCTTCACACTCTCTCACAAACTACTCTTACATGATTCCCATCTAAATATAAGGTTTCTAAATACTGAATTACAAGCAAATTTGGCATGGAATAAAGCCAACAAAATGGTTAATTAAATTTAACCTTACAAAAAGATTTTCTTTATTCTTTTTCTTTTCTCATTTTCTTTAGCAAGCAAACTGAAAACAAAACCGAATAACTTTGAACTAATATAGCATCAACCACGCCAAAATTTTGATGGAACCCCTAAACAAAAGCTATTGCCTGCATAGAGTGTCATGCTAATGGAAATATTTGTTTTCCTTCTGCCAAATAAAATTCATTTAGGTCTCCTTTCAACCATAGAAATGCAAATACACATTTCAACCATGCTAGATAAAATTCATGTAGATTTTCTTAAATCATGTCAATGCAAATACACAAATCAATGTTCAAGTTGAAGAAAATCAAGATCATTAAAATAATAAAAAATAAATAAAAAGAAAGAAAAGAAGAAGAAGCAAATCCAAATTCAAAATAGCATCGTTAACAAACACAGTTAAGATACAAAGATAATTCAAAGAGAAGGATCACTTACTTAAAATCAAGTAGCAGATATTTGCATCAATATGACCCTTTGAGGGATTTGCACCAACATGACCCTTTAGGCATTTCTTCATGAAACTATCTTCAAGACCAATAGAGTAAAAAGGATTAGGAAAATTTTCTATATTAAATGAAAATTGATGTAGAACAGACAACACATTGTCTTCCTAGAGCCGCAGGGGTGCAAGAAGTCACAATGCAAGATTAAATGGGGTACCAATAAAGGCCATCGGGGCAATAGTGTCGGACTTGCATGACATTTGGCAAGTTGAAGGAAAACGGCATTTGATCCAGACTCATGTCATGAGTGTCGCCTAAATTTAGGCAAATTCCTTCGTTAAAGCCCTAGACTCAAAATAAGGTCTTGTTTGTTTTGGGACAACCCTTAAGGTCAGTAGGTTATAATTTTACATTTAACTCAATTTTGCCATTTTTGGTAAATTTCGGTATTTTATCACTTAATCACGTAATTAGTGCAAATTAGGATTTTTAGGCGTTTTTTTCAGTATTTATATGTTTTGTAGCTGTTAGAAGCAAATCAGTATTTATATGTTTTGTAGCTGTTAGAGGCAAATCAGATTATTATCAAAAAATATAGACTTTTGTCAAATTCTTTTTTTGGTGAATTTTAGTTTTTCTTTTTGTGAATTCAAGGAAACCCTTCATATATTTGATGTTTACTACCAGAATCTAATAGTTTAGTTTCTATTCCATCAAAAGAATATCGTGTGTGTTTTTTTTAGGTTTTCGTGAGATCAAAATTCAGAAAATTAAATAATATGGATTACAACTGAAATCAAATAGAGGCATTTAAAAAAAAAAAACCATTAGCTAATTACTCTAGCGAATAGTGTTTTTTTTTTTCTTAATGAAATTACTGCAACTGATGAATGATTAATAGTGTAACAATATGCAAAGTTAGCAGTTAACATTACACTATGATAAGAACATCAAGGGCCAAATAGAAACTTACCCGAGAGTTGGATAGAGTAAAATGTAATAAGGCCTAACAATATATAATGCATTCTAGATACTTTGAAAAAATATTCACCTTAATGACTGCAGAAGAAGAGGACGATATTGAACATAGTAGCTGCACGCACACAATACATTATCAAGTTGTCATATTGAACAAAAATAAGGAACCAATTTCTTTAAGGTATCTGATCCTCAAATATTATTTGTTGAGCTTGTTGGAAGTTGGATTTCATTGGGTTTCCTTTCAATATAGTGAACACTTACACTACCTGATTGCAATTTATGCCTTTGGATCATTGACTTAGTCTCTACATGCACTCTTGATTGACCTTAATTTTATATTGAGAAATAATTGCATGAATTTTTCTGCGAATTTCAGCTGCATTCATAAATAGTGAGTGCATATGCTTGTCGAACCTTGAACATCAGGCTAATTCTGAGCCCAAGTCTTCCCTAGAGCGAACCATGGAGGACCTAGCAAAGACCGTCCAAGTCTTACTTGAAAGGGTAGATGGAATAGGTACTCGACTTGAGTCAGCTGAGGCATCTCAAAAGGTGACCAATAACTATGAAGGAGAGATGTCCCACACAGGAGGAAATAATGAGCTTAGAGACAATAAAAAATGGGGTCTCGCTACTTATCAAAAAAAAAAAAAAAAAGGTCTCGCCTAATAGCGCCTTACTAGCTAGGCCAAGAGGATAAAGGAAAGAGAGTGGTTAGCGAACCTTCAAAATAAGGATCTTGCCTCCGATGTTTCAAATGTAATGTAGTTGGTCATATTGCGGATAACTCTCCTTCTAATTAGACCCCTGTCAACCAAGAAGAGGAAGAGAAGGTAGAAGATACGAAAGAACTTGTCTGTGACTCAAATGTTGAAGAGACGATCCTAGGATGGTGAGGCAGAATGGGAAGACCATCCTAGCTACCTCATATGCATTAAAGTCATATCTGCCCAAATTGATGATTTCAAAGACATTCTTGGTGTCCTCAAAGTGAATGTAGTAAGGTGTGCTTTGGCACAATAAAAGGACAAGGATGATTGGCAAGGGAGTGCCATCTTCCAAACTTACACTAAGTGTGAGGTCAAAACTTGCAACATTATTATAGATAGTGGGAATTGTATTAAAGTAGTGTCTTCTAGTGTTGTTTCCTACCTAGGCTTGAAATCAGTTCCATACCATAAATCATATAAAGTGTCTTGGGTAGATACCTCCTCCATAGCCATAAAAGACAATAGGGGTGTCCACGAGTTGGTTAGGTTCGGGTTTGGACTCAATCTAAAACTGATGGGATCCCGTTGGGGTGGCAAGACAAAAGACCCATTGCCAACTACGAAAAACCAAGGGTCAAGTTGGATAGGCCTCAAGTGGACAGCGATTGGCTTCTACTTCAATCAAAAGAGAGAGATCAAAGACCAAACTTGGTACATGAATCACAAATCTGAAGAACAAATCTACAAACCCAAATAGGGAGTCAGAACTTTATAACATATTTACAAACAATAAACTTGCAAGAGAATGAAATGAAGAAATAAAGAAAGAACATGACTGAAAATCAAACTTGAGAAAGAGAATCCCAAATAGGGAGTCAAATTGGCGAGTTAGCGTGGGGGCGAATTGAAGATTTGAATTGGATGCGTTGGCTGTTGAGAGAGAGAGAGAGAGAGAGAGAGTGAAGAGTATGAACTGAGGAGACATTAAACTGACTAACTAAGGGTTATATATCACTATTAGGTCAAGTGTATTAGGTTTTCAAAGGGAAGACCTGCCACTTGACCTGCTAGCATCAATTTGGAAAAGTAGGGACCCACATTTGACGACCAGGCAGTCAAATCAGGTGGTAGATGATTCAAGTTCGGTCAGTTTGGTTGGGTAGGTTAGGTCTACTGTTTGGTTGGACAGAACTAAAAGAGAGATGTGTACTCTTGCCTCAAGTCCTTACTTAAGGATGAAACATGGTGTGATGTGACCCCCATGGATGTATGGCATATTATTTTAGGTAGGCCTCGACTTTATAATTTAGATGTGAACCTTTATGGACGAACAAATTCTTTTTCATTTGTATTTAAAAGTAAGAAAATTATGCTCAGACCATTGAAACCCAAGCCAATTGACATGAGCAAGAACAAAGATGTGACAAAAGTGAAAGGTTTGAATATCATAAGCCCAAAGGTGTTTGAAAGGGTAGTAGTTCAAGAATCAATTGTGTTTACCTTGGGTGCCAAAAAGATTACTATGCATGCAAGTGAGGAGCCACCTGAAGAAGTGAAGTAAGTTCTCATGCGCCAAACCTAAAAGGGTCCAAAGTGTGAGGGGAGAACCATTAAGAGTGAGAATGTAGGAGATTTTTTCCCTTTTCTTTCCACAAGATAAGAATAAATAACCATACTAAAACCTCCACATTACACGTCAGAACTTTATAACATATTTACAAACAATAACTAAAATCATTTGCCTCCAAATACTACATGAATATATTTTAGAGCTCCAAATGGATAACACAAAACCACAATCCATTCTAGAATACGCAACCTCAACATTGAATCTAGGCCTACCATGCCTAAGGCTAACAAACCTCAAGTTCCCACCTTTACTAGAATTAGCAATGACCTCGATAAATTTAGTAAGTTGAGTCACCAACAATTTATAGCACAAATCTCCCACTTAGCATAGTTTTCTAATCACTACCAATAAACTAAGTCCCATGCCCAACGTATAGTTAGCTTATCTGTAAAAATGTTGGAGAGTGGGATGAGATAAAGTCCAATGAGTAACATAATTAATGGGGGTGAAAGAAATGCAAGTTTCATGATAATGAGCATTTTACAGAACATGCTATAATTTGAGAATTTCCATTTAATTTATGCAAAATCAATTTCATTAACAACACGACAAGAATTATAGAAATAATATAGCACCAAGCTTCCCAAAATAACTATGAAACTATATTTTATTCACTGTGAGCCATAAAAAATATCTAATACTATTTCAAAACCACAAATCTCACCCAAGGTACCACAAAGATAGAAATGTCACCAAGACATCATACCACCATAGATAGGTCAAAACCTAAACACACTAGCATAATATGTACCACTTTTGACATGTGGTCTATCGGCTCTACCTAGCCCCACCCACACTCTCAAGGATTTACCTATCCCTCCATGGGCAATAGGGGATAATGCGTCATGTAATACCTCTTTTGCATGTAGTCTCTTGGCCCTACCTAACCTTACCCACACACTCAAGGATTTACCTCTTCCCCCCATGGGCAACAGGGAATGACGCGTCACACAATACCCCTTTTACATTTGGTCTTTTGGCTTTATGGGCAACAACCTCATTCACACACTCAAGGATTTACCCGTATCATGCAAAGTGGGAGCCTCTGACCTGGCTTGTCGGCATAAAGGTGGGTTAATCACATGTCACAAAGACATTGTCACAAAAACGGAGTAATCACACGTCACAAAGACCGGGAAATCACCAATATCATAGTACAAAGGCAAATCCACATCAAAAGCTCACAAGTTAAATGTATTCAATATACATAGTTTACTTTCAAATAGTTTCATAAAATAATTCAATAACCAAATATCCACAATATTCTCAAAATCTTCAAAACCATTTCTTGTCAAAAATGTTTTGCATCAATTTCTCAAATAATACAAGTTAAGAAAAAGCATCTTTAGTATTTCAAATAATACCATAAATCCATGAAATCCATTATCAAAAGAATTCAAAGATGCTTGTCTTTTCCATGACACATATTCATGCATTTCCCCATATGCAATACCAAATATGATGCACTTTTTATAAATAGTCATATATAATAGGGTCACAACACAATACCTTTTAAGAAAACATAGTTTCACAAATAATTTTCCAAAATGTATTTGACCCAAAAACAATATTTATGCAACATGGTTATTTTCCAAAAATCCTGTTGAAAAGCTACTTACCTCAGCAGTCAAATCCAAGTTTACCTCAACCGGGCACCTCATTCAACTAATCAAGTTACTAGCTCCATCGCCAAGTACCTTGGAACCTAGAAACACAAGTATCAAGCCTATTAATAGCAAGACCTACTGCAAATTACACTACCATATTTGTCGCCATAAATAGGAAAGGATCCCCTCAAAAATCAAACCTAAGGCCCTAAACCCTAACTTGACCATCCTAAGTCAAGTTCCCCTACCCAAACAAGAACCAAGCAAGCATACAAGAAACTCATAGGGTTTATAATAAAACCTTTTATTTTCCTACCACAACCACAAGTCAAGCAAATTCAACCTCATAACTCATTGAGGTCATCCATCAACCACTTGACATGCCTACATCATTTAGACAATTCTATAGTTACATTTTCATCTACTATCCACATAGCTACACTCTTTTTTGCATGTCACAAAACCACTCAAAGATGCAAAGAAACCCATTTTTAAAATCAACAAAATTTTTTAATTTAAAAATTCACAATCACAAGAACAAGAAAAACCATATAATCGTTTGAGAAAACCCAACCCTCAAATTTAGTTTTCAAAACCTCCTTTCCATTCATCAAAATAAATGGCTAGGCATCAAACTAATTTTATGAAAATATCACACAAAACCCAAACCCATAGATGCCATGAATTAAAACTCACAACCTATAACTTGAGATTTTCGGCCATCCATCCAAGACCACCTTCCATGTTAGATTGAACAAAGCTCTAAGTAGTACTATTAATTAAAAACCACTTGGATCCACTGTTAATAACAAACACCCATATTTAAACTAAACTACCAAAAGAACATGAAGATTACCTTTGTTTTTATGATGGCCAAGTATACAAGGGAAAATTAGAGCCTTCATATGAGATTGCAAGGAACAAACCACCAAGAGAGAAAGGTGGAGATGTCTATGGAGTGTGTCGGCTACTAAAGGAGGAAGAGAAAAAGAGAATTTGAGCATTCTCATCAAAGATCTCAAAAAATTTAGCATTTAACATCTCAAAAACCTACTTTATCTATTTTAAAAATTCACTTTACAATTCACCCAACATCAAAGGTTTTATATTTTTTACCACTTCATTAAAATATTATTATTTTTATTATTTTGTATTCTCAATCTCATCTATTCCACTACCCACAAACCCACTGCCACCAATCATTGCCGCAACCACAGCCACTACCCAACGCCCAATCACCAAAATCACAAACAAAAACAAACCACCGTAAACCCAGCAAACCCACAGTCACCACCAGCCACCATCACCCACCCACTTGCCACCACCATAAACTCCAACCCAAAATCAACCCACCACTAGCCACCACCACTACAAAACAACTACCAAATCACAAAACCTAGCCATCAAACAACCAATCACAAAACAACCACCAAAACCCAGCCATCACAAATCACCAATTACAAAACAACCACCAAAATCCATCTATCACAAAAACCAAATCACCAATCACAAAACAAAAACCCAGCCACCAAATCACAAAACAACCACCATCACAAACACAAAACCTAGCCATCACCAAATTTCACCCACCACCAAATCCAATCCACCACCAAACTGTGACCCACAACCCAGACCCACCATGACTAGGTGACCCACAGTAACCACCAAAGCACTGTGACTTAAACTTATGGGAAACCAGTGAGAGAGAGAGAGAGGGATAAGCAAGAGAGGGCAAAGGCGAAAGGGCTGGAGAGAGGAAGAAATAGAAAGAACCAGTGAGAAAGAAAGAAAAAAGATAGAGCAGAGAGAAATTGGTGAAAGAGAGAAGAAATTGAGAAAGAAGAGGGAGAAAAGAGAGTCTAGAGAAAGAAGAAAAAGAGAGAATAGTGAGAGCGAGAGAGAGATAAGATATTTTAATTGAAAATGTATTAAAAATTTATTATTTTTATAAGATTTGAGCTACAGTGGAGTATCATACTCAATTGTTAAATTTTTTAACAATAACACCTTTGTTGTAGTGTGTTTTTTGGAATGAAATGCTAAAAGATAGCATTTTTAACTTTTGAGAGCTTTAATGTGAATGCTCGTAAGAGATGGAGAAAGAAGAATAAGATGAGAGAGGTGGGGGGGTCTACCGTATGGTGATAATAGAGGGAGGGAGGGGGGGTGGTTGTGGAACAATGTGGACCACTTTTCCACTTGAAATATCTTAAGGGGGAAAATTTACAAACATATCTTCACTTAAAATATATTGCCAAACCTTTTTTTTTTCCCTTTTGTTTTTGGAGTGTCACATTCCTCCCCCTTAAAAGGATTTCATCCCCAAAATTATACTCGTAGAGAGATATTTTAAACAAAGACCAAGCAATCATTGTCATTAACATTTTCGACATAAACCTTTAAACTCAAAGGGTCATAGAGCACTTCAATCAATTATCGCATGAAAATTTATTTCATCATAGAGCTATGCCTTCAACTATGACTTAAAGCTTCAGACATGAATATGGAGTTCAAAATGAAAGTGCTCGTATTCAATATGGGGTTTGAGGGTAA
Organism: Quercus rubra; assembly: GCA_035136125.1. Lineage (NCBI taxonomy): Eukaryota > Viridiplantae > Streptophyta > Magnoliopsida > Fagales > Fagaceae > Quercus > Quercus rubra. The sequence continues at coordinate 62,587,313 of CM068734.1, read as the reverse complement.
CCATTCTTGAGACCAAGAGTATTAGTGTAGTACTCCACTAGATCCTTTCATCAACCAAATTGTTTGTTAGCAATGTTACTGCCAAGAAAATTCAAGCGGCACCTTACCTTCATACCAGAACATATATATGAGATGAAAAGACTCAAGAAATTACCTGGCAGGGAAGCAAAAGTACATCATCTTTTTTCACTAATATTGTATATTATTGAGTTTGGATAAATTAAAGTGAGCGATGTTCTAATTGTTGTTCAAGGAGGAAAAGAGGAACCTTTGATGGTGGTACTCTCGATGCTTGGTAGATTAATTGCTTATTATGCCAAGAGTAGGAGCACGAAGGAGATAGAGATTTACCTGCTTAGATTGTTAACACTGGAAATTAGGCTTAAACTCATTACTCATCACTACATTGAATCATTCAGTATGTTTGAAAATCTTTGATGGTAACATTTTCAGCAATAGACTTCTGTGAATTTAATTTCTATCATGTAGCGCTTACAGAAAATCATAATTTAGTCATGCTTGTGTTTTATGGAGTTCTATATAGGTTTTTGAAACTTGTGATCTTATGAAGACCTTGAAGGAATTGGTAATTAGCTTCAAACTTAATAAATCCTTGAAATATAGAAGATTGTGTGTTCTTCAAAGATAATATCCTTTGTAAAAGATTATCTCCGCCTAGAGTCCCAGAAAGATGAACCTTCAGATGCCAACATTGAAGTGAAAAATAATCTTCAAGTGCACTTGCATATTCCCATGTGTTAGGTTCTAAAGATTTAGGATTAAATTTTTAGAATTTCATCTTGTATGTGTTGGCAAACCAAGAACCAAAAACATGTCTAGAATAGGTGTTAAGACATTGCTCAAAGTTGTATAGGTCAAAACTCAAGAATGTACAAACTGCAGGCAAAAGAATTATTTTTCTGTGAAGCTCGACCAATCAAATTGTGAAGCTTGATCGATCGAAAATTGCAAAAATAGAATTTTTGCAGAAGTTTAAATAGGCCCAGGCCTGCGAAAATGTTTAGGGTTTTAGTCCAACTCTCCTACGTATAAAAAGAAAACCCTAGCCATGTTTTGAAGACTCTTGGAAGACTTGTGAGTTACTCTTGTGAGATTTGAGAGATTTTGTATCTTTTAACTCTACAAGCATCTACTAGAACAAGATCTACAATAAAGTACTAATGGAATCTAGTTGCTGTGTAGATCAACAAGCCGTAATCTAAAACATTTGAGTGAGATCATAAAGTCACAAGCGTGGGTGCTTGTGTGCTGTAAATCCAAGAGAGAAGGAGTTTGGGGATTTAGAACTTGCATGTGGTTGTGTCAATAAGTTACTACTGAAAATAGCAATAGATTTAGGGTTAAATCGATCTGATTGTAAAAACTTCGATTCTCTATAGTGGATTTGTTTTACCCTGAGAATAGTTAGGTCAAATCCTCCCTAGGTTTTTACCTTGAAACTGCTGGTTCCATTGGTTTTCCTAGGTCATCATATCGTGGTGTTCTTTATTTTCCGCTGTTTGCATGATATGATTTATTATTGTTTAACTTAGATCTAAATAATTAACCTAAATAACTACTCGGCTAATATATAGGTTAAACAATCTATTTAAGCAGTCTAAATAAACAAACACTATATGAAAGATGAAAATATCCAAAAGTAGAAAATGCAAAGTGGTAGCTGCAAAATAACTTGTTACTTTGTGTTCATCATTGTCAACTCATTGTTTTTATTATTTTTATCAATATAACTATTCTTATTATCTATCAAAATAATAATAATAATAATAATAATAACTTCGACCTCTGCTTTCATTTACCTCAGATAATGCTATGTTTCCTCAATAATTTTGTTTATGGATTTAGCATTTTTCCATGCATGTTTCTCCCTCTATATTGGCAATTCAAAGTCTACCCCACCCCATAGTTCGCTTCGTGCTTACTGCACAACTCCATAAGTCTACCCCATAGTTGGATAAAAAAAAGGGATATGGATAGTCTACGCTTTCTATCTTAATAATCCAAAAATAGATTTAACGATTCTATTTAAACCTAGAGCTAGTAATATTTTATGAATTAGATGGGTATGACTTTTTCAATGCCTGCAAGTCAAAATTTTACATATCTTTGACCTCTTATATGTTTGCTATCTCCACATCTATTGGACAGAAAACCCTATGCAGCAATTTGGATTTGGATACTTTTCCATGATCTCGTCATATAAGACTTGTTTAGGTCAGCGGTGGCTTGTTGCATTTAAGGGCTAATGTGAAAATTGATTGTATTATTTTAAATGCAAAATTACTATTAATTAACATGAACAACGTAAAATTTTTTCTTATTTTAGAAATTTTATAGACACAAAATTTGACAAAACTTTTCACACTTGTTCATATGGCAGATTGATAGTGGTAAGTAAAAAGATGGGATTAATGGTAGATCTAGATGAAAACTAGTAAAAGTTTGCTAACTCAACTCTTATTATTATTTTATTTTTTAGAAGTGCTATATTTACAATATTTTTCACAACAAATCCTAAGTTTTAAGTTGTTTCTTGTTTTCTATTTGAAAACACCACTATAATTATTTTTTTGCCATAAATAATAGACTGTAACAACCTATTATTTTAACATTTGTTATAAAATTGTTGTGAAAAATATTGTGAACATAACATTTTTCTCTCTTTTTTGTTTGTTTTTTATTTGATAAAAAAACATTATTTTATTTATTGATTATAAATAACACTATTGGTTAAAATCCATCATAAGATCTCTCTCTCTCTCTCTCTCACTCATCACCCTTTGCTGCCATGCAAAGACATTGGTCCAAATGTAAAATTGATTCTTAATTGTAATCACAAAATTCAGAGACTACTTTGAATTGCTGTACCCTCATGGCCTCAT
>CM068734.1:62255674-62574410 GCA_035136125.1 Quercus rubra | reverse complement strand
TGTTTTTTAGGACGCGTTACAGTACGGTCATATGTTCATATTGTATTGGACCTAGTGCATAGAAGCGTTGGACCCAAACTTCCCCCATTTTTCTAAAGATCTATTCATATTTCTTGTATTTAGACATTTTTTTCTCCTTTGGTTTTATGGCTTCATTGAGAAAATGACATGCATCTTAGACTTGGGAACTGGAGGTCTTGACATAGAAAACTCCCAAACAACTCCATTATTTATATAACATCATTTGACCAAATAAATATCTAATATGAGACTCAGTATACACCCTCATAACATACAATTATTATATTCAACCGACATATTTTGAAGGATCACAAACTTTGCTACTTAAATTTTTGAAGTCCTCGTTGGGTCTAACATTGTTTATAGTGTCTCTAGCCACATAGAGTTATAGGTTGCCCACTCAAATATCAATTTTCATTATCTAGAGAAGTGTTAGTCATGTCTGTGTTGTACCCAAAAATGATTAGTTAAATTACAATTGGAGCTTTATTATATGTACATCTCAATTCGACTAACAAACACTAAGGTAAAACTTAATACATGTCCTTACAAAACACATTTATCTAATCAAATCCACATTACCCCAATATACAGCATAGCTAATTATTTTCCTAAATTACTCACATGTTACAATTAACTAATCACATGTGTGATAAAATTGCTTGGTTTAACTAAAAAATAATGTCAAATTTCAGTTCCCCATGTAATTTTCAGCCACATGCTCCCATGTTACAATGCCATTTCTTCTTATCACTTCAATACCATGTCATCATGCCACGTGCCATTTGATCACTGGCTGAGTTCTTTTATACTCATGCAAGAGAACTATTGGTTTTCAAAATTATATTCTTCCTCTGTTCAATTTGTTGGAATTTTGAGATCCTTCCCCTTTTGTTGTTTTTGTCTTTGTTCTATTTTTGAGCTGCCTGTTGTATACTGCCCGTATAACTCAGGCATCCTTGTGGTTATTTATTTATTTTAATTCAATTTATTTGCTTATCAAAAAAACATTGTTAACTTAAATTACTATTCTTTAATTGATGTGTTTGCACCTAATGATTACGCCTCATTTGTATAACACAGGTGATGCTTTGAATGCATTGAAGACCAATTTAGTGATCCAAACAATGTTCTGCAAAGTTGGGATCCTACCCTTGTGAATCCTGCACATGGTTCCATGTAACATGTGATAGCGAAAATAGTGTGACACGAGTGTAAGATTTATTTATATGACATGCTACTTGGACTTGTAGTTACACTTTACTTTAACTATTACAAATATGATGCCTATTATCTTTTTCACCCAGTGATCCTGGAAATGCAAATCTTTCTGGTACACTGGTTACACAACTTGGTCAGCTTTCAAAACTGCAATACTTGTAGGTCATCTAATCTAGAAAATGTGTTATTGGTTTTGGCCATTGTTCTATATGTTGCTAAAGCAAAGTTGATGAAAGTTAAATTTGACTCATTTTGCTTCTTTTGCATTTAAAACATGGAATGTGCTATATAGTATTTCTTTTTCTTTTTTTCTTGCACAGACTTTTAAATGATCTTGTTGTGGCAGGAACTTTATAGTATAACATATCTGGACCAATCCTTGAAGAGCTTGGGAATTTGACAGACTTGGTGAGCTTGGATCTTTACTTGAACAATTTAAAGGGACAGATTCCAATCACATTGGGCAAGCTTCAAAAACTTCGTTTTTTTGTATGAACATCTATCCTTCATCTTATAGTATAAGTCAATAGATTTATTTTTTTTATTTTATTATTTTTTCCTTTTTACTAAGCATCTAATTATTTGGCTTGCCTACCTTAAAACAGGTAAGCTTATGGCTAATTTGCTTTTAGATGGTAATTTTTCTTACGTCTATATCTAGAAACAAAATGCTTCTTCTTTGTTACATTTATTCAATATTATAAGGCAATTATTCTAATGTTACTTTTGGTTAATACTTAATACATGCATAAACATGCATATGCAGTTAGATGTTATGAAAGTCATTCACTGAAAATAGAAAATTGTTCAACCCAAATTACTGCTAACTTCCAAGTACAATGTAAATCTTCATTGTAGCTTAGGTGTCTCAGATGGAGATGTCATTGCCCTAGCAGAAAATGCTAAATGAACAATTTGAGCTTGTAATTTGAAATCTGAAGGCAAGGTGCCTTTGTGACACGTATATTTTTATGAAAATTTACCATAGACAAAATGTGCTTTTAGCTGGAATGGGAGCTTAGGGAGGCTTATGATAAGTGCAATGTGGAAACAGTCCACTTATCTAAAAAAGATAAATAAATTAAAATAAAAGTTGAAAACTAGTCCCACTATGTTTTAAGATGGTATTAGCTATGAGAGGTAGGTTAAGTCATCAATTTTAGGAAGTAAGGCCACTGGAGCAAAGACTACTAAGCTTGTGGTTTTGAATTCATTTTTATCTGCAGATTGCTGTCGTCATTTTTTTTGATTCTTTTACTGACTACTCCTCCCTTTTCTTTTCTTTTTGCATTTTCTTGTCAAACATGCTACCCAATTTGCCTAAGAACTTCTTGCATACTTTTGGGGAACTGATGGCAAAACTTTTATGGTTGAATTCTGTATTTATTTGCATCTCTGGGTTTCTCATTTCTCAATAATATCAACAAGATTTTTGTCATCTATATCTCTTAACCTTTTATTTCCCCTAAAAATCTTGGATAGGGGACATGTGTGATATAGGTGTATCCCACGTGCTGTGAGTGTCTCGCTGCATGCAGCGACATAGAGAATCCTTTTTTCTGTGTGATGAAACTAACAAAGTGATTAGGATGATGTGTTACCAGAGACAAAGATTAAAGAGTACTTGGAATACTTTTAATTGTATAAAATAGAAGGTAGTCATGGTAATTCTTATTGACAAATTATAAATTATCTAATTAGCCCAAACATATAACCTGATCCCGTAAATTACTATCTTAGTATCTGCATCAGACATGGAGAAAGATTCAACACCTAGCACCTGGCTTTTCCTGCTACCTTCATTGGCTTTAGAAAATTTTAGAAATGTCACTATGCTACAGCCAAACTTGGGAACCAAGTCTTCCCATGTCATTATCCTCGGATCCGAAAGTAACAAAAAATTCCAACAAAATGGATCTAACATTTCACATAAATATCTGCAAAACAAAATCCTAAAGCCAACTAACTGTATGTATGTGTGTATGTATGTATGTGTTTATATTTATTTGTATTTGTATTTTTGTATGTCTTAATTTCAAACTAGACAACATCTATATACTTAGAAGAGTGAAAAGATGATAAGTTCTCTTCAAAGGTAGCTAGTAAATATATATACGTCAATGTTGATAATTTTTGTGTGCAATATATTTATGAATTATTACTTATCCTAATATTATATGAATACAGTTTTGTATTATATAATACTATATATATATCAGTACTATAACTCAGCCCCTCAAACAAATTTTTTTGGCTCTGTTGTTGCATAACACATTCATTATTTTAGTTTTGAGTGACCAAAGAAAAATGATTGATCCTAGACTAGAATTAATATACTGTGCTCATTACTTCTAATCGGGGTTGGATTTGTTTGAATAATGAGAGTCAGATTACACTTTGTTATTCATGGCTAGATGTCGCATACAATTTAGTGTCATCGATATGGGTTGCATCATCACCAAGTCCGTGATCATTATGGTTATTGTCGGATGTGCCCCTATGGAGCTCATCATTAGCTAAATGCTCTCCTTCATGCACTTATTGGGGCCCTTCCTCCTCCTCAATCGAGTTCACATGGGCAAATGTCTATCACGGTTCACTTCCATACCCATCTCCTGTGTTCTCTACACACCCTTGATAAGATCTTTCTGGTATTGAGTCGATGTGCTCATCTACTCTTCCATCCAAAATAGTATGTTCTAAACCCTCTCCAGCCTTTACTGTGGCAGGCTCAACAGTGACATACAGATCTGAAGCAATGAATCCTCAAGCCACCATTTGTACAACCATTTCCCACATCATCTTCACTCCGGTGCCGCCCGATAATTGTAGTGAATTGTAGAAAACCTGTGTGTCTACAACCCGTTGAGGTGCTCGATACACAATGGAAATGTTATGCCTAGAATGGTCTAACCCTATCGCCTTCAATATTCTTCGTTGCAAGTTTATAAGCCCTATTCCACGTTTCACCTTAACATATTTTTGCTTTTGGTTCGAGCCTTGGTATGACAACCCATGCAACTCATGATAATACATCTCCCCATCGTAGTACAAATAGAAAAAGTGAAAATCCATCACCGACCTATTATTAACAATAAAAAAGTTGTCATCCTCTATAACCACTTAAATAAAGATGACGTATGATAAAAACAATTTATATTCAAACTCAACCTCCTAAACTTTGTGTATAGAGATATAAATAATTTTTAATCGTTTTAACCACATATCTATAATTTATAATAGATTTAATTACAATACTTGGCTGCCAGCAAATTGTTAAAAAAAAACTGTGTTTTATTTAATATTTAGATAACTTGTAAATTATAGAATAAACAATATACAATGACAGATTTCTTTTACATCTAAATAAATAAATACATAGAAACATAAAATATATAATGAATTCTTCAAAGCATAGGCAAATATAATGACAATGATACGAATTCTTTTACATCTAAATAACTAAATGCATAGAAACCTAAAATATAAAATGACAATGATACGAATTTTTTTCTTCTTCTTGAGTTTTTTGTTATTTAGATATAGTTTATATTAATTGTGCCCCCCCCCCCCCAAATGAATTTTGATATTGTTTACACGTTCATTTTCTTTACCAATATCACTATTCACAGCACTTGCCTTTCTTGCTTATCTCATAAATAGCTTAACCCATAAATGAATGTGAACAATACGGTTATCTATAAATTTTTTTTACAATTTTAAATTCTGAATTTTTGTTATAAACTTCAATTTTAAATATTTAGAAGGATAGAAAAGTAAATGCTGAATGGGGCATATTTTAAGAAGCAATCAGACACAGATATATACACAAACTTACAAGTATTTGCTATATTTTAATATTTTTAGATTTCACAAAATGAAATAAAAAACTTATAGATGATTTCTTTTTTCTTAATTTATTTTAAGGAATCAAAGTACATGTCTAAACTATATGTATTATTCTTCTAAAGCATATAATAATTTATGGATTTACTATCTCTCTTTCAAACTATTAGTAATTATGAATTGGTTTTTTTTTTTCTTTCTTTTTCAGGTCAAAAAAAAAAAAATGCTTCTAATTGCAATTGTTTTCTTTACAATTTATTTTGTTACAATATAGTTGTGCTCCATTTGTTTAGATAACTTGTAAGTTATATATATATATATATATATATATCAGCAGTTGTAAATGGACGCAGGGTCTTGCAAAAAACTCAACTCATGAATTGTGGTCATGCAAAAATAATGTCATACGAACCACACATGCAAACACAATCTAACAAAACATTTAACTTACCTCTATGTACACAGCAGGCATGACCCAAAGGTTAAATGGTTTGCCTTCAATGGAAAAAACTGACACTAAGATCCGCAAATGGTGACCCAACAATTGTAAATAGCTCAGTATTCTTTCACATGGCAACTTCTGACTCTTCACATGGCTTGGTGATGTTAGTGCAAGAGTCATTATGGTCATAAATTCTACAAGTAAGCTGGTGAGGTTGGTTGTTAAGGTACACCATTTGCATTAAGTTAGTAGTTGGCGTCAGACAAGTGGGCAGGACGTTTGTAAGGCTGAAATATTAAGAAATAATTATTTCCTATAACAAATATTTCCAAACAATAGGAATTAGTGTTTGTTAGATTGCAAGTGTCACTCTGTCATAAATTTATATTAGAGTAATTTTACAACCATAAACTATTTTTACAATTTCTACAAAATGTTGATGTGGCCAACTTCTTATTGGTTTTTATTTAGGCCTACCATTAATATGCATTTTTTTCATAATAGCTTAATCACTCAACACATCAGCAGTTTGTAAAAAAATTTGAAAAATAGTTGTATCTCTAGCATTATTCTTTATATTATATGTGTATGAGTGTATGTAATATTGATTGTGTGCATTATTTTTTGTTATAATGTTATTTGTGTAAATAATAATGTGTGTGGAAGTTTGTGTGTACAATATAAAAATAATACTTATGTGGCTAACGAAAAGTGACATGGCATTTATAATTTTACTGCAAACACTTTATAAAATTGTGGTAACTTAAGTTTCCTCATATAATTGGATTTTATTTATTCTCATGCACAAAAAAAAAAAAAAAAAACAAAACGTTGGCTTCAAGTACATTACATATTGTATATTATTAATTCTCAAATATCGTCAATCAAAAAAAAAAAAAATAATAATAATAATTTACGCCCACCAAGTACCGTACCATATCGTACTTGGTGGCTGGGTACTTTTTGAAATAGGCAGATTGGTATCCGAGCTTGGTGGGCTCGTGAAGTACTCGAGCCCACCAAGCTCGGGTACAATCTGCCTAATTTGTTAATTAGGCAGATTGGTACTCGAGCTTGGGGGGCACAGGTACTAAGCTGCCTAATTTGTTAAAATTAGGCCAATCTACGTAAACAACACAGGCTTGGATAATTTTTTTTTCTTTTTTGGGATTGACAAAATGAAAACCGGTCTTTTTTTTGAAGTACCCGAGCCCACCAAGCTCAGGTACCAATCTGCCTAAAACAACACAGGCTTGGATAATTTTTTTTTTTTAATTTTTTTTCTTTTTTGGGGATTGACAAAATTAATTAATGCTGGGTCTTTTTTTTGTTTTTTTTTTTTTTTTCCGTATTTTCGACGACAAAAAATCTTATAATTGAAATGATGTGTACAAAATTATTGGGAAAAAAAAGTTATCCTTCTTTTTTGGGTGGTCAGTTAACATTTTCCAAATATTTGCTACTGAATAAATTACTACTCATTGTCATCATGGGCAATATAATATAATGATGGAATTAATAATCAAATTCCCTCTTTTGTTTTTTGTCAATACAACTTAGGACATGTTTAATCTACTGTACCATTTTTGTCCAGCAATATAGGAAACTTTTGAAACCAGAAGCTCCTACATATGGGCATCATGCAGAGAGCCTTGGACTGAAATAAGTAATTGGCAGCTCCTACATCTTCTTCCATCAGCTTGGTACTGCTGTTCTGTGCCATCATTTGACCACTTATCCCAAGCTTGTTGATTTGTTCCACCTTCAATGCCCTCACCCTGCATTACACACATATCAAAAGTGAATACATAAAAGCAACAAACATGAAAATACTAGGACAAATTCACCACATATTTTTGATGGTCACTAGCCACCTTTCCTAAGGTTTGACAACGCTACAGTCTGTCTCTCAACTTGCTTCTTAGTAATTGAACATGCAGCTAATGGGTCACTAGACCTTGCTCCAACCCTCCTGTAGGCAATCATAAACAAAGAGGATAAAAATACCATTCAGCAGACACGCAAGACAATAGTTTTCAACTAATATTGAAGTGGTCTCCAAGATAGGCCTTATCCACCCCTCTCCCTTCTTTCAAGTTACTTAGAAAAAAGATAATGCACTAAAGGACTCAATTAACATTTTACGATAAAGATATGGAAGTAGGAATGTCACAACCAAAATTTTACTTTGAATACTATGTTAAGATTGACAGAACCATAGGTTTGAGCTATAAAGTGGAGGCAAGGAAAGGTAGATCTTCCATCAGTCAGTAATTACCCATGAAATGGATGTTTAAATATAAAAAATAAAAATAAAAATAAATCCTTCTTTCTTTTAGAATGTTGTGCTATATCACACTACATGCAAAGAACTTTAAAATGATATGCTCAGCTACATTGAATGCTTTTCTTAAAAGTAAAGCTCAATCAAGACTATAAGAAATATAGAAGACCAGTTACATGTTAATGGACGTTTGTTAGGATTCCCTCCATCTAAATCTTCAAAACTTAGACATCTTAATAGGCAATGTCAATCAGTAAAAGACAAAACTGATATATATATATATATATATATTCCTTTCAAGAAAGAGATACCAGAGAATGTTGCACTCGACTTAGAGATAAATTATCCTGATGAATCTGTTCTTCGATCAACATAAACATCTTCATTGTTGTTTGCATGTTGCACTCCACTTTCTGAATCTTCATTTAGCATCTTCGGCAATTCGATTAGCATACTTGGAGGGGAAAAATACATGTGTAATGACATCATGCAAACAACAATACCCAAGAAAAGCTGCAGCAGCACAAGAAAAAAAGAACTTATTATTTGGCAATTGCCAGATGAAATGGGAAGTGAATAATATGACATAAGGAGCACCAAATAAATAGTCAAGTTTTACAAGGATCTTGTTATCCATGAATGGCGAAGATATGAATTTCCACTTCTAACCAATTATATGTTTTCATAGCATTGCTCGGGCATAAACTATTCCGAAAGAATGGCAAAGCATTGATTTAAAAATTTCTATAGAACATAAAACAATTTCAATCCAGTTATAGTACTCAAATGCTTACTATGAAATAAGAAATTACAGGAAATGCAGAAGAAATCAATTTCATAGGCATGGAATCTTACCTGCAACGTTGGCCTGAAATCAAAGAGGAATAGAGACAGAACTGTCGTCAGTGGCATTGCCATTGATGTGGAATACACCTAAAGCAAAGCAAAAGCAAAAATAAAACAACAATTAAGAGGAATGCAAGAGAACAATGAGTTGTTTATCCCAAGTACCCAAATAAAAATTCCATACATTCCTAGTTATCACAAGTAAAATGTATCAATGACACAAGTGCAAGCAAAATGGGCACTCAATATAACTTATGGAGAAACAGACAAAAGCACAGAAACTGCAAACAGGTGAAAGGAGTCACCTTTACAATATTGTCAGCATATTTCATTAACCAAGAAACCAAAAGTCCTGTTGAACCTAGATTTAACACCACCAGCCAGGTTGTGAAACTGTATCCTTTGAAAAGTGGTTGCCACCATGGCCCTTTCTCAAATTCATTTCTGAAATCATCCAAGAGAAGCCATGGCATATTGAACATAGCCCCAAATCTGGAAAAATATGTACCATTCTGAATTATTTCTAGCCCAAAGCTTCTAATAACTACAGGCATTTTGCTCATGATAATCACCTTTCACAAGCTTGACAGTCGTAACATTTTAGTTGAAAAGTGACCATGTAACATAATCTGACGTTTCCAAAACAAGTATATTTAATTTTCTGCAAGGGAAAATAATAGTTTTATTATTTTCTGCAATTTTAGAAATTGGCATCAGAAATGGAGCTCTTTTCAGTTATGGCTATTCCTCTGATTCAATTACCTGACTAGATAGAAATGGAGCACTTTTTACAAGTAGGTGCCAAGGATGTTTTGCAGGGAAGATCTGTATTAGCCATTGTTGTTTTGAAAAACATCTTGCAAACATCATGTGATCATTTAAATTGACACCTAAGGAAAACTCATGCAGAAATATAGGTGGAGTACTTATGAGGACAGTGCTAAATCTTAATATTGTTGTAAAGATCAAATACAAATCCAATCTTTTAGGTACAAACTTAATAAGCCACAAGGACCACACAATTCCAGTTTTTCAATCTATGGACAATGTAAGCTATTCTGCCTGAAGGTTTTTAATTGTTCTCTATACTTTTTATTCTGAACTATTAAGTAATTACTTACAATTAGTAACATCCACCTGGAGTAAAAAAAATGCAAAATAAATAACCTAACTTTCAAGAATTTTGTGCAACTAATCACATGGGCAACAAAGGAGGCAGGAAAAATCTACTTACAAAAAAGAACTTTCAAGAATCCATCACTAAAATACGTGGCATATTTTTGGTTATATATATACTCTGTTCTCTTAAAACCAAGAGTTTATCAGCAGTATGCAAAGAAAGGCCACCTACGTGTATAATTGTACATTCTGCCAGTATAAAGTATCATCATTCTTCTTCATCAAAAACTGTGTATATGCCAGCTGTCTGCTGAAATACAAGCAGACAGAATTCCGAACATGTATCCTTGAATTGGTGCTGAGAAAAGGGAGTCACATGAAGCCTCTCCACAGCCTTTGACCTTGATTAAGAGAATACAAAAAGTTCTTTCTGAAGGCAATATTCACATGTAGGGGATAACATACACTAAATTATTTAAAAAGTGAGATAGCAGTCAAAGTAAACAAGTGCAAATGTATAGGAATTGCTAAAGAGAAATCACAGTATAGCTCAAGATCAGGTCTGATTGGTCCAAAACTATGCTATAACAGCTGCATGTAGAGCATTCTATGTATCAACAAACATCGTGATCCATACCAAACAAACTCGATACTGGTATTGATAGATTGCTATGCATCAATCAGTAGTCAGATTAGATATTATATCACATTCTCAATTATAAAAATCTACATTCCCCAAAACGAAAAAATAAAATTGAAAGGCAAAAATTTATTTTAAGCATTGTTTATCACATTTGCAAAGTATACCTTTATTTATTGCACTATATGAGCTTGTTCCCAAGTAGTAGCCATCTTTGTATGCTTCTCACAATCTCTTATTTGGAATCCAGGTATCATGTGGTACATTTAGGGCATGTTTGACACAGTAAATGAGAATTACAATAGGAATGGTAATATTTATTATGGGGAAAATATGTCGTAATGGAATAACTAAACGTATTCAGCATATTAATAACAGAAAAGTTGTTGACTTACTCCCAAACATGTAATCATTTGATAGTATGCTCTACCATGCAAGGGAGTATGACCTTGTCGAGATTCGGAGAAATATGTAGTCCTGGAAATGGGTCTGCAAAGCTTTCAAGGCTTGGAAATCTTCTTCATCCAAAGGCAGGAACAGATTCAAGTCCATCTTCATGGCCAAAGTCCATGATTTCATCAAGCAATTCATACTGCCAAAACCACAAGGCTTGATCACTACTAAACTCCAAAATATTCAAAAGTTTATCAGATCTGTAAAATGAAATTATGTCACTTCAGCCATATATCTCTCAAAAACTTGCATTATTACCTTTCTCAGAAGAGCTCAAAAATATCACCATGCTATGAGTGAATTGCGATGTTTTCTGTAGCGAAGTACAGGATTTTTTAGAGCAGAAAATGTAAAAGCAAGAGGATCTAAGTGCAAGACACTAACCTTTGTACTTATGAGATAATTGTTGCCATATGTTAGGACCTTTTGACTTTCAGTATTGTTGCATCAATACTACTCTTGAGAAGCCAACTCCTCCAATCAGTGAGTGTTCAGGTTAAAGGGACGGAATCTGTGTAAATGCAGCTTCTTTCTTATCCCACCAGCCATTTTCTAAGCTATCATCTCCACCCCTAATTGTTTAAATACTTCTATTCCCACACCATAGAACAATTGTGAACCTATAGAGAAAATAATTTCTGGGAATTCACCTTTCTAAGGAAGCTTATCCACCACCAAACTTTCTAAACTCAATTCCCAATTACTAATAACAAGTCCTGCCCCCTCAAAATTTAGGCTACAATCGATGTCAAAATTTAAAAAATTAATAAAGCAAATGAACCAATCCAAAAAGAATGTTATATGAAGGGGTGTTTTTCTTGAGCTGAAGTGTATGTTAGTTTTGATTATAGACTTGACTACCAGCCAAAATGGCCAAATACCACATTTTCCTAAATTTACTAGCAAAAAAACAGTTGTGCAACTGAAAAATAATGAACATAAGCTATTCTATAGGTCTGAAATGGAAATTTCTGAAGTTCATTGCCAAAATTTTGCGAGTTACGAACAAAAAACTATATCAGCTTGTAAGTTTGAATCTTCAAGTTCATTGTCAAAAGATATGTGGTACAAAAAATATATCACCAAAGGACAAGAAGATCTTATACATGACAAAAAGATCCTATACTATTACAAACCGAAAGTACCTTGACTGGTCTCACCTTGCCTGAAAAGAACACAACACAAGCAAATACTAAATGCAAATAATTTAAGTATAAAGAGATGTATATGTAATCGGTATCAAATTCAAACTATAGTACCATGTCTAATCCCACAGTCAGGAGGATGTGTCCGTGTCCATTGCGGCCTTCGCGGCCGATCCTCAATGTGTGAAAGCTCTAGTGGGGGGGTGGATATCTGTGTCTGGATGAAATCAGTATGCACGCCTTCAGGGGGGACAGCACCAGGGGTGGGTCGCCCAAGAGTGGGCATGAATCTCAAGGGGGACCGAGATGTGTGGGCATGGATAGATGTATGGGATGGACCCGCATCACTGTGTGCTATGGAGCCTATGTCATAAGCAGTGTCCAAACACATATCGTCTGTTGTCTGACTTGCTTCCTCCATGGTGTGGTCATGCAAGGGTGTATGGCGCCGACTAGATGTGGGCATGGGTGTATGACGTCGACTGGATGTGGGCACGGGTGTCTGACGCAAACTGAATGTAGGCACGGGTGTCTGACGCGAACTAGATGTAGGATGCTGACCAAATGTGGGACGTCGACTAGATGTGGGCACTGATGTGTGACGCTGACCAGATGTGGGAGGCCGACTAGATGTATGACGCTGACTAGATTGATGGCCTCCTTACACTTGACGTCCACCTGCTTGCCGATCACGGCCTTACAGCCGGTTGACTTATGTTGGTCACATCGCGTGCATGGTCCAAGGTTAACCGACCAATCTCTTCAACAGATTACAAGGCATTAATACAGTCGGTGTAGATCTCAGACCCTGGTTTGCACTTTGCCATAATCCTCAACTGCGATTTAACCTGTCACAAATATACAAGAGTAGTGTTAGTAGGTTGAACTAAACTATGCGAAGCAAGGTACATTTATAACAAAACAGTCTTTGTGAACTTACCAAAGTGTCCCAGTACGAAGTCTCTTTTGTAATATGGCAAATAGTACGGGGACGAAACCACACCATATACTTATCATTATAGCTCATCTCCCCATGAAAGGGCGGTGCATCGGCAATTGTGGCGTGCGCAACCCATTTAGCGATATGAAGGGCATTGTACTTGGGCTCAATTTTGATGCTGCTTGCCCTGGAGGGTTATCTTGTGCAGCTCAGTTGAAGTATTAACATCGACTGGTATGCCTTGCTTCATCCCAAACTGTCGGAGAACACGTTCGGGATGATGGTCTTCAACCACCCAAAAATGTATGAGTGGCACGATAGACCTCCACATGTGTTGGCCTGCCGTACAATATGTGGGCAATGAATGCAAATAATTTATGTACGGCTCCTAGACAATCTGCAATGATCCAACAGATGCAAACAACCATATTAACAATATAATTAGAAAAAATGTGTAACGAATGTGAACAATACATGTAACTCTGAAATAGAAAATGTTTATTCATTGAAAAGTGAATTGTAAGTACAAAAAGAACATGCCAAAGCGGTTCCCACTTGTAAGACACAATACCTAATTTGGCCGTAGTGAAGTAAGCGACACACGATAGGCACGTAGGACGTGCATTGAATGTTCAGTTGTTATCTTAGCCCCTTTCCATCTACCAAACAACACAGACATAACCTTCATATTAGTTACTTACACAATTCCCATGCAAACAGAGTTAATGCGGAAATGTAAAACGGTAACTATCTAACATGCAACATACCTGATAGCAAGTGGACCTGGAGGCAATGCCTGCTGTGGATGCCTCATCACAGGACATATGTGTGGAAACCTCGCCCACGCCCACAACTGCACCAATAGCAGTGCACCGCCGATTTGCTTGGCTGTCTTCTCTGAAGCTTTACAGAAGTGTCTATAGAGCCAACTAAATGCTGCACTACCCCAACTATACTTCTTTCCGTTGCTGATTGGATCAAAAAATTGCAGATACATAATTGAGATCCGATCGCCACCCTTGTCCATAAACAGTGTACCACCTAACATCTCCACTATGTAAAACCAAGCATACTTCTGCACAAGCGCCTCAGGGGCGTCAACCAGGAGAGGGTTACGAAATCGATCCTCAAGCCATTTGGCTTTTACCCTCGGCCCTTCCATCACTACAGTGTTCTTATTACCACCAAGTTCTCTATCTGGCAGCCTATGCCCTAGCCACTCACCGCATGCATCAAACCAATTGGTTCTCGGGGATGTATATCCCACCACCGACAAGCCATCTACAGGTACCCCCATTATAACCTCCATATCTTGTAGTGTGATGGTCATCTCATCGGGGGGCAAGTGGAATGAATGCGTTTCCGGCCGCCATATCTCCACCAACGCTGTGATCAATGTGTGGTCAAGGTCCATATGTGGGATCCGAAGTAGCCCATCTAACCCCGCATCAGTGATATAAGCGGCAATTCGTGGATCTAACCTATCTAACCCACCTTCAAGCAGACCTTTATCCCGGTGACAACAAGTCAGTAGACCTGGCACTTCCTGCAAATAGAGCAACTTAGTATTAATAATAATTAGAGCACCACATAATAATGAGGACTTCAAAGTTAAATTCCAAAAATCTTTCTACTCCAATACTAAATTTCTACTCCATTTTTTAATGGGAATATTATTTAACAGTGCATACACATCCTGGTGTGGTTTGTATATGGAATCTTACTGTAACACCTTTTTTTCTTAGTAAAATAAGTTTACACATGCACACACAAAGATTAAATCCTATATTATTATAATCTTATTAGCATTATATTCATAGTTTTTTTTATACTCTCATTAGCATTATATTCATATTAATCAAGTATTATATGTAAATCAATGTTTTTTTTAATATTATAAAGGTGAGAAAGTGAAATTTACCGAAATTATCATGTAATACTGTATCACCCAAATTTATTTGCTATTATCCAAGCATGCGTTATAATTATATCTAGCATACCATCATCATACATTCCAAATTACACGTGCAAAATATAATAATAATAATAATAATAATAATAATAATCAAACATCATGTAATAAGGTGCATAATTAATCTCATATAAAAATGCACCGTATAATTCAATTACATTGTTCTTATTATTGCATATGAAATTATGTTCTAGAAGCATATAGTTTATTATCCCATTTTACCATATTAAAGTTAGTTCACAAATTTTCCAATTACCTTTTTATGTCTCTTAATCTACTAACAAAATATTAGAGTGTGTCCAAAAATGTGAATTTCATACTTTTTTTGCGTAAGAACACGTTAATGTGCCTTCTCCTTTTTTTTTTTTTTTTTTAATTCACAATTTTTTTTTTCTTTTCTTTATATTTTTCTCTACATTTTAATAATATTCCTTTTTTTTTTTTTATGGATAAAACTTAGGTACAGTATATTCGATTCTCTTTTTTAAGATTCAATTATGTGATTACTTAATTAAAAAATACACTTTCATTTTATGAAAAAAAAAGTCACATAACATAATCTTAAAAGGAGAACTTAAAAAATAATACTTAAATATTATACCTAAGTCTTGTCATTTTTTTAAGTACTTATCAAAATTAACAAAAATAATAGACTGCTAACTCAAAACTTTAAAATTCTAAATTTTATCAACTAAATGCATAGGAACATATTTGTTCAGCAATCTACAATGACATTGCAAAAGCTTATCATTTTTCATAATTGGAGAATTAATCCTTTTTGTGCACTGGACTGGAGCATATTAGAAAATAGATTTACAATTTTATTTCCATAATTTTATGTAATTTTTGAAAAAAAATAATAGCTAATTTTTTTACTCTTTTCGTATTCTCAAGGGAATATAAAAACAAAACACTAGTTTCTCTCAACTCTCAGAGTAGGGTGACCCAACTAGGAGGTCCATGGAGTACCCCACATACTACATGTTGAGAGTGCACTACATATTTTTTTTAAATAAATTTTTATTAGCTCTTTAAGCTTTTCCAAAAAATATAATAATAATTTTTTAATTATATGGAGCAAACTGGTGTAAATATTAAACCAAACAGAGGTCCCATGCACTCTAGGTTGCAAATGGGTATTGCAAGGGTTTGAAGCAAAACCCTATTTTGTTGACTCACCTCTCCATTTTACATATTTAAAAACTTAAATTTTGAATGATTTTATATTTATGAGCCTATTTTTTGTAGAACTAAAAGCAATTCAAGTTTATAAGTCATATATATATATATATATATATTAAAAGTAAACCTAAGAGAAAATCCAATTAGTTTTTAAATTAAAATTCAATTAGAGTCTAATTTTGCACCACGTGTCCCATCTAATCAAAATTTTAACATTTTTAATTTTACAGCATGTGTTCCATTTAATAGAAGTTTTTTAATTTTTGTGCCAAATGAGTTAATTTAGAGTAGAAAACGAAGAGTCTAATATAAATAAATCATAAAAAAACATAATCATATATCTAACACTATACATAAAATTAGAGGAAGAAAGAGTTTGAATGATTTTATATTTATGAGTCTTTTTTTGTATAACTAAAAACAATTCATTTGACACAAAAATTTTATATATATATATATATATATATATTTATAGGTAAAGCTTAGAGAAATCTAATTAGATTCTACAATTGAAGTCCAATTTTGCACCATGTGTCCAAAATTATTTATTTTTAGATAGAGTATTATTTCTTAATTTTGGAATCAAATGAGAGACCATATCATAAATATTCATTCAAATGAGTTATTATGTACAAAAATCAAAGAGTCTAGAATTAATGAATATTAAAATATTCAAAAAATAGACAATTTACATTTCCTACCTAATAACATTCTTACAAGACTTTGTAAAGAGTTAAGAAAAAAAAAATGTAAGAATGACTATCAATAATATTTAAGTTATATGTAAGATTAATATACTATGCATCTTAATGTGTATATTTTAAGTATATCTATACATATGCATGGAGTTACAAGCTTGTGTTACTAATAGAAAATTAGAAATAAGCAACATAATCATATGAAAATGAAATCAAATATGAAGGGTCAAGGCCGGCTTGATATAGTTTAAGGTATAAAGTGACAATTTTAAGTTGGCCTTTTTTTATTTAAATCCATTATTCTTATTTTTTGAGATATAAAATTACTAATAAAATTTTTATATTAGATTTTGTTAATATTTACTTTTTGATTGATAATATAATTAACTCACTTAATATTATTGTGACATAACTGATTAACAACAAAAAGATGACTTTTTTTAAAAAAATTTTTTGGGGGTGAAAAAAACAGTTTTAATTTACCTTGGGTATTGTGATGAATTCTAAGGGAAATCTAAAATTTATTATCCAATTTTTATTTTGGTGTTTCAAGATAGATCTTTGGTGCGCAATGGCAGCTCCAGTTCTAGGGTGGTCATGAAACAACTTAAATTAAACAAAATCTAATAAAAAGATAAACTCATATATTGACAACAACCAAAAAAAAAAAAAAAAAAAAAAACCTAAATACATGAAGTATTACAATTTTCTTTTATGAACTTTTTTTTTTTTTTTTTTTTGTTGAAATTGTTGCATAATAATCTCATTATCAATACTACAAGCTACATCTTTTTCAAAATTTTAGTTAAATAAATATTTATTGGAATTTTCTTTTTGTTTGTAAGGGCTTAGTATATTGTTAAGAGGCCGGAACAAAGTTTGAGGATAAAATTTGACTACAAACTTAGTTGTAACTTAAAACTAAAACTTTCACTAAACAAATTAATATAACTACATATTTTGAAAATCTAACTATTGAATTATATGTTCTTTATGTTCTTAAAATACATGTCAAATTTCATGTCAATCGGATATTATTTACTATTTGATCCATAAACTTATTTTTTGTGTATAATTTTAAACTACAAAAATTTGAAATTTAAACATTTGATTGATGACATAAGCTATTAATCTTTGACCTTCTTGAAATTTTGCTAGTATGGAGGATATAAGAAAAAAAAAAAAAGTAATCTAATTGTGGATTTGTCAAAATTCTTATCCATTAAAAAAAGGATATCGAATTGAGTTGAAGCCCTAGTCTACAACCAAGTTAATTTGTTGCTAAACTTTGTCCAAAGTTTAATTATATTGAACTTAAAAAAAATTTAGGGTGATCACACATTTTTTTAAGGGAAAAGAATCATAAATTTTTTAAATTTTATATATAATAATGATTTTTTTCTAGTTCAGGTGGTCCTATGGTCATTCTAGCTCTAACATGGAGCTGCCAGTGTTGGTGCGTGGTAGTATGGGAGATTCATGAATGACTAAATTAAGTTGATAATATATTGTGTGGGAAACTTGTTTACATAAATTGAACTTTAAGTTGTTATGAAAAATCAATCATTGGCAATAATTTGATACACTTTAAAGTTTAAAGTATTTATCTCTCAAAAAAAAAGTTTAAATTATTTACAAACACTTTAGGATTTCAATTAATCCACAGTTTATGGGCGTTAATTATTAGAGCATTTCCATCTAGCGCTTCAAAAACACTAAAAATATAAAAATAAATGTCCAAATTCAGAAAATCACACCAAAACTACAGGCATTTGGTAATCTATTTTGTCATAAAAAGCACTAAAAATGTAAAATAAAAGTCCAAATACAGAAAATCACACCAAAAACTACCGATATCCGGTAATCTATTTTGCCTTTTCAAATACAACATGCTACAGTCCACTTCAACTCACCTAATCAACTTTTTTTAACACCACAATCTCTCCATCTCTCTCCCATAGATTATTTTAATATGGTTTATTGTAAAATAGAGTATGAGACGCAAGATAATTGTTAAAGTAGTAATGTAATTTTTTTGTATTACCGGATTGAGAATCCTCTTAGGATGAGAAAGAGATTACAAAAAGCCAATTTTTAATATATTTAATAAAATTTTAATAAAAATAATTATTAAACACAACTTCCGGATCTTTTTCTACTGGGGTCTTAGGCAATAGGCCAAACCTTTTTTTTTTTTATAACGGCTATTAGCCAAACCTAATGCTATGTCTAGAAGTTTGGAGGGAGGGGAGAGTAGACGTAAGTAGAGGAAATGAGAATGATTATCTTCCACTTTATTTAGATGTTTTTAAAATTAAGTAAGAGAGGAAAGAGAATAATTAGTATTTTTATAGTTTGTAATTTTGTTAATATGGTAAGGATAAATTTGGTAATTCATCTAGTTAAGCATTTCTATACTATACTCTCCCTTCAAATCTCTCAAATTTGATGGAATTAAAAATGAGAGGTTAAAAGTAGTTAGAACCCACCAAATTCTTCTAAATTCCTTACCCCATCTCTTAAAAAATATCAAAACAAGATAATTTAATTTACTCTCCCTCCTTTTATTCTATTATCCTCTACTTTTCATCCATCCAAACAAGCTATAAGAGTTGTTGCAAAAAGAATATTAATAAAATAAAAATTATTTTGTGAATGCAATCCAATGGATGGTGAGACGGCATTTCCTGTAAAAAGATATAAGCATTGCGGAACAACCAAATATTCCTCATCGTAAATGTGATCAGAGAACATACTAGAGAGGGCGTATCTGATCTGTTGATCTGATATTTCCTGAAGCTCACATGATAAAAGGGAAGAAATTTACTCGTAAGTTGGATAATGACAGGTGAACTCTAAACATAATTTGGTATGCTGAGTGTGGGAAAATAAAATTTATAGCGGGTAGACGATAATGACAGGTGAACTCTTCCCAATGAAAATTTTTAGGCTGATAATTTACTGGATGATTTGATTGAACAAATGCCATCACTATGGCCAGACTTGGACGTCACCGTTATTAAAGATATGACTACATCTCAAAAAAAGAAAAAAAGAAAAAGAAAGAATAAGGTTTATTTACTAAATAGATTGCAACCTTAAACTATAATATTATTTAATAAAATAAAGGTTTATTTATAAAATAGATGGTAATCTTAAATTATAATATTATTTAATAAAATAAACATTATTATATATTTTAAAAATCTAATCGTTGAAATGTATATATTTTACTTTTTTAATATATATGTCAAATTTTGTGTCAATAAAATATTATGTACTATATAATTTATAAGCTAATATTTTATATATAATTTTAAATTACAAAAATTTGTAATTTTAACAATTTAATGATGACATAGTTATTGACCTTTAATTTTCTTAAAATTTTGCAAGTATGGAGAATATAAGAAGAAGATGTAATATAATGGTAGATTTGTCAAAATTCACCTCCAATAAAAAGATATTGAGTAAACCTAAAGTTACAACCAATTTTATTGCTAAATTTTGTCCAATCCCAAATACTCCTCTCTTTTTTTTCTTTTCTTTTTTTCTTTTTCTTAATAAATAAATGTCTGTTGTATAACCATAGTTTGTCCTGAATCAAAAAAAAAAAAAAAAAACCCATAGTTTGTCATTAATAAACGTCAATATTACCAATAAAGCTAGCTAGCACCTCTCACACACATAAGACGTCACAAGTATTTTACGTAGCAGCTTGTGATTGACTGCCTGTCAATTTTACATGAGTCCGTCATTTTTTATTTGTCACTCATATTATGTTGTGTGGAATTCATACCAGAGCTCTTTTTCCATTGAATGATAATTTTCTATCTCCATATATCTTTTGTGAGAAGAGAAAAATGACAAAAAAACAAAAAAAACTTTTCTGAAACCTCCAATATTACCCTTGCATATTTTATTATGTACTAATAATCTGTTGCATTGTTATTGTATCCTTCTAATATTTGGGTATCAATTTCATGTGACAACAATTTGTTATGTGTTCGCGTCAATGAGTCAAAGTGAAGCATTGCCGAGTGCTCTATCCGAGGATTGGAAAATGTGGACTTTTTAATGCCACTCATTCATAGATTCGAAAGATATGCCTTTGATCACTTGAAAATAAGATTATATCTTAAGTATTTGCATAAACTCCAAACCTAAAAGAAAAAAGACACTTCTTTGCTCTATGTCTATAAAGATACATTACATCTCTTAAAAGTTAAAACTCAGTTTCAATTTTATGTGAAATGTGACTCTGGTTTTTTTATTTTTTTTTTATTTTTTTTTATTCATTTCAATTCAAGCTCTGTCACCTGAGCGGATTTAGGTTACGCATTGATGCAACATTCTTTGGGAAGGAGCTAAAAACTTTTGTTTGCGGGGTCAATTTTTGTTACTAATTTATTAGTCTATATAAACTTTCATACACTTACACATACACAAACACGAACACAAACACATTCATCTCTACATATCCAGAAGTTAGTATCTTTTATCAAGAACGGATCTACACTAGGGCGAGGGGGGTCATTCCCCCCCCCCCCCCCCCCGCCACACACACACACATTAAAAAAAAAAATTAGCATAAAAAAATTAAGATTTGTCATTATATATATATATATATATATATTTGTCTCTCCTCCTCTAAAATATTTAGATATTGACCTACAAGAAAATAAATAAATAAATAAAATTCATGCCCCTTCAACTACAATATATATATAGACCAAACAAAAATTGTGCACAAAATAAGAAACACTTATTTTGTATGTTATACTTTGTTGATGTGTTTTATAATATGAAATGTTTAAGAAATACTTATTTTTTGTATGTAGTATTTTGTTGAATATAAAATAGATATTAGTTTTTATTTTCATAAAAAAAATTTGGTTTTAAGTTTTGCCCCCCCCCCCCCCAGGTATGAATCCTGGTTCCGTCCCTGGTCTTTTATAGTGAAATCCTTAAAATTAAATGTTTCATATAATTAAATTCATATTTCACCATCTTCCATAGTGAAATCTATACGTTTTTAGACCCCTTAACATAACCTAGTTATTTAGTCAAGTGATTACTTAGATAAATTATTCAATTCTAGGTTAACACATTAAAATCATATCATGTAAATAAAGCAGAAATATAAAGAACACAACAATATGATAACCCAGGAAAACCTAACTGGTATAAACTAGGGGATGATTTAATCTAGCTATCATCAAAGTAAAATAGATCCACTATGAAAGAATTGAAGTTTTTACAATAGAACTTAGACCACTAACATCCTATTGCTACCTCGAATAGAAAACTCACACTACCACAACCATGTGACAGCTCTGAGTCCATAGACTACTTATTTCTTTGATTTGTTACAACCATAAGTTCTCCTACTTGTAACTTTGAGACTCCACTCAAAGGTTTCAAATCTTCTTTAAAGTTCTTGATGCAGCAACTGAAGAAATCATCAAGTTCTTGACAAAAATCTTGATATTGACAACTCTTTGTATGTGTATGAAGGTAAACACCTCTAGATTTCACAGAAGATTCAACACACAACTCTCCAAAGACTCTCAAAACATAGCTAGGGTTTTTCCTTTTATACTTAAAGTAAAGCACTTAACCCTAGATGTCATAAGGGCTTTGGCTGAATTGGAAATTCTGTGAAAAATTAAATTTGCACGAGTTTCAATCAATCGAGTCTAATTTTCGATCGATCGAGCCCCGTAGATTTTGACCAATAAATCTTGTAATCACTTGATTCCAATTTTACAATTAAATAAACTTTGAGCAAGCTTAAACCAAAACTCTATGTTTTGATCATGGTTTGCCAACATATTTCCAATTGAAGATCTAATACATTAGTTCCTCAAGTCTTATAACCTAACAAACTCCCCCTTTGGCAATTCATGACAAAACATATCACAAAAATTAAAATGCTCAAAGTAAAAACAGCCTATTCAATTAAAAAGCCCTAATTACAATTCAACCTAAACCACTATCTATCAGTTGCTAAAGTAGAAAGCAGCCACGACTAAATTAACCTATAAATTCTTGAAACACTCAACAAACACATAAATGCATGTATGGAAAATACAAGTAAAACAAAGTAAATTTCTTGATTTCACAAAACATAAAATAAAATACATATACCATGAATAACCTCATAATATAAATCAATAATCAATGTACCATATGGGAAACAAGAAACAAAAAGAACACCAAACACATAAACATAATGTCTCCCCCTAATATATACAACCCATATAAAATAAATACATCAAAAAACATATCAAGAAACTCATAGATACAATCTATAAAATCCCCCCCAATCTCCATGTGTACTCCCCCTTTTTGTGACGTATTGCTAAAGGGCAATCAAGACTCATCAGAGTGTGGAGCTAGTGAAGGAGAACCTCTAGCATCCGCCAAAGCTGCTTGTAAGGCCGCAACCTCATTGAGCACATCTAATAGAAGCTGTCCATGTGCCGCCTGAACGGTCATAACAGTATCCAACATGGCACGCAAGGAAGAGTCACTCGATGTAGATGGTGGAGGATCTGCAGTAGCTGTGGGATCTACATAAGCCTCAGCAGAAGGATCACTAGAAGGAGGAGCTTGAGATGCATCACCTGTACAAGACTCTAAGACTTTAGGAATTAATGTATTAGAACTTCAATTTGTAATATGTTGGAAAACCATGATCAAAACATAGAATCTAAGTTTAGGCTTGCTCAAAGTATGTTTAATTATAAAATTGGAATCAAGTAATTGTAGGATTTATTAGTCAAAATCTATGGGGCTCAATTGATTGAAACTCATGCAAATTTAATTTTATGCATAATTTCCAATTCAACCCAAGCCCATATGATGTGTAGGGTTAAGCGTTTTACTTCAAGTATAAAATGTAAAACCCTAGCTACGTTATAAAAGTTTTTGGAGAGTTGTGTGTTGAATTTTCTAAATCTAGAGGTGTTTACCTTCATATACACACAAAGATTTGTCAAGATCAAGATTCATGTCAAGAACTTGATGATCTCTTCAGTTGCTGCATAAAGAACATTAAAGAAGATTTGAAACTTTTGAGTAGAGTCTCAAAGTCACAAGTAAGAGAACTTATGGTTGCAGCAGATCAAAGAAAGAAGTAGTCCGTGGACTCAGAACTGTTACATGATCATGGTAGTAAGTTTTCTACTCGATGTAGCAATAAGATGTTAGTGGTCTAAGTTCTATTGTAAAAACTTCAATTCTTTCATGGTGGATCTGTTTTTACCTTAAGAATAGTTAGGTTATATCATTTCCAAGTTTTTTACCGGTTAAGTTTTCCTAGGTTATCATATTGTTGTGTTCTTTATATTTCCACTTTATTTACATGATATGATTTTAATGTGTTAACATAGAACTGAATAATTTATCTAAGTAATCATTGGTTAAATAACTAGGTTAAACAAATTGTGTTAAGGGGTCTAAAAAAGTACAAAATCCTTAAAATTTTCATTTTCAATATGAGTTACCAAATTGTTTACTATTGTGAGTAAAAAATTTTCAATTGAACTAATGAAGTGTCAGAGATATGAATGATCCAAAACTTTAAGAGATATAAGAACATATTTTACAATAAAAAAAGAATTTGAGAAACAATACATTCTCTATAACGACTAATCCAATTGGACAATTTAAAAAAAAAAAAAACATTATTGGACTAACTTAAATATTTGGAGGGCCAAGTCCCATTTTTTGGGGCTAATTATTAAAATATTAAATATATTTCTATATAGTATAAAGATATTTTCAAAAATCATGGCTCCCCACCTGGCCCCCCTATTGTAAAACATAGTTTTATGATCTACTTTGTAAAACTGAGAGATATATAATCTTGAATTCTAAAAAAAAAGAATAGAAAGCGTACTTAATGCAATAAAATTAAAAAACAAGACTTGAGAAGACCTTTAGTCTTCATCACAATTCGATATGGTGCCCAATGTGTGTGGCCTCTCAATCAGTCTTTACGTACATTGATTTCCCTTTATGGAAAAGTGAATTCAAGAGATGTTACAAAGAAAATAATTTTCTCTTCTTTTAATCATACGTACGTTTTAACTGTCTAAGTAATTATTTTATTTAATAACTCTTATTAAATAAATAATGGATTATCTAATTGAATTAGCCTTTTTGGTCAAATCCAATTGGGTTTTAGTGTGTGGTTTGAGAGAATTCGAGCTTTCATCAACTCTTGACAAACCCAAAGTTACCATTAATTGTATAACAAGTACCACTATAGAAATATAATTATACTCTAGGCTTTATTAATAAATTATATCCTAAAACTTTAATATAATATCATTTGATTCCTCCATGAAATATCCATATTAAATAAAGTCATAATAAACAGTTACTTTGTAAACAATTATTTTATTCCTTAAATACCCGATTTAATCTTTTAGTTATTCATATATTTTATGAAATCTAATTTCATTATATATAAACTTTAGTAACTCTTTACTAAAGTGGCCGGTCTTGAATAACCAATTCTCATTAAATTCATCTCAATGGAATATTTCGTATCTCTATAGAAAGAGATATGGATTCCATTTGAAGAATATGTGTTCCCTTAATGCTATGTAAGGTTACCTAACATACTGGAGATTTAGACCTCACTCTTGATATATCAAAGCAACCAATATTTTATAATCGGGTTCACAATCCTCTCAAGATTGAGAGTCTATAAAAATAAAAGTCATGAGATTTATTATTCATGTGATAATTGTTGATTGAATACTTAATTTCACAGTGATCAAGTTTAGCATGTCTTACACACTTAAGATATATCAACTAGAAGTCTCCACTTCTATAATTAAGACAAATCATCTAAGTTGACATGTTATAGTCTTCGCAAATGAAACACCATATTTTATCACCGACTATGAACTACAATTTTTAGTTTATAAGGAATTTGTGATTTACATCTTCTGTAACTAAATCACATAAAATGCATCTTAAGGACTATATGACCATGTCCAATTAGTTTTTATACAAACAGTCTCATATAATTAAATAAATTTAATTATTTATAATATGCCAATAAATTGGATTTTAGGGCACAAACCCTAACACGCTCCACCCTCACATGTAGCTTTGCCCCTGAACATTCTCACAATGCAATATTGCATGATGCAACTCGTAAAGAAAGTAGACCAAGGCCAACAGCTCCATATTTTTCAAAGAAATTGCATGGGGTGAAAGTTTTCATAAAATCAATATATATATATATATATATGTTAGAGTAAAGATCTCATGTGGGAAAGCATGAAATTCTGCCAAGTGGCGCATTCTTTGTAAAGAAAACTAAAATATTCTCAAGATAAGAACAAATTAAACATGAACTTTTTGTTTCATTTGGTTTAATATTTCAAGACTTTTTTAATTAAAAAATAAATATTTTTTGTTTCTTTCGGTTCAATATTTCAAGACTTTTCATCCCATATACATACCACAAACCTCTTTGCATTTTAATTCACCATTTTCAGCTCTTGCACTTCTATCCTTTTATATATAACTACCCATAACCCTTCATACCATTCTATGTTAAATACACAGACCAAAAATGATTTCATTTACCTCTAATTTTTTGAGCCCTAACATTACTATTTCATCTAATCTTATCTCATATGAGTTGGTTACAACCAAGGAATGAGGGCTTGCATTTTATATTGAGTGATAACGACAATTACTATTTTGATGTTAAGGTTGTACATTGTGAATTTATGGCTTTTGTAAATGATGTGATTGACTGTGAGTGTTTGAGATGTGTATTTTGTTTTAGAATTAAGGAGAAAGAGAAAGATAAATTTTATATATCAACTTTTATTCTATAACATTTTTCCAAAGTTTTTTAATTTTTTTAATTTTTTTTATTTCTCATCACTTCAATTAAGTAACTATAATGGATATGTGTGTACAATTTATAATTATTACTTTTTATGATGAAATTATTACAAATAAAGTTCTATAACAATTATGCTATTTTTAATACTTATACAACATTCTCCAAAACCATTTTATATAAAAAATTATAATATTATACGTATATTGTATGAGTAACTTATTAGTATTTTATAATTGTCGGGTGACAAGTATTGTTATTTAATAGTAGATAAATAACAATAAACGCTTAAAATCATTGCGTGTCCTTCAAAGACAAAGAGAATTACATGATTCCAGGCCGAACATCTCGAACCTTAAAATCATTGCGTGTCCTTCATAGGGGTTTGAAAGTCCTCCCCATGGCTTCAACATTGAGGGCCCTTCTAGTCAAAAACTTGGCCGCTAGGACATATTCATTAGGGACGAAAGTTGATGTGGGAATCAAGCTTAACTCTTAATCCTTCCTCATCAGTAAGGGACAGACGGGTCCAGTCCTTAAGAACCTCGTCCATGGTTAGAGAACAAAAAGACAAAGAAGAAAAGTTGAAGAGAAAGAGTAGAAATTGATGATGCACAGAAAACCAGTAGACCGAACGCTCCGGGCTTTGATGGTGTGGTGGTTGTCCTAAAGGCCTGAAAAGAAGAGAACAATAAATCAGAGGTGACTGGGGTGGACCAGCCAAAAACTCTTCAATACTTAAGTTAGTCTTTTCTTTTGGAAACTCAGAAATTCCCAACTTTTATGGTGTAGTGAAAAACTTACCTTTATTTTACCTGGATGGGTCTTTATATAGTAGGCCTTATAGCAGTTACTTGTTTAGTAACTGCTCCAATACTTATGGAGATCCCGAAGATTTAGATTCAACTCCTACAACCGCTATAACGGTTAGAATAAGAAGTCTTATCTTCTATAACTACCATAGTGATGGCGAAGATAAAATAGTGACGCGTGATTTGAATAACAAATTGGTGTAGATAAGTTCCACTCTGGGAATTTCTAAGTGTTGAGGGGTCGTTCTTGCTCTTCCCTGATAGACAACCCTTAAATATAAGGACGACTATCATGAATGACCTTCTTTTGAGTAGTTGACTCTTGGTTCTACACAACTCTTATGGAGGAATTGGAGATGGTTTGATTTTTAGTTCCCCATTAAAAACTATTTTATTAAGTACTGTCATATGGTTGAATTTTAAGAAGTAAACCTAAATACTGTATCTAATTTTCACCAAAAAAGTAATAATACAAAACTGATCTATGTTACTATTTATACCAAACAGAGCTTTAAGAAAAATATCTAAGAAGTAAAGAATTTTCTAATCTAAGATCCAAACTATATGGAAACAAACTGCTGCCAAATGTCCAGAAATCATTAGCTGTAGACTCACACGTGATGAATTCGGTTACCACTCGTGTTCTTAGTTAACCTTCAGACGGCTCTACGAACACGATGCGATGTCGATTGATCACGAAAGACTATCTGCTTGCCACTTAACAGTGTGTCTTCTCTTCATGTAATAGAGTGCGTATCATTACTCTACCAAATGGATAAATATTTTCCTTAGTAACTTTTTTTTTTTTTTTTTTAAGTGAGATTCTTATTAATCACAAAGCACTACCCCTGCATATCTAACTGGAACTCAGCACCCAAATATTTGAATTTACTCACTCCTCCACACATATCAAACTCGAACACTGTATTTGTCCATCCATCATCAAGTTACACGGAAAGAACAAAGGCAAGGCCGTGTTGACGGTATGAAGAATTTTCCTGTTGGTCTGAGCATTTTGGTTGTGGATCATGATCTGCAAAGCCTCCAAGAAGTTGTAACAAATCTTCAGAAATGTGACTGCCAATACACAGGTCTGTTCTGGTTGAAGGCAATTCTTTCTCTCATATATATATATATATATATATTTTTTGCTGCTCTGCATGAGATGGGCATTAAGGGCGCTTCTTTCTCTCTCTCATTTTTTTTTTCTTCCCTCTACTTTCTAAAAGTTGTGTCGACAATATTTTCAAAGGAGTTTTCTCAGATGTTTTTTTTTTTTCCCTTCTTTTGGAAGTGGTGGTGTTGGTGTTTTTCGCTGTTATGCATGAGATGGGCATTAAAGACGCTTCTTTTTTTTCCTCTACATTTTGAAGGTGGCATCAACAATATTTGCAAAGAAGTTTTCTCAATTTTTTTCTGTTCTTCATGAGATGGGTATTGAAGCAATTCTTTCTAATTTCAGAAGATAGTGTCAACATTATTTATAAAGAAGTTTTCTCAGATTTTTTTTCTTCTTCTTCTTCCTTCTTTGGAGGTGGTGGTGTTGATGTTTTTTGCTGTTCTTCATGAGATGAGATGGGCATTAAAGGCGCTTCTTTCTCTCTCTTGTTTTTTTTTTTCTACTTTCTGGAGGTGGTGTCATCAATATTAACAAAGGAGTTCTCTCTCTCCCTTTTACTTCTTCTTCTTCCTTCTTTGGAGGAGGTGGGGTTGATGTTTTTTGCTGTTCTTCATGAGATGGGCATTGAAGGCGCTTCTTTCTCTCTCTTTTTTTTCCTCTGCTTTCTGAAGGTGGTGTCAACGTTATTTACAAAGGAGTTTTCTTAGATCCTTTTCCCTCCCATCTTTAGAGGTAGTGGTGGTATAGGTGTTTTTTGCTGTTCTTCATGAGATGGGCATTCAAGCACTTTCTTTCTCTCCCTTTTTTCCGTCTACTTTCTGAAGGTGTAGTCAACATTATTAAATAAAGGAGTTTTCTGAAATTTTTTTTTTCTTCTCCTTCCTTCTTTGGAGGTGGTGGTGGTGGTGGTGGTGTTGGTGTTTTCTGTTGTTCTTCATGAGATGAGATGGGCACTGAAGGTGCTTCTTTCTCTCCCTATTTTTTGAAGGTGGAGTGTCAACAATATTTACAATGAAGTTTTCTCAAAATTTTTCTCTCTTTTTTTTTTTTTTTTTTCCTTCTTTGGAGGTGGCGGTGTTGCTGTTTTCTGCCGTTCTTCATGAGATGGGCATTGAAGGCGCTTCTTTCTCTCTCTTTCAACAATATTTATAAAGGAGTTTTCTCAGATTTATTTTTCTTTTTTCTTCTTCTGTGGAGGTGGGAGTGTTGGTTTTTTTTGCTTTTCTTTTATGATGGCCATTGAATTTGCTTTTCTCTCTCTTTTTCCTCTTCTTTTATGAGAGGCGTTGGAGCTTCTCAGGTCTGATAGGTGTTTGAAAATTTTGTGTTTTATTGAGTTATACTTGTGTGTGCAAGAATGTATTGTAACATCAATAAAAATATGACATGGTGGCACATCATTGGTGGCGTAAAATGCTTTTTTTATGCCAGGATCTGACTGAAGGTTTTCTCTTTCTCAAGTTCTCTCTCTTTTTCCTTTCATCTTTAGAGGTGGCCAACGAGGATGCTGGCCTTTTTTACTTTTCTTCCATGAGATGGGAAGGCGCTTCTCTCTCTCTCTCTCTCTCTCTCTCTCTCTCTCTCTCTTACCTCTTTAGGTGATAACAATATTTACGAAAGGAATTTTCTCAAACTTTCTCTCTTCTTCTTCTTCTTCTTCTTCTTTTTTTTTTTTTTTTTCTTTGGAGGTGGTCAATGTGGGTGCTGGATTTTTATTTTTTTTTATTTTTCTTTTCTTTAATGAAATAGCCATTGAAGGTCTTCCTTTTTCATTTTTCTTTTTTCATGAGATGGGCATTGAAGCTAAGAAGTACGGTAATTTTTGAAAAAGTAAGATGTGACAGGATATATTTATTAAAAATTATTAAATATGTTTTATATATATGTTTTTTTATATTGTTAAGTATATTTTTTCATATAATGGTAAATATATATCAATTTAAGAGCAATAATAAATAAAGAACCTTTGAATTAATTTAATATTTATAGCCAATATTTAGGAGGTAAATTTTGGAAAATAATAATATTTTTTAATGATAAGTAATTATTAAATTGATACAGTTACCAAATTATTTAGGAACTTTTTAAAAAAATAAACAAATAAAACATGACAAGGGAACAAAAAGAGAGAAAAAAAAAAACACTAGAGTCAAATGATGCGTTTTGCCTTTTTTTTACCTTTTATTTATTATTATTATTATTTTTAATTTAAAAAACAATTATTGCAGCTCGAATCAGACCGATTCAGGGCTATATCAGCACGTTTTGGACCGATTTGGCCCAAATCAGAAATCGAAAAAAAAGAGAAAAAGAAAAAGAAAAAGAAAAGGGATTTGCCTTGGACGCGGACGCAGCCGTGTCAAGAGTCACACGGCGTGTTCGTGCATGTCAGAGGCCGGTGTGGCACCCCTGGAGCCGCACCCATACTTCCCAGCATGGAAGGTGCTCCTCTCTCCCACTCTATTTTTTTTTTTTCTCTTATTTCTTAAGGTGGTGTGGTGTCAACAACATTTACAATCGAGTTTTCTCAGTCTCTCTCTCTCTCTCTCTCTCTCAATAGGAAAGTCAACTGTGTCTGTGTTTACAAAACTATTATCCGAGTCAACTCAGCATCCGAGTCAACGCAGTACCTGAGTCATATCTTTCTTTGATAAAAATATTTTTCGACCACTCCGTTTTTTTTTTTTTTTTCCTACTTCCTTCTTTAATTGTTCTATGTTATTTGTTTCTACGAGGTCTATATATGGGGAGAGCTTTTGCTTCTTAAGTTTTCTGCTTGTTTGTGTCTCTTGTAGCTCCCACGCATGGACGGAGCCATGGTTGGACTTGGCCCCCCTAATTTTTTTTAAATATTATTAAATATATGCGTATTAATTTTAACAATTTTGTTTTAGAAAATTACACTTTTGTTCCTTTAAAAATATTATTGATTCTTTTAAGAGCATTGTTATAGTCACAAATTTTTCTATAACATTTTTACAAACGGTTAAGATAACAAATTCTTATTGGTTCGCATTTAGGCTCACCACTTACATTATCAACAATTTGTAAAAAGGTTTATAGTTCAAACATTTTCCATATTTTAAAGACCATTAAAAAATATTTATAAGTCTAAAATCTAAAAAAGAAATATACAAGCCCAAAAAAATTAGTACAACAATAAAAATTATCAATAGTAAAACTTAAAAAAAAAAAAAATTAAGCCTAGTCAACTAATTTTATTTAAAACAAAACAATCTGACACTTTAAAAAAATTTAAACAACTAGCAGCTATGCGACTAAGTAGCAACGAAGTTGAAAACTGAAATCACTGCACACAACTAACAGTAAAACCGCCCCCCATAACTTTAAGTTCTAGCTCCATCCCTGAGTGGGCCCATCTTGGGACAGTAGTAGCGCTAGTTTAGGGGAGAGTAGTACTGCTAGTTTAGGAATTGCCTTTGATATCAACTGACTCATATCAAATGGGTGGGTCCATCTTGGGAGATAGTGCTAGTTTAGGGGTTGTCCTCAATAATAATAATAATAATAATAATGACTCTACATATCACCTTCTGTTATAAAGCACTACTCCCGCCTTCCATGTCGAAACTACAAACATCCATCTTTCCCTACGTGTTTTGAATGGCATATTCATTTGCTTTGCTTAACAGTCGGCTTTTCAAGAGATGGATAGAAACAACAAAGGCAAGGCCGTGTTGATCGAAAGTGACAATAATTTTTCAGTCGATCTGAGCACTCTGGTTTTGGATGATGATGAGCAAAGCTTCCAAGATATAGTAACAAGTTTTGAAAACTGTTGCCACCCGTGCAAAGGTCAGTTCTGGTCTCCTCATAAATTTCCTTTCTTTTCTTACTACTCTTAGCACTCATCGACACCGAGTCAACTCGGTAGTGGGGAGGAGGTGTGGTTTATTGTTATCGAGTTAAATTGGATGTCGAAAACAGCCAAATATGTGCAGTTAGATACTGAGTCAACTTGATTTATTGTTATCGAGTTAACTCGGAATGTCAAAAGCAGCCAACTATGTGTAGTTCTCTACTGAGTCAACTCAGGGAAGGAGTGGTTTCCAAACATGTAAAACTCGGTAATGGAGGGTGGGGAGGAGGGGTGGTTTATTGTTATCGAGTTAACTCGGATGTCGAAAACAGCCAATTATGTGTAGTTCGATACTGAGTCAACTCAGGGTGGGTGTGGTTTCCAAACATGTGAAACTTGGTAATGGGGGTGGTGGGGTGGGTGGTGGAGGAGGAGGGGTGGTTTATTATTATCGAGTTAAATTGGATGTCGAAAACAGCCAAATATGTGTAGTTCGATACTGAGTCAACTCAGGGTGGGTGTGGTTTCCAAACATGTGAAGCTTGGTAATGGGGGTGGTGGGGTGGGTGGTGGAGGAGGAGGGGTGGTTTATTATTATCGAGTTAAATTGGATGTCGAAAACAGCCAAATATGTGTAGTTCGATACTGAGTCAACTCAGGGTGGGTGTGGTTTCCAAACATGTGAAGCTTGGTAATGGGGGTGGTGGGGTGGGTGGTGGAGGAGGAGGGGTGGTTTATTATTATCGAGTTAAATTGGATGTCGAAAACAGCCAAATATGTGTAGTTCGATACTGAGTTAACTCAGGGTGGGTGTGGTTTCCAAACATGTGAAACTTGGTAATGGGGGTGGTGGGGTGGGTTATTGTTATCCAGTTAACTCGGATGTCGAAAACAGCCAACTATGTGTAGTTCTCTACTGGTTTTATTTATTTATTTTGTTCCTCTAAAAACAAAAAAAACAAAAAGTGTAGTTCTCTAATCTCTACTGAGTCAACTCAAGGATGGAGTGGTTTCCAAACATGTGAAACTCGGTAATGGAGGGTGGGGGAGGAGGGGTGGTTTATTGTTATCAAGTTAACTCGGATGTCGAAAACAACCAAATATGTGTAGTTCGATACTGAGTCAACTCAGGGTGGGTGTGGTTTCCAAACATGTGAAACTCGGTAATGGGAGATGGGGGGGTGAAGTATGATTACTGAGTCAACTCAGGGTGGGAGTGGTTTCCAAACATGTGAAACTCAGTAGTGTAGGGGGGGGTGGTTTATGGTTATCGAGTTAACTCGGTAGACGTGAAGAGCCAAATACGTGAAATGTGATTACTGAGTCAACTCGGAGTGGGAAACATCGAAATAAGATTAGTGAGTCGACTCGGGGTTGTAGTCATCTAGAAATTGGTTTTCCTTTCAAATAATACAATCTAGCTCGTCATCGAACTTTTACGTGTGGGTGGTGAGTAATCGTAAGTGCAGAATGGGTTGTTGACTTGTTGTTTCAATTTTGCTATGGTTTTCTATCAAAATTATAAATAATAATAAAATAAAATTTTCTGTAGTTTGAAGTTTTGCTTATTGGGTGCATGACGTCCTGTTTTAAGAGAGGGACCGTTAACCATTATCAAAATACCTCGAATGTCTTGGAAACCAATCGTGAATAAAAAATTTGTAGAGAGTGTGCAAGAACTTGGAGGCATTGAAAGTATGAATCTTTTTCCAAATTTTAGCTGCATTAACTTGTGGTTCTCACACTCTAGTCATTTATCTTAATGGTGCAAGTTGGTCAAAAATTATATATATCCCTTTTAATTCTTCTCTCTGAGAAATATAGCACAATATTGTATGGAACACTAATTTACCATTGCATGTTGCAGCCAACTCATGTACCATTGGAGGTCAGCCTTTTGTGGAAGAC
The DNA here is from genome assembly GCA_035136125.1 of Quercus rubra. Classification (NCBI taxonomy): domain Eukaryota; kingdom Viridiplantae; phylum Streptophyta; class Magnoliopsida; order Fagales; family Fagaceae; genus Quercus; species Quercus rubra. The sequence continues at coordinate 62,540,061 of CM068734.1, read as the reverse complement.
TTCCCGTCGTTGCCCCATGATTTCTTTGATGACCTTGATACTGGAGGTATTTTTGGAGATCCAAATCAGCAAAAATCTCCATCCGCAAATAATACCCTAGGCTTTAATTTACCATTGCCTGTTGAAGCCAAGTCACTTACCATTGAAGGTAATAATATTTGTGGAAACCAAAGCAACACTTCGATGACCCAGATGGCTCAAGCACCGTCAAGTGAACAATTAAGGAATGAGTTCACGGGAGGTCAGCGTTTTGTTCACCGAAGCTTGCTTAATGATATTGATGTATCAACGACTGATATCCATATCTTGGATGAATTTTCCAACCTAGATAATCTTCAGGGTGGTATTTATGGGGATCCTGGTTTCTTCAATAATGCTCCAGTTACAGGTATTAATTATATTCTTTTTCGTATTAATCATGAAGATACTAGTTTCTCTTTGAATTAGAGGTGTCCGTCTGAAAATGAAAAACGTTATATTGTACTAATAATGTAAATATTACCTTGGAGATTAAAAAAAAAAAAAAATGGTGTGTACAATAAGATTGTTGTTGGCTACAAAATTTTTCACTTCATTAACAATGTAGATTAGGAATCATTTGATTACAAAACCTATGACATATAAACGCAATAGCTTCTCATAGAAAAAATTAAACTATTGGTCTTTGTATCTGTACCTTACCGCTCTTAAAAATAAAGCTTATATATGTTTAAGGTTATGAGGAAAGAAACCCTAAACAAATACATCAACATGGGCCGAATTTTAGACCTGTAATTTTAAAATAGTAATTCTTGATATATTGAGCTTGTGTCAAGATTCTTGTTTAATCTTGATAGCAGCTATCTATTGAGTTATTTGTCAAGTTTTAATATAACAGTTTTTCTTCACTTATTTCTTGAATCAATCTTTATATCTTTAATACTAACCCTTGATATGTTTAAACAGCATATTTCTTGATGTATTAAACTCAACTTATATCTTCTCAAATATAAGTAAAGTGCATTTTGTCAAAAAATTAACCAATTACATATAAAATATAAAATATGACCCTAACAATATGATTCTTTCTTGATGCCCTATTGATTAGTTTACAATCATTCTTATGTTTTTAATTAGATTTTCATTGTTGTCCTTGTCTCCACTCTCTAGTCTTTGCTATTTTTCCAACTACATTAATTAATTGTTCAGGTTTCTAAATCTCACGACGCGCAACATGTCATGATGTTGGGTTTGAAATTGACGTTATTGTCTAAAATTCATACTTTATTTTTATTTCATTATTGTTCATTTTTGTTAAATTCTTATTGTGTTCTTCCAATATTACATTTCTTCTCCCCTACCGTCTTACATTACAGTGAATGAACTCAAAAAGGAGGGGATTCGTGTGTCTCCCCAGAGAATAAATAAGTCTTACCAAGTGCAGCAGCAGACAAATAAAGAGGCAAAAAAACCGATGAAATGGACACCTGAATTGAACAAAATATTTCTAAAAGCTCTGAAAAAGCTGGGCATTGATGGTATGAATCTTTACCCTAATCTTATGCTTCTTTAATTTGTTATTGTCTCACTCGTGTTAATTGTTAAGCACTTTATGGGTATTATTTTTTTAAGCTCACACTGGGTTGGCTAAAATTGTTAGTTTAATTTATTTAAGATTTAAAAGTTTTTCTTAAATTAATATTCTTAACTTACGTTTTTTATTTTATTTTTTTGAGAACTATTTATTTATTTATTTAAGGACCCTTCTAGACTTACTTTTAGCCAATAAAACCTACGGGCTGAGATGCATGGATTCGTGGATTTGGGCCTCGTAACCATGTTCGACAAAAGGCTTTTTTTTCTTTTTCTTTTTCTTTTTAAGAAACAAATTTACACAGAGAGAGGAAAATGTGTTCTAATGTAAAAACACTCCACAAATTCTACTCAAAAGTCATGATAACTTTTAGAGAAAGGTAGAACAAGTTATACTATAAACAATACATTTTCTTAAGTAATATGGAATAATTACTCATTCTTCTTTTTTTGAAACACACACACAAGGAAGATAAAAAGTGATTCTAACATAAAGGCATACCACAAACTTCATTTAAAGGTCATGGTAGCTTTTAAGGAAGGGTAGGACAACTTATATTTTATGGGGAAAAAAACCTAAATCCCATCAATATCTATGAGTGAATTAAAATAAATGACTACAAAAAAATAACAATATATATGAAAACAAAAATTTCAACAATCACCAATAAAAACATATTCACAAAAAAACACCAAATTTTACGTGAAAAAACCAAGGGGTAGTTCTATAAAGTTTATACTAAACTTAAGTTCACAATAAATTTGATACACAACAAATAAATCTCAATGAATAAATACAATCTTACCTTAAAACCCAGTAGCAAGATCTTCCTCAAAACACTTCAACACTCTTGTAGTTGTAGCATTCAAACTTCAAAGATAACTCTACCAATTTATCTTCCTTGTATGTGTAGCTTGAGTAAAGAAAAAATGTCTTCTTCTTTTTTTTCACTCTCATTGTGTATTTCTCTCAATTTTGGAGAGCACCTCTCAAATGCTTCCGTCTCTTTCTTTTCTTTAGGGTGCAAAGTGCACCTAACAATATTACACACAAGATACTCTCCTAAGTAAGATAAGACAATTACCCATTCTTTTTTTTAGAAACAAACATACACACATAAGAGAGAGGAAAAAAAGTTCTAACACAAAATCACAACAAACTTCACTCAAAAACTATGGTTACTTTTTAAGGAAAAGTGAAAAAAGCTATATACTACACACAACACGCTCTCTAAAGTGATGTAAAACAATTACACATTGTATTTTTTTAGAAATAAATACATACTCAAAAAAAAAAAAAAAAACAGTTCTAACGCAAAGACACACAATACAAAGCATTCTTAGTATTTTCAAGATATATCAATTCTGGAAAAGAAAAAATAAACCATATCAAAAGTTTCCATGCAAAAAAGGATGGTCAGAATTTTCAAACCTTCTTTTTTTCTTTTTTTTTGAGAAACCAGAATTTTCAAAAAACCTAATAAATAGATTTTAACACTGACAGTAGCAACCATTATCAGAATTCTTAGTAATAGATGTCTTCTAGAAGGGGTCGTAAAAAGAAAGAAAAGAAAAGAATATTGTTAAAAAGAAAAAATAGAGTAAGACAAAGAAGTACTATTTATCGTCAAACTCATCAAGACCTGTTCGCTGTTCATAAGCCTTAAAACAGGGAAATAATTCTTGTCCTTACGATGCAAAGTAAAACTAATGAGCATCATAGATAATTTCAACACAACCTAATCTAAAGAAATCTTGTTTTTTTTCACCACTGCCTCGCTGAAAGTTATAAACAACAATTTGAGCTTGCTGCTGAAAGCGTAATAAATAACAATTAATATGGTTTTCTTTCTGTAAACATTATTATAAATCTTTTGACTTTTTGAGTCCCAAAACAACTTTTTTGGCAGGTATTTTTTTACTAATATGTGGTAGAGTATGATTAGTAAAAAAAAATGATAAGTCTCTATCTAATTATCTAAGTTATAAATAACTTCTCACAATTTGCTAAGTTAGAATTATGACAAAAAATTGTGAAATAGATTAAATATAGTGAATAAAAACATTACTTTGAAAATATAATTTGTCAAAAGTACCAAATAATAAATAAGAACATAGATATTTTACCTTCATCTTCAGAAAACTAATATGGGGATCATTTTCTTAACATTCGTATAGATTATGTAATCCTACAACCTAGAAAACAAAATTATATCCTTATGATACAAAACTGATAACCTTATGATACAAAACCGATAATGGCCATCAGCCCATCACATTGCTTGACATTAAAAACAGAGCCTTTGTCACTGTTTGGCATAATTCCATCCAGTTGCGAAGTCATAAAATTTATTTTTTTTCATGGAATATATATATATATATATATAAAGAATATTTGTAATTTTGATTTAACAAATAATATTTTTAATATTTATATCAAGTTAGTCTTTACATTTTTGCGAAAAAAAAAATTAAGTCTTAATATGTTTAAAAATATACAAGTCAATTTAATAAAAATAAAACATAATTAAATTACATATAGTATATATGAAACAAACTTTAATTTAATGGGATGTGTATAACATAAGAGTAATTATAAACAACAAAAAAATACATTAAATGTTTTTATTAAAAATATAGAGTCATTATATAAATTTATATTCAAATTATTTTTTGTTTTACCAAAAATTCAAGAAAGAGGGAACATGTTTGAAAAGTCAAAGGGCCATGGCCCTAGCCCCTTCTGCCCCTAATTCCATCCCCATTCTTTATTGGTGGTATAGTATTCATGTGTTTATTACAATGTCTTTTGTTTATGTAGCTGAACCCTTGGAAATTTTGAAATTCATGAAAGCTAGCGGGGGTGCCCCGAAATATCTTACTAGAAATCATATCTCCAGCCATCTTCAGGTAATTGTTATTTCTTCAACTGATTTTTTTTCCACAGCAAGTCGTTATCTAGTTAAACAATCAGATTCCTTCTAGTTCGGTGAAGGAGACTCACAACTTCACCTCCATGATACAGAAAATCCGTTTAAAAGTTAAGAGAATGGAAGATGAATTACGTGATGAAATCATGAATACCAAATATCATCTAGATTTATCATCATCACCACAGAATATACGGTTACCTTTCAGCTCAGGCACCATTGAAGGCCCTATTATGCAAGATCAGGCCTTGGTTGCGAATGTAACTGGCATGTGCAATAATACTTCTCTTCCGAGTTCCTCTCAATATAAGGCTGTGGATGCGAATGAAACTGCAATGTCGCCTGACCATATTATGAATTCCTTGTTGAATAATTTTTGTAGCTCCCCTCAAGATTGTGGTATCACCTTGGAAGTTCTTCCTGGAGCAGATGGTTCTCTTCCGAGTTCCTCTCAAGATCAGTTTGTGAGTACCTGAAGATGGTACATGTAATAATGTGTGTGAACTAATAATTACATGGCACAAATGAAGTGTACCTGATACTTTCTTCAAACGGTGGATGAAGATGATCTAGGGCCTCTAGGCCCATCTGTCCTTTGTAGTTAGTTTGTTGTGTACTTTTTTTTGGCTGAATACTTTGTTTCGTACTTGTGTTTTGCAATAAAAGACTTTAAAGTTTTATATACTTTTCAACACATACAAGCATGTATTCTTTTCTCTAAGCATTTTCTGGAAGCACTTCCCTTCCATTTTCCCCTTAGAGCATTCAGTTTCTAGACCTCCACAGCCAAAACCCATCACCAAAACCGATTAGCAAGCAAACCCATCACCACCCGCGATCAAATCCGATTATCAAACCCACGAACATGCCGCTGCAAACCACCATACCCACGCCAATCTCGCAACCAGAACCACAACAACCCTTGACCACGTTGATCTTGCCACAAAAAATCACCCAGAAAAACACCACCACCACCGTGAGAGAGGGAGTGAGGACTGAGGGAGATCTCGGCATTGCGGAATCGCTTTCTCGCTTTCTTTACACCAACACATATTAGTTTTCCGATTAGAAGCTTGATTAAAATCAGCAATCACAAGAAGTTACAACAAAGTAGATTTGATTTAGTATAGAACCGTAAACGTATATTAGAACATAAAGCCTGAAAGTATAAGAAACATACCGATTTTAGTTGAACAGTAGATTCCATCGATTTCGTGTTTGTGCCAATCTGAAAAAAGATAAGCCCACGGTCAAGCAAGCCTAATAATGAGTGTTTTACTACACTTTGGGCATGCCTGTGTATATTTTTAATTATATATGTATAAGCATCAACTTCAATTATATATATACATGTATAGAATATAAAGAGAGAGAAATTGCCACCTAGCTATTTGACACAGATCAGCTATGAAACAAGACCAACCGGCACTGCAACATTAAGTGGCACTGTTTATGCACAAGCACTGTGGCTTTCATAATCAACAAGTCCATAAAAGAAGCCCAGAACGCTTTGTGTAGAAGTTATCGAGAGAGAACAAAAGTGACACAAGACACTACCAGAGGATCTTAGTATTGAATAGTGTGAAAAAATTGAGTAATGAAAATAAAAGTGATGTTGCCAAATGAGTGTGAAAAAATGAGTGATGAGTTATGAGTGATGAGTGATGAAAATTGAGTGACGGAAACTGAGTAATGAAAAATGCTTACCTCAAGAGGCTCTTAGTATTGAACTGCATCACATAATTTTCAGAAACCAGGAGAAATGAACTCCCCACCATACAGATAAGCTGACAAGCGTAGCTAGGTGCACCAAATAACAATTTAACCCAAAAAAAAAGAAAAGGTTCACCAAATGGAGACTTTATGAAACTAACGCGTTCTTACAGCTATTAAAGTTGCTCCGTAGTTTGGAGGTGTTGAATTTTGACCATTCCTTTTGTCACCTAACTATCTTTTTCTTTTCTGTTTTCAACAATGTTTGCGGAGCTTTGGGAAAAGGAATGTCTTTTTTTATTAACTTTCCAATTTTTCAACGAAATTTGTTGACGAACTCGTCAAATTTCTGCCCGTTTACGCCGGGGGATTGGGCTTGGGTTAACGTATTAAATCCGATGTGATAGAGAGATGTGAGTTAGCACGTCTTTGAATCGTAACCTTAGATCACCAAACAAAAAGATTAATCTTATTTAACTTTTTACTTAAATTATTTTGTTGAAAATATATTGAAATATATTTATATTTTGAAAAAATTGGAAAAAAAAATAATAATAATAAAATAAAAAAGTAAGATTTTAAAAAGTTGTACATTAATTTTTTTTTAAAAAATAAAAAATTAAAAAATTATATATAAAAGTTAAAAACTAAAAGTTAATGTTAAAAACTTATTCTAAATACGATTCATATTTGTTTGGGACTAATTTATAATGTAGTTTTTTTGTTTTTTAGCTTTTTTTTTTCTAAGAAAAGCATGAAAGCTTTTTAGCTGTTATGTATAGTTTAAATTTTCAATTTTTATTAAAATATAAATATATTTGAACATTCTTTCAATAAAAAACTTTCAATAAAAAACTAAACAAAATATTTCCAAACAATCTAGCGTGTGTGGAACTTATCACAAGAACCCACCTCCGGCTTATTATTATAAATTCATGCACGTGAGAACAATAGTAAAACATGGTCTTTACATTTTTGTTTCGTAGTGTTCCTAAATGAGATACTGATGAGCTGCTGCTATATATGAGATAGGGATGTGAAAAATTTGTTGTCTCTAGAAATGCTGTAAATCATATGATCATTGTGTGAAGAAGAAATAGTAGAACACAAGAATTTTTATTGGTATAATCCATAATTTTTTTTTTTTTTTTTTGAGAAGAAAAAACTCAATAATTGATCATTTTGTCAAGCTCCAACTCTCAATTGGCATGATACTCTCAAATGGAATGATATTATTTGCTTTAGATTGCTCATCACGGTTTTAAAATAGCCTCATTCCAATTAAAGATTAAGGTGTATGATCTCCCCCTACTTAGGTGATGTAAAATTTAATCAAGATTTGGTTCTCTCTCACCTCACCTCACTTCACTTAAGAGTTTTTTTGACCTTTTGGGTTCCAATAAAAGGTGCACATAAATGAAGACGACAGTAGACCTAGGCAACTTGGCCAAAAAGTAGGGGGCGGAAAAGGTGGTGGCTATGGTGATTGGTGAATGTGGTTGTCAAAATCCCAATCTTGGATTTTAGAATTCTAAGATCCTACAATCTGGATCCCCATAAAAAGGATACAGATTGGTGTAAAATCTTTCATAGGGTAGGTTCTACATGGGATCATGATTTAGGATGATGAAATGTAAGATACTACTCTATAAAATTTGTATGATCCTATCCCATAGAATTAGAGTGATCGATACTTGTAGATCATTCATATAGTTTCTAAGGAACATAACTGACATCCATTAAAGTTACTCTCATAAAAAAATCCATTAAAGTTATTATAATTGTGTCTTCTATGGTGAAATTAGGATTGTCTAACCCTATTGATCAAATTTTAATGGGTTTTAAGGGCTTGACATTCTTCGTTATCTCAATACATTTGAAACATTTGTAAAATCTTTGTAACTTTGGAATTGGAATGATCTTCTTTTTGTAGCCAATGACAAATTTGTAAATTTGGAACTTCATCTATATTTTTAGTGTTGTAACTTGAAACTTGTAAGTTTGAAATTTGAATTTCTTCATTTATTCATATATTGGTAATTTGGTACCAATTAGTTGGTGTAACATTTTTTGAGCAATTTTTTTTACATTTTTTTTCTTGTAATTATTTAACATATATTATCATTATTAATGTTATTATTTTTTTACTAAAATTAGAATCGTACGATTCACAATTTGATCTTACAATCCAATCCACAAAACCCTTTTACAAATCCTATGTAAGATCCTGATCCTAATATCACTACCTCACAGCAAGTACAAGGATGTAAGTGCCAGTGCTACTCCAAATTTGATGCTACTCCAAATTTGATGTAAGTGCTTCTCTTTGCCCCATTAATGTTTCAATTTCCAATCATCGATGTAAGAAGATGATAACTCAAGAAATTTTAGTGAAATTTGGAATGATAAAAACACCAAAAGGCAAATAGGAAAAAGAAACAAAAGATACCTGAATGAATGCAGTTGATAGCCCAATTCAAACACTACAAAGTGTAGCATTCGTGAAACGGCACTAGAAGTCTTAAAAATGTCACTATAGGCCCATTTCAACGGCCTCTATAGACCCAACTCAAGTTGGGACCCTACAACGGCGGTTGAGAAGCGCCGCTATAGGTCCTTAATAATTTTTATTTTTATTTTATATTTTTTTTTTCGGGTTGAGATTACACACACACATGCATATATATATATATATATATATGTAAGGACCAGTTTTGGATTAAACCCTAAACAGGATTGGGTTTTGGCCTAACCAGCCCAAACAATGAATTTGTAGAGTGTGGGAAAAAGAACTAGCCTGATTCTAGAAAAGAAGTAACGATTATGGGTGGTCTGGAAGAGAAATCAAGAGTATGAGATACAAAAATCGTCCTCGGAGTAACCCAAGCAATTTAATCACGAGTCCAAAGTTCTTCTTTTAATGATATATTTCTTAATCTTTTTTGCTCTAGGTTTTTCGATCCCCCTGTCTTTTGCCACTTTCTCATGTTATATACTATGATTTTAGTATCATCATTACCATACACGTGTAAACTTGGTTCTGGGAACTTCTCCCTATCCTATCTCACACCTTCCTGAACTTTCTACCACCAATTGTAAGACTGCTTATTCACTGTTCACGTATCACCTCCACATTAATACGGCTAAAGAGTTAACTGGAAAGCATTTAATGTGGAAGTAACAGTTCCCCCATATATTTGTTATCCTCCTTCATTATCCCTTGTTTAACGTCAAACTCTCTGTCATGTGGTCACTTTTAAGAAGCATTCAGGAGTATAAGATGGTTTTAAACCACCTCGGATAAATGCTTCCGAGGTGACTTTTCACCTCAGATAGGTTTAGACCTATCATAACTACCTTTCAGTTCTTCCTGCAATGTCATTTCCACTTCTACCTTAGTTGACCATCCTCGGATATATTTGTATTTGTTTTCTGAGTAATGGTGATACTAATCTTTAGTTTAGTGGCATTTCTTGGTCTCCCTTATAAGGATAATCAAGGTTCAAATCCTCCTCCCCTCAAATTGTTTCACATCTCTAGAGGTCGATGTGATAAAGTCAATCCCATTGGCCTTTTCAACGAACCAGTCGGTTGTTTGGCGTGGGTCACCCGAGGGAGTCTTCATTGTAAAGGTTGAATATCACTTGGCCATGAAACTTAAACAAATCAACAACAACAAAAAATGGGGGAGAGTTCTTGTGAGCTGATTAGCTAGCACTACAACAAGCAGCTATTGAATATGTGGATTCCACTAAAAGTCAAAAAAGTTATATTGTATGTATACAAAACCATTTTTCAATTCAAATTTTAAAATTATGCATAAGAAAATTCTTCAATAGCAACTAATTCCTCAAAATGACAATAGTTGTCCACCTATAGCAAAGCAGTCATCTCCCAACAACCTTCTAATACTATAAATCTATGCAGTTAATATGAATAAAATATTGGAACAACAAGTAATGAGCTAAATACCAAATAAAGTTCCAAATTCACGTACCTAACAAGAAACAAAGAGAATATATCAACAAGGGTGTTTAACAAGCCAATGAATTCAATAGATCTCAATTCTCTTTTTACGACGAAACAAACAGAAAATGTGTTATTTGAATATATGAAAATGATTACTCAAACCATATAAGAATATCTCGTAATAAGAAAATGCCACAAATACATGTACATTAAAGATGCCATGATCAAACGAGTTTCATTGCAAGTTGCTCAAGAGGAATAAGAATCTAATCCCTATAAACCCATGTTTTGTTTTATCTCCTCACTTCGATTAAAATCTGACCAAATGGGAAGAACAACCTTTAATTGAAACCCTTAATTAAATATTTGAGAAATTAATTTAATGGATTTTTTTTTTTTTTTTTAGAAACTGTCAACCTATGTAATGGATTGAAACTTGAAAGCTGGAATACTTTTCCCTTATCTTTTTTTTTTTTTAATAAAAACCAACCGAAAAAAAAACTAATTTTAGAAAGAAAGAAAAAAATTAAACAGGGCCTATAGTGGTGTTCATAAACACCACTATAGGAACACCACTATTGGCCCTTTTAACACATAGGATCTATAGTGACGTTTATGAATGCCACTATAGGTCTTTGTAAGAACCAGGACCTATGGTGGGGTTCATTAATGCTACTATAGGCCCATGAAGACACATAACCTATAGTGGTGTTCCACTATAGATCATTTTTTTTCTTTGAAGGATCTATAGTGGCGTTCTTCTTGCAAACGCTGCTATAGACCCAATATTTTAAAACGCTACTATAGAACCCTAAGAACGTGGCTATAAATAAGCCTATAGCAACTTTTTTTTAGAAAACGCCACTATAGGCAAAGTTTTTTGTAGTGATCAAAACTTTAAACTCATCAAGCTTTTCAAGAAATTGCTACATATCATCCGTGCTAATGTTAGGATTCCCAAGTTCAAACTCAAGCTTCACATCAAGTAGATATGAGGTGTTTATAGAATACAGTGGCATTTTATTGTTCAATAGCTCAATTGCGAGCAAATTTGGAGCATCAATCTGCACAACCATCAGATTTTCACAATCTTCCAAAACTAGCCTCCTAAACTTCTCGCTTGAAATTTCAATACTATGTAAGCTATAACAATAATTCATGACCAAAACCTCAAGGGCAGGGAATTTGGGAATTGACAAAGTTTAGCTATAAAATTGATTATAACCTAAGGCTACAACCTTACTCAATATCTTCTTATTGGATGTGAATTTTGACAAATTCACCATTAGATTACATCTTCTTATTATATCCTCTATACTTGCAAAATTTCTAGAAAATTAAATAGCAATAGCTATATCTTCAATAAATTATTTAAATTATAAGTTTTTATAGTTTAAAATTATGCATAAAATATAAGTTTATAGATCATACAGTAAATAATAATATTTGATTGATACAAAATTTGACATGTATATTAAAAGCGTAAAGAACACGTAATTCAATGGTTAGATTTTCAAAATATATAGTAATGTTTATTTTTTTTAGAAAGGTTGTAACCTTAAATTACAACCAATTTTGTAGCTAAATTTGTTTTTTACAAATATATTTTTGAAACCACTTGTCTGTGTTTAATGTGTCACATAATGTTAATTCTTTTAGCCTCTTACAAGCAACTCAGTTGAGCACACACGGCTCACTTTGCCCTAAACCGTTCCTCCAAAAAGTTTGTAGAATTGGGATCAGCACCGATTTAAACATTGAGTCCATAACACATCTCCACCTCAACCCTACAGTGTCCAGGATGAATTGGACCTAGTCAAATGTTTTTTAACATCTCACATTTTTTCAAAAACAACTTTTCAATCTTCCGGCAACCAAAGACTAGCTTCTGAAATACATGGTCGAAAGTAAACATAATACCACTCTTGAGCTCAAGTAAAACCCGCTAAACACAACACTGTTAGATTCCTGGTATTGTGGAAAGTCCAAGGTAAGCTGTAAGGTATAAATTGAGAATGGTTACACCACAATGAACGAATATCCATCATAAGATCCTTCTCTCCCACATTACCTTTTGCTGCCATGCAAAGCTTTGGTCTATAGGTAAAATTCACTCATAATTGTAATTACAAAATGCAATGACCACGTTGAATTGTTGTACACTCAAGTTTTTCTTAAGGACACACCGCAAAGATTTGTCTATAGATTCCATTAACTTGTTCCTCTTCATCCTAATCTCCTGCTTCGTTTCTGGACCATAGTAATATCTTTCCCAGCAGTATGCATCAAAGTCCATTGCATGAAAATTCATGATTAGGAATATGAACCATGTACGTTGCCATTCCTTGGACAACTTACTGGTACAAGCTGCATCTTTCAAGTCAAGCTTAGAGAAGATCCTGATTCTTGAGAAACATTGATGTTCTGTGATACGGCTGCCTCTCTACTCTAAAAACTCGTAGCATTAAGTATATATAGGTAGGGTTAACAAAAGGCTGTGCAAACAGTTTTAAAACAGGCTTGGGAAAACAGAATTTGCAACTCTCACTCGAGCGAGGGTCAGGCAAGCTTACGGGTGGATTAATGACTTGCTCGAGCACCAAGAGCATCTGCTTGAGCAAGCCTTGAGTGAAATATCCTAGTTTTCACTTCTCTGAGCAGCTTTAACCATTACTTATTCTTCAATAAATTATCAACACATTACATATCTTTTTCATATTTCATTGTCAATGGCCAATGGGGATGGCCAATGGGAATTACATCATGGGATTCTTATTAATTGTATGTGATAATTACTAGACGTAAAAATTCCTTCGTTTAATAATTGTAACCAAATGCCCAGAAATAATTATAAAGATGATGATGAACAAAAATCATACAACTTACAATCTGGTTAATCATTCGTTACTCATTCCACAACTTAAGTTACAGAATCAATGTCAGTTCTAGCAATTGCTAAAACGATTAACTATCAACGAAAAAACTGAATCCATGTTTTGTCGTTAGGCATTAGTATTGGCATTAACCTTTTAGGTTCTTAGTTGTTTATTTCTGCCAATTTTTTTCACAACATGAGGTTTTAACATTACAGATTAAATAGATGGCTGCTTTCTTTTATTGTTAGTGTCAACTTTACAAAAAACTACGAATGTATATATAACAGATAACCACACTGCACAGTTACAACTAAGATTGTGAAGAATTTCACTTCTGTACAACACAACACATGAACTCAGCTAATTGTTTTTAAACATAGAGGACTTTAACAAATCAAAGCTTCTTCTTATAACTTTCAGTAATATGTTTTGAGTACAAAGGATTGCAACTCAGTAATAAAATTCTCAAGAGTGCACTCTTTTGGATAAAGTAAAAGGCACCAATAACTTAATGACTCAGAAATCATAATTAAGAAAAGAAAAAAAAATACAATTCTCTATTTTACAAGATACTTTACCTTCCAGTCAAACATGTATGGCCCATAATTTGTCTGACCCATGTTTACAACCTACAAGAACAAAAAAGATTTAAAATGGAAAAAAAGTATAATTCATCAGAAAATTTAGAGTATGCTTCTATGTACGTATATATACATTTGTAGATATATAGGCATGTAATAAATATTGCAGAGAACCCCCTAAAACTAACATAGTAATAAAAAATTCATTGAATATTGCCACTCTTATGTAGCATGAGCTTTAATAATTAATCCAAGCCAGGAAACATAAAAACAAGAAGCGTGGTAACTGTAGCTTTTTAGGAGTAGCTAGATTCGCTCTATAAAAGTGATCAATTACCATAAAAGTGATCAATTACAAGGAACAAATATTGGCGTTTGAGAGCAACATGAAGCACAGCAGAATCATTTTGAGCCAAAACCTTTTCCAGGGAAGCAGCCGTAAAATCAGCATCAGTCTCTGCAAGCTTCTCTCCCCTGAATGTGTAAGCCAGCCAGTGTAAAACTCCCCGAAGCAACAAGCATCATGATAATCGAACCACTGACCAATATATAAATAAGAAATTCTAGCAAGACACTTATGCTGAAAGTGGTGGTGACTTTCCACGGTCATTGAACTTCATTTGTAACTCAAATATAGGCCACAGCCCATCACCTGCAGTAAAGTCAACAGCTACATATCAGAGTTAAAGAGTAGGTTATGAGCTAAGTATTTAGCATCCATAGTAGTAGAGCTAAATTTTTAGCAATTTAGCTCCACCTCAAAAGTTACTTTATCTATTTTACCTACACACATGTTGCAGCAATGCATCTATTTTAGCTTTCAATACAATAAAATAATATAAACATCACAATAAAATAATATAACCACTACAATAAAATAATATATCCCACTACCCAAAATAATAATATATCTAAATTTTTTTTTTATTCATTTCTCTATTTGTTCTTCTCTTTCTCTCTGGACTCTTCTTCTCTTTCGTCTGAAGCAAACCCACAGCACAGCCCACCTCCACAATCCCAAACCCACAACCACACCTCCATAATCCCAGCCCCACCGCCCCACCTCCACAAACCCACGCTATGACCACCATGAATCCACAACGGCCGTCACCCCACCAGCCCACAAATCCGATCTCACAACCACGAAACTCACCGAAGCACAACCACAAAAACCCATCGGAGCACAACCACGAAATCCACCGGAGTACAACCACAAAAACCCACCGGAGCACAACCACGAAACAATCAAACCCCATCAATCCGATCTCACAATCAAACCCAGTCAACAGAGGAGTGAGAGACGAAAGAGAGAGCGTGACGGTGACAGAGGAGCGACAGTGAGTGATTTGGGGCCTTGGGACGACTGGGTCGAGAGGATGAGGGCTTGATGATGGGTGATTTGGGAGAGGAGGAGTGATTTGGGAGATAAAGAGAGGCACGGACTGAGAGTGAATGAGAGCTGAGTGATTTGGGAGAGAGACAGAGGCACGGAGTGAGAGAGAGAGAAATGATTTTTTAATCGGTGGGATGAATAAATTTTTTTTTTTTTTTTGCTTTCATGAACAGTGCACATCTAAAAATAGATGTGCACTGTAGTAGTGGAGCTAAAATTTTTAGATTTAGCTCCACTGCTGTAGCAAGGTTTTTATGTTTATAGAGCTAAATTTTAGCATTATACCTATATAGCACCACTGCTGTAAGTGCTCAGGTGATAGTAAATGTCCATACATGCATATGAGGATGCACACACACAAACAGAAATATAAAATGAGTTAAATAAGTATTAATAACTGAAATGAATCAACAAAAGGTAACAAATAAAGAAAATCGTAAGAAAGATTAAAATTGAGTAAAAAAGTTGATGATGAACTTTATGCGAAAAGACAGCATCTCCATAAATTGTTTATTTCTCAACAATTTCCCTAGTACCTCCTTCGATGGTATATTAGCTAGAAAACCATTAAGATCCAACAAGAAAAGGATGAATGATAAAAGAAGAAATCAATGATCTACAAACACAACATAATATGAAAGGCATATGGTCACCACTTTCCTTTCTTTATCTAACTGAAGAAAGCATTTAAGAATAGACCTAATCAAGCCAAAGAGCTTTAGTTCGAATGTTACTTCTCCCATAAGAGTGGGTGGAGGGTGAGGTCCTAGGTTCAAAAACCATTAGTGTAGTGTGTGACTTACCAATCAAAATTTAAGAAACTTGATTGATCACAGCTAGGTTTTTTCCTCATTTATCATAAACTGTTATCTTCTATCCAAATAAAAATGACATCCATGAGACTTATTTACTAAGCATGCAAAAAGTGCAAAGGAGACAATTGATTGTGATGATATTTGTAACTTATAAACAACTTTACAAAAAGAAAAGATTCTAAGTGAAGGAAAGCAGGATCTGACAATCTTAAACTGAGAGCAGAGAAAACCCTCAAATCCCAACCTAAAAAATCCAAAAAATGCAGATTCACAGCCAAGATGACTTTTGGAAGAGAGGAACAAAAATGACTACACTGGAAGAACAGCCAAGATTGATGGAAGATATAGGAGCACCTCCTCCAGGTTTTTTTTTTGGGTCCAAAGAATGGGAGCACCTCATAGGAACCATATTTATGCCTTTATCAATCTATGAGGATTTGAAAAATAGATGTTAGCTAAATTATAATACCATGGGTAAGTGAAGACACTCGTTGAACAAGAAATACAAGTCATGTCACCCCTTTCTAAATTCTATAAATCAACCAGCCATGATTTACAGGAAAATGTTTATTCAGTAAGAAACATGTTTCAAATCACAAGTTTTATCATGTATGAAGAGCAGGAATTGGAAGAAGTACTAGGTATCACTATGTGATAAATAATTCAGAAAGACCCCTAGAAATTATATGAATCATGACTGCAGGAAACTATGAGTCAAGTTGTTAGGTAAAGAAGAAAGAAAAGCAGCAAATTTAAGTAAATTTTGAAGGTTTTAAGTTTTACTTACCACATTATGGATTAATTTAGGGACATTTGACACATTCCCAATTAATTTGTTTTCATTTCACACAGTCCTCTTGACCCAAGTACTAAGAATTCCTTGAAGTCGTATAAAATATTGGGGAAAAAAATTAAAACAAAAGGAGATATATGAAAGATGTTGTCAAACCTCCCCATCCCAAACTACAAAGAGACATAGCTATCTTGATCATAAAGTACAACATTATCAATTGGCACAGAATCTCCAGTGGTCTCCATTTGAACTATGCAACAAAATACAAGCAAAAAAGGGGAATGCCAAGTTATATCCATATAGTAGTAGTAGTAGTAGTACCTCAAGAGTGGTAACTGGTAACTCGAACTTTAAAAATAACTTTAGTATGATGCAGTAGCTTTAAACTAGATTCAAGTTGATCTTCAGCCACAACGTAAAATATGTTGGCCAATTTGGAGCTTGAATTGGCAAGACTCATATTTACTTGACCCATTAATACATAATTAAACAGATAGACAATAAAAGAGGAAAACTAATGGCTATACCATTAAAAAACAGAGAATTCGCATGGGAGTGTAAAGCTGAGATTCCTTCTATTATCTACAAAAGCAAAAAAGATTAACAAGTAAAAGAAAAGCCTAACTTCCATTTAGTTTTACCTGAAACTATTCATTTTCCCTAACCAAAACAAAAGGTAAGACTGGGTTGTAAAACTTATCTCCTACCAAGTTCAAAAACTCCAAATGCAAAGATTAATAACAAAGCAAAAAGCTTAAATCCATTTAATTAGTTGTAAACATCCTTCTTCTCTAAATGTTAGCTCTCCTTTTCAATTTTATGTGTCCATAAAAACAAAAAAACAAAAATCGGATTCAATTCCAAGAGAACAAGGAAAATACTAAAGAATTAAAGACTGGGTATTCTTGAGCATATACTAAAAGCACTTTCTTTTCCTTTCCCTCTTAATTCTTACAAACAAAAACGCCTCACTACACCATTACTTACTATATTCTTTCTTAAACAGCTAGGCTAAGGCATATTTTCCACTGAAAAGTTTTCTGGGTATTTTCCTATAGAGGCTAACAGAGCTTAAAAAAAAAGAGTTACAGCACCCAAACCACAAATTAATTAAAACCCAGATAATAAGATTAAAAACCCATATCAAATATCAATTTTAATTAAAAAAAACCTAAGCCAATTAATGCTAAAGGTTCAAGCTTTACAAAAATAAAACGAAGACGAAATATAGGACAAGAAGAGCAAAAAGAAGAACGACATGAGTACAGAGTTCACTGACCTGAAAAATAATTTAATTTATAATAAAAAATGGTATTTTGGCCAAACGATGATCGGCATAGTGGGAAAGTTTTGTCGACGACGGCCATGGAAGTATCGTACTTCGATTTGAATTGGGAAGACCAAAACTATGGTGGCTTTTTTTATTTAAAAATAAAAAATAAAACTTTTTTTCTTTGAGAGAAAATAAAAATAAAACTAAAAATAAACTTTTAACTAACAAAAGAAATAAGGTGATTTGGGGGGAAAATGGGTCGGGTATGGGCTTGGACAAAAATAATAGATGTGATGGGGTTGGACCTTTTCAGTTCGGCCCAATCTATGAAATATACAAGGTTCTCAAACTGTTTTTGAACTTTTAATAATAACTCTTTTTTTTTTTAAAGTTTTTCCAACTGGATTAAAAGAATCTTCTTCAATGTGTGGGTTTGTAAAACTATTAATATTTATTAATCACATAATTTATTAAATTATTTAAACAGATTGCAAAACTTTTTTATATAAATGATAAAGTGATCTTTATATTTATAAAACTATTAATGTGTATTCATCAAACTTTATTAAATTAATTAAACAAAAGTCACACTTACTAGGGAAATTTGCTTTAGCCTTTAAGCATGGTTGATTTTATTACCTAGATTGAGGAGGGCTCTTATTTTACATAACATGTTGTGGGGGCAATTTTTGCTTCAAAGCCAAGGGCTAGACCTTTGGAGCCTTAGGCATTTTGTTGTCCCACATTGGAAAGAATTCCTCTCCCTTTTTAACTAAACTAGTGGTACTCTTCAACCATTGATTCATGTCTTATAAGGTAGAAAGGGGGAGAAATTCTTTCCAATGTGGGACAACAAAATGCCTAAGGCTCCAAAGGTCTAGCCCTTGGCCTTGAAGCAAAAATTGCCCCCACAATAACCAAACTAGTGGTACTCTTCAACCATTGGTTCATACCTTATAAGGTAGAAAGGGGGAGGAATTCTTTCCAATGTGGGACAACAAAATGCCTAAGGTTCCAAAAGTCTAGCCCTTGGCCTTGAAGCAAAAATTGCTCCCACAATAAAAGGATCCTTTTATTGTTGGGGCACCACAGCAGTAATTAAATGGCAAAGATTAAGGGAAGAAAAATGCAAACACAAAGACAACACAACGATGTATTATCAAAGAGGAAACCGAAGTCCTCGGCGTAAAACCTTTCCGCCACCTTCCAAACGATCAATAATCCACTAGAAAATAAAGTTGTGATACATGAATAGCAGAAGACCCTCCAAGCCTAATCCACCCAGTGTACCTAAGACATCCAAACTTCTTGCTCCAACGAGGTTACGTCGAACCTTTGTCTTCTCTAGCTTATCGGATCCCGCAATTAGCCCATTGCAGTAACCAATATCAATTGGTCCATTCCTAACTGCTTCCCAAGCACCAAATAACATTCTCACAAATATAAGTATGGTGAGATAAAGATTTGGCTAATGTACCTCACCAGGATGTAACAATGGAGAGGGTGAGAGTAAAGGAATCTGGAGAATCAAAGTATAAAGATTGTGGATGAGTCAATCTTGTTTTTCTCTAGAGTTTCTCTCTCAAAATTCTCTTTGGAAGCTCTCTACAATACGTGGGTATAAGGGTATTCATACTAGTGTGTGTTTGGAATGCGAAAGGTCTAGTTTGTAACAAATAGAGTTGTCTAGCGATTCGTGCTCGCGACTAGAATGAGTTGCGAGCTAATTGCCTGGCCAGATTGGAAGTTTTGTCCTGTAGTGCTTTAGCTGGCGTGACTCTTCAACTCCCCTGCATGCTTCACGCGTGTGTCTCCTTTGGCGACTCACCAGTCACAAGATCCAGTCGCAAGGCCCTGCTTAAGTGCACACTCTTGAACTTTTCTTCACACTCTCTCATACACTACCCTTACATGATTCTAATATAAATACAAGGTTTCTAAATGTTGAATTATAAGCAAATTGGCATGGAATAAAGCTAACAAAATGGTTGATTAAATTCAACCTTACAAAGTTGATTGCCCACATGGATCTCACACTTTTTGTACAAAAAAATTAATGAAGATACATAATTAGTATATCATATATAAGAGAACAAAAAAACACATGAATATTTACTAGTAAGCATGTTTCCCTCCATAGGATATTCATTAGTAATTACTCGTCTTTTAACATGAATATTTACTAGTAAGCATGTTTACCTCCATAGGATATTCATTAGTAATTACTCGTCTTTTACTTTGTCATTCGGTGGGATGAATTGATTCATCAACGGAATGGCAAAGTGGAAATGTTTGTTTAGTGATTTTATTGATTTTTTTTTTTTTAATATGTGGGTTTATTTGGTTGATGGGAAAAGGTGAGAGTGGAATTGGAGAATTGGATTAGAATTGGGTTGCGCTTACTTGGATCAAATTGATAGAATGAAAATATGGAATAGTCAAAACAAAAATGGTGAGCTTGAAAACCAACTATAAAGAGATCAAAATACTTTAGCCCAAGAAAGCAAATAATTTTTTATTTTATTTTATTTTTATTTTTTTGTTGCTAAAAGCCTGTTAGGATATTTTTTTTTTTTACCTAATACCACCTATTTATTTTCAAAACATCACCAACAAATTTTTGGGCTTCTCCAAGTATTTTTACCCTATTATTATTATTATAGCCCACAACCATTTTTCTAACCACCACAAAATTGGGCTACAAATATAAAACATTGAAAGATCCAATATTTTTTTGTAAAACCTATGATTCAAAATCCTCCCCAAATCATTTTTTTGAACAGATTCAAATCTCATTCTTTTCAAAACCCAAAAATACTTATCAAAAGCCCATAGTTTAAACCCATGGCAATTTTAATAGAATTAAAATCCATGATCAAAGCCCATGATTTAAACCCATGACAATTTTATTTATGGAATTCAAATCCATCATCAAAAAGCCCAATTCTCATTGACAACATTAAAATCCTAGTTCTCGCTGGCAATATCAAAAGGCCTAATTCTCACTAACAGCATTAAAAGCTTAGTTCTCGCTAGCAATATCAAAAAGCTCAATCTTCATTGACAATATCAAAAGCTCAGTTCTTGTTAGCAATAATTAAAGCACAATTTTCATTGACAATATCGAAAGCCCAGTTCTTGCTAGTAATATTTAAAGCTCAATTTACGTTAGCACTATTTTAAAAGCCCAAGGTTATTAATATTTGACAAAATATTATATCAAGAGTATTTCATTTAAAGTCTAATGATGAGCAATGTTTTAAGTCATTAAACGTATTACTCTAATATTACAAGCCCATAAAATTTATGGCAATTATCTATTTCCAAAACCCATAGCAATCATCTTATAAAAGTCCATGGAAAGTTATGATTATTTATCTTAGAACCATGACATCTACTTAATTCATATCATATTATAAGCTCATGGAATTTATATAGGAATACATGTTCACTATCTATCTTATATCACAACATTCATAATACTTATTTTTGAAACTCACAATAATTATTCAAGTTCATCATTTGAATTATAACGTGATTACTAACCATAAACATTACTTATGATATGGAATCCATCAATTCAAAATATCAAATAACAAAGTATTTTGAAATAATTAAGGCTTCTGCTATTATTTTGAATAATACAAAATCATTGCTCAAAAATCCATCACAAATATTTATCAAAACCCAAACTATGTTGAATATCAACTAACAACGAGAGTTTATGAGGAATGAAAACCCATGGCAATGTGTGTCATTGACGTCTATTTTGTAGGCCCAAATATGTGACAAAGGAAGAACAAGTCCAAGTAAAAAGGGACATGACTACAGCCCAGCCAAAGGGCCTAGCATGTGTGAATAGGCCCAGACCAAAAGAAGTTGAACCTGTCACTGAGTGAGAGCAATTGGCAAAAGAAGTTGTCTCCAATATCAAAGAATTCAAACTGATCAAAACAAGACCTATCTAGAAACCAAGAACTCAAAAAGATACCGAGTCTGAACAAACCACAAGAGAAAAAAATGAACAAACACCTGAATTTGAGAAATTCAAGAGAAAAAAAAAATGACAGACTTTGAGAAATTGGGTAGCAGTTTCTTGACGTAACATACACCTGAATTTTACATATTGATGACTTGCTCTGAATAGGAAGGACCACAAATGAATAAATAGCAAACCACAAAGTTCATACAGGTAGATGTTTTACAACTAGATTGGTATTGACACAAATGATTCACATGCACCAGAAGATGACAAACAAACAAGAAATGTTCAAATAAGCACTCATATCAATAACATGTAGATGCAATAGCTTCCAAAAGGGAGGCTACAAAATGCATCTGGGTTTCCTCATCAATTCTTGAAAATAGAGGCACATGGACAAATAAAGATTTGTGACCCTTCTGTTCTGCAAAACGGAGAGAATGATAATATACATAATTGCACACAAAACGGCCGGCATCATCTGAAATTGTCACATCAAAGTCCTTCTTCAAGAACTTCAAGATTTCCTCAATGCAACAAGAAGTCTTCAACAACCAAATGATGAAAAGTTGAAACACAAACCTAGGAAAATAAAAAATGGAGAGACAGAGCAGAGGCATGACAAACAAAAAGCTGAATGTTTTCAATACTCAACACAATTTTATGGTAATTATAATTATTAGTGTCTAGTTTGCAACTGAAATGATATAGCCAGTTTGACAGTGAAACTTCCTGTAGGAATTGGCAGTGCCCCCTGCTTAGTTCAATTAGCCTAGTACTTATCAAATAGGTCAATTAATCTTTTGCAAATCTACAAACTCAACCATCATAGCCACAACTCTCCAATTACCATGGGTTGCAAACTGACAGTCTTAAACTACATATGGTCCACCTGCTGAGAAAATAAGATAAATATTGAAAATTCTATTCTCTCCAAAATTTGGTTTGTTATTGATAATGGGAAAAGGAGAAAGTTTGAGAAAAATGTCACATTCTCCTCCCAGACCCACCAAAACTTTCTCAATAATTGGTAAGATTTAGAAAGCAACTGTAGGGGATGATGAAAAGAAAGCAACTGTAGGGTAAGATTTAGAAAGCAACTGCAGTTAACACCTGAGATATAATATCAATCCCAAGACTAAATAGTTATGAACAGTTAGCTCTCTCTCTCTCTCTCTCTCTCTCTCTCTCTCTCTCTTTTAATTTTTTTTAATTGCTTTTCATCAAAAGGGATCAAGTTAAGACACTCATTTTCCTATCTAGCAAATTGTATTGACCTTTGAAAATCCTATTATGTCTACAAATAGGTGCAAGAGCAAAACTCACTTTCCTATTCCCTAATATGGTACCTAAGGTAATAGACATTGGCACTGAGCATGCTAACCAATGTCCTACAACGTAGTAGGTACAAAACTACAAACTAGTAGCAAGAATGCCCACCCTTTCAAACTCAACAATTTAAATCAATCAAGTGACATATTTGTGTAACTAAATTACATTAACTCAATAGGCCATAACCATTTAAGAATTTAATATCTACAAACCTAAGGGTACATTGAATTCACAAGTGCTTATGACTCAAGAATGCAAACAGTATACTGGAGAACTCATCATTACCATCAACACCTCTACCTATTGAACCTAAAATTGATTTTAGCCTTCAACTTCACCAATTAACTATATATATCTTTTTGTAGTTCATTCCTCTAGCATCATGAGCATATTTTATGGTTAATTAGATTACTAAGACCTCACTGTTTTAATCCAAAAGGCTTAAAACTTGAACAATTCAAACAAACAACCAAACCCTTTCCACCCATTCGAAAAAAACCAAATTCAATCAAATGAGAATTAACCAATAACTATTTCCGAACCCCAAAGTCCATTTTTCGAATAAAACGATCATAATTCACATGATAGCAAACACAGTATTCAACTTTGAAAGAAACCCATCAAAGGTCCCCTAAAATCCAACATGCCCAGAAATCGAAAATCCAACATGCCCAGAATTAGAAATACCCAGAGCTCATTTTTGTTTCTTACGAAGAAACAAACATCAAATGGTCGAAACCATTTAAAAAAAAAAAAAACCAAAAAACGGAGAATCGCAGAGAACTTAGAGAATCACAGAGAAGACGGAGAATCAATGACTATATGACTATATGACAATCTCAAAGAATCACAGAAAAGACGGAGAACTTACTTGTACGCAGTAGATGTAGAATGAATCGGTGAAACCTTTAGAGAAACGGTGAATCGATGAAACCTTTAGAGATAGAACAGCGAATCAGCAACTCTGAGAACAACGAACAACGAATCGGCGGCTCAAGATAAAACAGAGACCCACGCCGATAGGCGACTCTGAGATAGAACAGAGAGGAGAGAACGAACAAAAGGGGAAGAAAAAAAAACCGGTGTAGGAGATCAATGATGATAGAGAGGAAATCGGTGGTGGCTCATATTCACGAATGGGAAGAGAATAGATCAAAAGGGAAGAGGGAAAAAGAAAGAGTATGGGAGAGTGGAGATGGAGGTGGTGAATACTGAGTTGCTAAAGGAGAAGATGAAAGAGATATGAGAGAGAAACGGGAATAAAAAATTAATAAATCCATATACCACATTTTACCGTATCGTGGTAAATTTGTGATTGTACTGTAGCATATTGCAAAAAATATAACATTTAGCACATCTGATAAATGTCTTCAAATGGTGTTTGGTGTGAGATATGTGCCAAATATTTAGCACTTGGCACATATCCTACATCTGCTGTGGGTGCTCTTATGAATGTAAAGCCGAACATATTAAACATGCGTATCATTCTTTTTATTTTATTTTATTATTTAATGTTGCATTTCGGAATAGGCCATTTCGATCATGATCAGCGTCATTGTTAAGTGACGTCGCCAGTGTATGCATGGAACCCTACTTTTTTAATAAGATCGACAGGAGATTTGTATTAATAATAATCATTGATCAGTCCTCCGTGATTGGCTCTCTCACCTCTAAGGATAACCGCGTCAAAGACTCGAAGGTAGTACTTATTTGATCCTAAGAACTTTCAAACATTACTTCTTGCTGTATCTTTTGTTGCATTGTCTTTATAAGTCATATCTTTTTCCATCTTAAAATTCAAATCACAGCTCTTTTTCAATTGAATGATAATTTTCTATCTTTATGTGTTCGCTTTTAGAGTCAAAGGAAGCAGTAGTAGTCGATCTATATGATGAACCGGGAAAATGCACTTTTTAATGTCACTTCTTAGATTCGAAAGATATGTCGGTAATCATTTGGAAAGATCATATCTTAAGTTAAGCATTTGCATAAAATCCAAGAACCCAAAATGAAAAAAAAAAAAAAAAAAGAAAAAAAAAAGAAAAAAAGAAGAAGACACGTCCATACTCTAGATCTATATAAAAAATAATTATTATATAAATTTTAAAAGATTTATAATTTTTTTACCTTAAAAAAATGTGTGACCACCTTAAATTTTTTTGGCTTAACATAATTATATTTTGAACATAGTTTGATAACAAATTTGATTGTATATTAAGACTACAACTCCACTTAATATATACTCCCTCCATCCCAAATTATTTGGTCAAGTTAGAAAAACTCAATTATTTAGGAAAACATCATTAATTGCCCTTTTAAAAAAAAAAAAATTCCTAAATTACCCTTAAACAAATTTATCAAAAAATTATTTTAAAACATTTTTTTTTTAATAATTTTAATAAAGATGACATGTATAGTGGATTTCAAAATTTAGG
Organism: Quercus rubra; assembly: GCA_035136125.1. Lineage (NCBI taxonomy): Eukaryota > Viridiplantae > Streptophyta > Magnoliopsida > Fagales > Fagaceae > Quercus > Quercus rubra. Next base: position 62,514,397 of record CM068734.1, on the reverse strand, counting down.
TTTTCAATTTTTTAAAAAAATTAAAAAATGCTCCCACAAATAAATTAAGGGCATAAAGGGAATGTTAATAAAGTAATGGTATTTGACTTTTCAAACAAGACATAATTTTGGTACATCCCAAAATTGAATACAAGCCAAACAATTATGAGTTTTGACAAATCTATTATTGAATTCCATTTTATTCTTATATCCTCCATACTTGCATAATATCAATAAATTAAATAAAAAATCAATAGTTATGTCATGAATCAAATGTTTAAATTTTTAGTTTTTGTAGTCTAAAATTATACATAAAAATAAGTTTATAGATCGAATAATTAAAAACATCTAATTGTCATGAAATTTGAAATGTGTTTTAAAAACATAAAGAACATGCAATTAATCTGTTAGATTTTTAAAATATGTAATCGCGTTAATTTGTTTAGTGAGGGCTGAGGGCTGTAGCCTTAAGCTTCAATTAAGTTTGTAGACAAATTTTGTTTTTAAACTTAAGTCCCCTTAACAATATATTAAGCCCTTACAAACAAAAGGGAAAAGTCCAAGAAATTTTTTTGTTAAACTAAATTTTTAAAAGAAATGTAAATTGTAGCGTTAATAATGAGATTATCATATAACAACTTCAAAATAAAAAATTCGTATAAGTAAATTGTTAGATTTTAACATTCGATTGGCATGAAATTTGACATATGTTTTAAAAATATAAAGAACATACAATTCAATTATTAGATTTTCAAAATATGTAGTCATGTTAATTTGTTTAGTAAGAGTTGTAGTCTTAAGCTACAACTAAGTTTGTAACCAAACTTTATTCCTAAACTTAGGTCCCTTCATAATATATTTGGCTCTTACAAACAAAAAGGAAAAGCCCCAGAAAAATTTTATTGAACTAAAATTTTGAAAAAGATGTAGTTTGTAGTATTGGTAATAAGACTATTATGTAAAAACCTAGATTGTGTGGGTCTTGATTATGGGTTTGTGTAGGTGAAGTATTTGATGTTGAGATTGTGTGGGAATTTTGTGTTTGGAGGGACAGATTTTTGTCGCTGAAGTATTTAATGATGGGTATGTGTGGAGATTTTGTGTTTAGAAGAGAGCATGTATGATGAAGTAGATAAAGAAGACAGTGAAGGGAAAGTGACAAGAGAGACAGATCAGATCTGTGGAGAGAGGAAAAAATAATAAAATATAAAATGTAAATGAACAGTAACTATGTAAATATACATGATTATTGTAGTAATTTTAGATATTTAGACAACTCTGACTTGACTGACGTGGAAGATTTTTAGGACAAAATATATAAAAACTTTTACTTTTTGTATTTTATAAAGTTTTACAAAGGTTGGTGTGATTGCTCTAAAAGTTCTAAACATAATTTTTTAATTACAAAAAGTATATATTAAAAATAGGCATTAAAAAATAGTTTATAGTTTAAATTTATCTTATATTTTGTATGTCAATTAAATTTTTAATTAATTCTTACTTATATTAATCTAAATTTATATCAATTACTTTTGTTTCTAATCTTTAATTTTGTATGTCAATTAATTTTTAATTAAAAACTAGTAAAATTGCGGCTCAGGAACAATATTTATTCTCTATGGGGCCTATGTCAAGGAAGAAGGCCATATCTTTTCCCATTCCAACAGATTCGGCAAGCATCGGCCCAAGATAGGACGTCAGCGTCATATCTTTTTTTTTTTTTTTTTTTAAAAGATATGACATATATCTTTTTAAGAAAAAAAAAAGAAAAAAAAAGATATGACATATATCACCTTCTGTTATAAAGCACTACTCCCGCCTTCCATGTGGAAACTACAACATCTAGCTTTGCTTAACAGTCGGCTTTTCAAGAGATGGATAGAAACAACAAAAAGGCAAGAAAACGGATGAAATGGACACCTGAATTGAAAAAATTATTTCTAAAAGCAGTGAAAAAGCTGGGCATTGATGGTATGAATCTTTACCCTAATCTTATGCTATTCTTTAATTTGTTATTGTCTCACTCGTGATAATTGTTAAGCACTTTATGGGTATTATTTTTTTAAGCTCACACTGGGTTGGGTAAATTGTTAGTTTAATTTATTTAAGATTTAAAAGTTTTTCTTAAATTAATATTCTTTACTTAATTTTTTTTTTTGAGAATTATTTATTTATTTAAAGACCCTTCTAAACTCACTTTTAGCCAACAAAACCTACGGGCTGAGATGCATGGATTTGTGCATTTGGGTCTCGTACCCATGTTCGACAAGAGAATTTTTTTTTTTTTGTAAACAAATACACACACAAGAAAGAAAGAAATGTATTTTAACATAAAAACATTTCATAAACTCTACTCAAAAGTCATGATAATTTTTAGGGGAAGGTAAAACAAATTATACTATAAACAATACATTTTCTTAAGTAATATGGGATAATTACTCATTCTTTTCTTTTTGAAATATACACACTCATACAAGGAAGATGAAAAGTGATTCTAACATAAAAGCACACCACAAATTCCACTAAAAAATTATGGCAACTTTTAAGAGAGGGTGGGATAACTTATATTTTTTGGGGGAAAAAACTTAAATCCCATCAATATCTATGTATGAATTAAAATAAATGACTAGAAAAAAATAACAATATATATGGAAACAAAAATTTCAACAATCACCAATAAAAACATATTCACAAAAAAATACCAAATTTTACGTGAAAAAGCAATGGCATAGTTCTGAAAAATATCTACAATGAAAATAGATATTACAACTCTAAAGTTTATACTAAAGTTCACAATAAAGTCTTAATATGTTTTAAAATATACAAGTCAATTTAATAAAAATTAAACATAATTAAATTACATATAGTATATATGAAACACACTTTAATTTAATGAGTTAAGTATAACATAAGAGTAATTAGAAACAACAAAAAATACATTAAATGTTTTTAGTAAAAATATAGAGAGTCATTATATAAATATTTTTTGTTTTTTAAAAAATTCAAGAGAGAGGGAACATGTTTGAAAAGTCAAAGCGCCCCCCCCCCCCCCCCCCCACCCAAAAAAAAAAAATCCATCCCCATTCTTTATTAGTGGTATATAGTATTCATGTATTTATTACAATATCTTTTGTTTATGTAGAGGCTAAACCCAAGGAAATTTTGAAATTCATGAAAGCTAGCGGGGGTGCCCCGGAAGATCTTACTAGAGAACATGTTGCCAGCCATCTTCAGGTAATTGTTACTTCAAGTAGTTATCTAGTTAAATAATCAGATTCCTTCTAGTTCGGTGAAGGAGACTCACAACTTCACCTCCGTGATACAGAAATTCCATTTAAAAGTTAAGAGAATGGAAGATGCATTACGTGATGAAATCATGAATACCACATATCATCAAGATTTATCATCATCACCACAGCGACTAGCTACAGAAGCAGGGAACATGTGCTTGCAACCTAATGTGGATGCGAATGAAACTGCCAGGCCAGGCAATGGTCCAAATTACCCTACTAGGCTGGAGTCCCCTGACAATAATTTTTTGAGTTCCTTGTTGAATAATTTTTCTAGTCCTGGAGCAGATGGTTCTCTTCCGAGTTCCTCTCAAGATCAGGCCGCAGGCAATGGCCCCAATAATACCTCGTATGATATTGATTTTTCTGATATTGAAGATTGGTTGAATGATGGCTCAATACTGGATTTGCCAGAATACAGACTCTGACTCTGTGTGCTCATCCTAAGGATAATGCTTCCGTGCAGGATACTGTTATGTTCTCTTTCAGTTTGTGTGTGAGTACCTGTAATAATGTGTGTGAACTAATAATTACATGGCACAAATGAAGTGTATCTGGTGACTTTTCCTAGCTCGGGACTGAAACTTTGATACTTTCTTCAAACAGTGGATGGAGATGGTCTAGGTGGCCTTTGTAGTTGCTTTGTCGTGTACTTGTGTTTTGCAATAGTTCGGTGCACCAAATAATAATTTAACCAAAAAGAAAAGGTTCACCGAATGGAAACGTTGAAAGTTGAAACTAACGCGTTCTTACAGCTATTAAAGTTGCTCCGTACTTTGGAGGTGGTGAATTTTGCCTATGCCTTTTGTCACTCAAATTTCTACCCGTTTACACTGGGGGATTGGGCTTGGGCTTGGGTTAACGTATTAAATCCGATGTGATAGAGAGACTTGAGTTAGCCACGTCTTTGCATCGTATCCTTAGAGCACTAAACAAAAACCTTAATCTTATTTAATTTTTTACCGAAAATTATTTTGTTAAAAATATATTGAAGTATATTTATACCTTAAAAAAATTGAGAAAAAAAAAAGAAAAAGTAAAAAGAAAAGTGATACTTTAAAATGATTCCAAACACAATCCATGCTTGTTTGAGACTGATCACTAATTTATAATGTAATTTTTGTTTTTTTCTTTTTTTTTTATAAGAAAAGTATTAAAACTTTTTAATTTTTATGTATAGTTTAAAATTTCAATTTTTTTTTTTTTTGAAGTGCAAATATATTTCAACATTTTTTTAGTAAAATATTTTTAATAAAAAACTACACAAAATGTTCCCAAACAGTCAAACGTACGTGGAACCTATTAGAAGAGCCCACCTCTGGCTAATTATTATAGATTCATGCACGTGAGACCAATAATAAAACATGGTCTTTGCAAATTGCATTGGCATTTCCATGGAGCCCGAGTTTCAGCGAGCTAACCTAAGTTCAAGTGAGGAGGAAGCAGAGTTAGAGAGGAGTGTGAAGAAGTTCAAAAATAATCTCAAAGAAAAACCTTTCATACCACCCCGTTCACAGGTGAGCTATAAGGATAGTTTACTTGGAGACATCCTTGGAGCTTATGCTCAAGCATTTAGGTTTGATGGGGTGGAAGAGGTGGATTTGGGGTCAGACATAGAGCTTGATGACTTAGTTGAAGGTATGGTGGATGTTAAGCTCTCTAAGGAGACTAAGTCTCAGATCAGGGCACCTTGGACTAAGGCCTTGATAGTGAAAGTGTATGGGAAAACTGTGGGATACAATTACCTCACTTTCAAAATCAATACCTTATGGAAGCCTATGGCTAAAATGGATTGTGTTGACCTTGGGAAAGATTTTTTCCTCATCAAGTTTAGTGATGATACAAACTATGACAAAGTACTATGCGGTGGACCCTGGTTCATCGAAGAACATTTCCTTGCGATTAAGCCATGGGAACCATATTTTAAAGCCTCCAAAGCTACATTTTCTTCTGTTGTTGTTTGGGTCAGGTTCCCTGAGCTCCCAATAGAGTTTTATGACTCCTCGGTGCTCTGTGAAATCGGTTCAGCTATTGGGCCTGTGCTGAGAATTGACTCGTATATAGCTTCCGGGTCAAGAGCTAGTTATGCGCGTTTATGTTTACAAATTGATCTCACCAAGCCACCGATTAACACAGTCAGAGTGGGACGCCTTAGACTAAAAGTGATGTATATAGGCATTTCGTCAATGTGCTTTTATTGTAGGAGAATCGAATATAGACAAGAAAATTGCTGCCATTGTATCAGACCATTTGAGAAGGCAGCTAATGAAGAACCTCCTCAAAGGTAGGAGATGTAGCAAGTTAAGAAAACTGAATCAAACTTTAGAGAATGGATGTTAGTCACAGACTCACAAGGAAGAAAAATCCAGTCAGAATTGGACAAAACCGTGGGACCAAATTACCTCAATAGCAACCAGATGCCACGTCCAAGGGAACTAAGGGTAAAGAGGAAAATATGAGTACCCTGACACCTTTTAAACCGAATTTGACTTTTCAATTTAAAGTTGGACCTGCTCATAGAGTCGTTGAGGCTTCTAAGATACCCATCACACTACGTGACCTTAGAGAAGGCTACATGCAAAATAGACATGTAGAAGCCCATTTGGAGAATCAAATTGTTTGCCAAAACATGTGCTTGTCACCCTTCCCAAACAATTGAGCATGGGAACAAAAAGATGAAAATCATGAGGCTGACTCGGGAAAAGAAAAATGCAAGTTCCAAAGGCACTAAAGCCTTGAAACATCCCAACCCCGAACCAGACTTTAGCTTCAAGCCCTCTAGCCCGGTTACCAGTTCTGATCATAGCCATGGCTCCCCCTTCCCTCTCCTCCCCTCCTTTTCCCACGGTGGGTTGGGCAATTTGGCATAGGAACAAGGCACTAGCCATTCCGGACAAGATGACTGCACAGATACATGCGACCCCAACGGACACAATGGGTTGGTTCAAAGAGGATCTTGCTGCAGCCTGGAAGCACATCTTCCCAATCACCCCATCCAGCATAATAACAGGGAATCTACTGCTGGATCATCCGGTATAGGAAAGGACACCAAAACCTTGGTGGAAATTTCTCATAGACACTCCGTTGATTTTAGAGAAGGAAGCTCGAGAGTTGAACAAGCTAAGGCAGCCATTGGTAATGCCCCACTCAGACGGATGGGGTTGGTTAGTCCAAGAGAGGAGGGTGATAGATTTAAGGGGCTTAATGTTAATGCATATGGGGAACATTCCCATGATGAAATTGTTTCAGATTCTCAAACCAGTCAAGAGATGCGACTTACTCTTATGTTGCAGAGAAGAAATTCAAAGAATTCTGAATTATATGATGATGTGGAAGCCAGATTGGGTGGCATCCCTATTTAGGAGGTTGGGATGGAGCATGATAGCATCGGCCAAGATGGGGACTAATCTGATGGAAATTCCAAACAAATCATTGCTCCCAAATGAATATACTATTATGGAATTGTAGGAGTACCCTTAATGGGGACTTCAAGAGAAGAATGTTTGAAATGGCTGTGAACCATTTTCCCTCTATAATGGTTATCATAGAGACTAGAGTGGGTGGAGATAGGGCTGCCAAGATTATGGAGGGCCTTCCTTTTGATGGATTCTTTGCAACTGATACCATAGGGTACGTGGGAGGGCTTTGGTTACTATGGAAAAGAGAGGAGGTGGAAGTGTTTGTGCTGGCTTCCATGAAGCAAGAGATACATGCCACTATCAAGGTATGTAATTTTGACCTTACCTGGCGTATTTCCTCTGTCTATGCTAGTCCTCATTTAAATGAAAGAAAAATTTTGTGGTCTAACCTAACTCATGTAGCCAATCTGCACAACCTTCCCTGGCTTCTTCTAAGAGATTTTAATGAGATTCTTTCTAGGAATGATAAACTAGGGGGTAGGAAGTTAATCTCAATAGGGCTTTGGATTTTAAAGCCTGCTTGGATGATTGCAATTTCCTTGACCTTGGCTTCTCGGGGCCCAAATACACTTGGTCAAACCTTAGGCAAGTCACTGATCTCATTTTGGAGCGCATTGATAGGTGTTTTGCTAATCCTACATGGAGGGTACTTTTCCCCAAAGCCTCTGTGACTCACTTGCCTACAGTATTCTCAAACCATTGCCTGGTTCTTTTTGAATTATTTAGACCCCTTCCTACCACGAATGAGAAACCCTTCAGATTTCACACCATGTGTATCCATCACCTAGAATTCCTTGATGTAGTTAAGAAGGCTTGGGAGTCTGAACTTAACCTCCATTCAGCAATTAGGAATTTTATAGATAGAAAAAGGTGTTAGCCAGACTTAATGGAGCCCAAAAGGCCTAGTCCAATGAGCCCAACCATTTCCTCATTCAATTAGAACGAAAACTCATTGAAGAATATAACTCTATTATGCAGCAAGAAGAGGAATATTGGGCCTTGAAATCTAGACTTAATTAGGTAGCTTATGGAGATTGTAGTACCTCCTTTTTTCATGTATCTACATTGATTAGGAGGCATAGAAATAAGATTTGGAGCCTAAAAAACTCGGTTGGGGAATGGATAACTGATGAAGAGGGAATTAAAAACCTCATTCTTTCGGCTTTCCAGGATTTATTTTAGACAGGGCTTTTAGCTTTTACTTGTAAATTTGAAGTTACTTCATTTAGTTATAGCTTCCTATCTGAAGAAGAGAGGACCGTTTTGAGCACCGCCGTCCTTGAAGAGGAAATAATGCAGGGTCTTTGGGCTTTGAAACCATTTAAAGCTCCCCGGCTTGATGGTCTACATGCTAGCTTCTTCCAATATTTTTGGGCCGATGTCAAACATTTAGTATGCAAGGAAATTTCAAATATTTTTGAAGCAAGGGTGATGCTAGAATTCCTTAATGAGAAATTGATCTCCCTTATCCCAAAATGCCTAAGCCCAGAGAGCCTGAATAACTTTAGACCTATTAGTTTATGCAACTCCATTTACAAAGTGCTAACAAAAATAATTGTGGGCCGCCTTAGACCTTATCTGGATAGATTAGTCTCCCCTAATCAAACTGCCTTTGTGCCAGGAAGAAGAGGTTTGGATAATGTTGTCATTGCTCAAGAGCTTATCCACACCTTAGACAAGAAGAAGGGTAAAGTAGGTTACATGGCGATCAAAGTGGATCTCACAAAAGCTTATAACTGCCTTGAATGGTCCTTATTCGCAACATCCTTATTGCCTTTTGATTCTCGAAAGCATTGGTTGAGTTGATCATGAGTTGTGTGTCGTCAACAAGTACCTCTATTCTCTTCAATGGTGATAAGCTCAAGTCTTTCATGCCCACTAGAGGAATAAGGCAAAGGGATCCTTTCTCCCCTTGCCTATTCATATTATGCATGGAGTACCTTGGATTTTTCATCAATGGAAAATGCATGAAAAATGAATGGACTCCCCTGAAGGCATCCAAACATAACAGGAGAATCTCACATTTGTTCTTCGCTGACGACCTCATGCTTTTTGCAAAAGTTGACAAGTTAGGAGCTGAATCTATTAAGGAAGTGCTAAACAAATTTTGTAAGGAGTTCAGGCAAGTGGTTAGTGCAAAAAAGTCTCATATTTACTTCTCGCCTAATGTCCCTTCAATTATTAAGGAGGATATTTGCAATATATTGGATATCTCACAAACATCAGCCTTGGGGAAATACTTGGACTTTCCCATAAATCACAAAGGGCCAGCAAAAAATAGGTATAACTTCATAGCAAAAAGAGTGATCTCAAAGCTTGCAAGGTGGAAGGTCAGATTCCTCTCATTTGCTGGAAGGATTATGCTCGTTAAGTCCGTTATGACAGCTATCCCAAACCATGTCATGTAAGGGGTAGCTTTACCGATCCATCTGTGTAAAAAACTAGACAAAATCAACAGGGATTTTCTTTGGGGCTCTTCTATAGAAAAGAAGAAACTACACCTAGTGGGATGGAGTAAAATTATAAGGCCGAAGGAGGAGGGAGTTTAGGTATCCAGGCAGCAAGAGCAAAAAACATCGCTCTGCTTGCCAAGTTCAACTGGAGGTTATATCAAGAAAAAGACTCGCTTTGGGCCAAAGTCCTTTTGAACAAGTACTGCTCCCATCATTGGAGGCAGCCCATAGACCCTGATAAGCTCCCATGTTCTTCCATTTGGGTTGCGATCAAGGTAGGATTTCCTATATTCAGGCAAGGCATTTGTTGGAATGTGGGAAATAAATCTAAACTAAATTTTTGGGAGAGCAATTGGGTTAAGGGCCTTTCAATTAGGGAGCTCATTGAAGGCCTACTCACCCAACAGGGCTAAGCACTGACTATTGCAGAAGTTCATCAAAATGGGAACTGGGAATGGGGAAAAATCTCCTTTGATTTCCCTCAAGTTGCAGTTGACAGAATTCAAGCCATTCCCATTCAAATATTTGGTGAAAAAGAGGACACCATGACGTGGAGATTCTTTCGTGATGGGGAGTTTAGTCTGTCCTCAGCATATTATCTGTCCATTCCTGAGCAAGCTAAGACACCTCCTTTCAAGGGTCGTTGGGTTTAGGGGCTAAATACGCTTCTGAAAATCAATCACTTTCTTTGGCTCTGTCATCATGGTAGCATCCCAGTAAGGCAAGTCATTAATGATTATGGAATAAATAGTAGCACGAGTTGCCTTTTGTGCCACAGGTAAGAAGAGCCCATTATCCACTCTCTAACGGATTGCTCTGTAGCAAAGAAATTCTGGATGTGCATGGGAGTGCCTTAGTCCCTAGTTAATTTTCTTCATCTAGACATTATGGATTGGTTAAAAGAGAATAGCCTGTGTAATAATCAAATTCAAGCAAACGGTATGCCCTGGTGTAATCAGTTTCCCTTTGCCATTTGGTCATTGTGGAAGCATAGGAACCAAGTCACTTTGATAATACTCTAATCAATCCAAAGCTTCATCATATGTGCATCCAGGTAGCTAGAGAGTATTTTTATTATGTGGGGAAAGGTTAGAAATTTAAGTGTCAAATTGCAACGTCGGTGTGCTAGTTTAAATCTCCCCCTAGGTGGTACAAGTTGAATACTGATGGAGCCTCTCTTGGGAAACCAGGCAAGGTAGGTGGGGGTGGCTTAATATGTGACCATCAAAGGAAGTGGGTCAAGGGGTTTATGAGGCACATTGGGATAGCAACCAACATTATAGCAGAATTGTGGGCATTAAGGGATGGTCTAATGTTAGCGACACAGCTCGGTATACCCTAACTCCTTGTGGAGTTGGATGCCAAAGTTATTGTAGACATGGTTCAATCTGATAAACCCCCTAATAACTCATATTCCTCTCTGCTTAATGACTACAAGTATCTCCTTCGTTAGCTCCACCGACTCAAGATCAACCATGTTTTTTGGGAGGCAAATAGATGCACTAACCACCTTGCCAAGGGAGGCTGCACCCTTCTAAGGAATTTTGTTGTATTAGACCCTCCAATTATGGAGGAGTTATGTATTATTTTAGACTCTGATGCTTTTGGGTTGTACTCTTTAAGGTTCTCAACCACAACTTCGCCTTTTATGGCTAGTTAGTTTAATGCTATCATCCTTTTAAACCAAAAAGAAAACATGGTCTTTGCATTTTTGTTTTGTAGCATTCCCAAATGAGATACTGATAAGATGCTACTATATATGAGAGAGGGATGTGAAAAATTTGTTGTCTCTAGAAATGCTGTAAATCATATAATCATTGTGTGAAGAAGAAATAGTAGAACACAAGAATTTTCATTGGTATGATCTCAAAACTAAAATTATGAAAAACTTAATAATTGATCATTCTGTCAAGCTCCAACTCTCAAATGGCATGATATTTTCTATTTTAGATTGCCCATCACGGTTTTAAATAGCCTCATTCCAATTAGAGAATAAGGCATTAATGCACCTTATAAGGTGCATGTTCTCCCCTACTTAGGTGATGTGGAATTTAATTAGGATTTGGTTCTCTCTCACCTCACCTCATTTAAGAGTTTTTTTTTTTTTTTTTTTTTTTTTTTTTATACCTTTTGGGTTCCCATAAAAGGTGCACATAAATGAAGACGACAGTAGACCTAAACAACTTGGCCAAAAAGTAGGGGGCGGAGATGGTGGTGGCTGTGGTGATTGGTGAATGTGGTTGTCAAAAACTTGATCCTGAATTTTAGAATTCTAAGATCCTATAATCATTCTACCCCATAAAAAGGATCCAAATTGGTGTAAAATCTTTCATAGGGTAGGATCTACATGGGATCATGAATCAGGATGATGAAATGTAAGATACTACTCTATAAAATTTGTATGATCCTATCCCATAAAATTAGAGTGATCGATAGGGGTGTCCAAGTAACCCAAGCACCCGATTAAACCGAGCAACTTGCCCATACTGACCTGTTAGCTACCAAATCTGACAACTCTGGTGGTTAGCGGCAAGTCATGTAAGCTCCAAGGGCATATAAAGCATGAGTGGACGGGTTACTTAGGCGATGTGGGACTCGGTCGCTATCCTAGCATGAGACATCCCACCCCTTTGTGACAAATCCGTGAGGGATTGGCTCCAAGGGCATATAAAGCATGAGTGGACGGGTTACTTAGGCAATGTGGGACTCGGTCGCTATCCTAGCACAAGACATCCCACCCCTTTGTGACAAATCCGTGAGGGATTGGCTCCCCAAAGCGGAAAAAAATTGCTTAATGGCGGGGCAAGTACCCACAATAACATTTAACATCATTGTAGATTTAAGAAAGATATCGTTAATTTTTTTTCAAACAATCATTGACAAGTATCTACCAAACAAATAATAACAATAGGCATAAGAAAAAGTAGAATATCTCCTTGTTTGGAGCATCTAAAAAAAAATTATTATTGGAAATATGTCAACAACAAATAGAATGCATCTTATTATTGGAAATATGTCAACAACAAATAGAATGCATCTTGAAGTTAAGCACTAGCAGCTAAGGATTCTTCGAAAATTTATTTAAATACAAACAAGAAAAAGGAAAGGGAGAGAGTTAAAACCATTGCCCTATTCATAAGCTCAAGTGTGCAACCTCAGATGGAAAATCTGCTACTGATTGTGTTAAAAAAAAAAAAAAACTCCACAGTCCCTATTGTAGGAATGTGGGAATACCACATGAGAGAACAATTAGTACCAAAATATGAATAATTACTACCAAGAGAAAATTACCGTGAAACGAATCATATTTTGTTATCATTTCTAGTAAATTTTTGGCTATTCCAATGCTATTAATTTACTACCAACCTAGAGCACAAAAATTTTCAATGTACGCTCCCTTCTAAAAGCATGAAGTTCTAAACAATAACACACTAACTTGAAAATCCAATTTACATACACATAACATCACAGTTTTAGCATCACATTAACATAAAAATCCAAAAAAAGAAAAAAAGAAAAAGAGAGGGAGAATACAAAGAGATAAACTAAAAACTCTATGACGCATTTCAACAAACACCTTTAGTGCCCACCCAAAAACCATCTTTAAAAATGCCAATAATAACAATTATTGCTAATACCAGAAATCCAACAAGTTGTCTAATTTAGCTCATATAAAGAAGTTCTTGCACACTACAGGCTAAAAACATTCAGGACCTAGAAACATAGGATTCGACCACTATAGTCTATAAAATCGAACTTGTAAAATAGAGATTTTAGGTAGCTCCCTTATAGCATTGATTATCCATTTCTTTAATTCTGCTAAACCAGATTTCACATATTCCCCATTTGAAAATGTGCAACATTAATGTGGTAGCAAAAGACTACCAAAAAAAAAACAAAAAACCTCATAAAAAAAACTAAATAATTATGATGTAGCACACAATTTACTATTTAATTATTGTAATTTATTAATTTTGGTATTTAATTTGTAATTTTCTCTATTTTAGGTTTAGGGTTATTATATCCTTTTTTAAAGGTGTTTTTAATGTTTTTAAGCAAGGTTTTGAAACCCGAACCAAATCGAGCAATCCGACCAGGAAAACCGGGAACTAGATTGAAATCCAGTTTTTTAAGCCTAGAGAATCGGGTATCAGTGAGTTGTGAGAGAACTAGACGCACTAGGGTACAACCGGTCTTACACCTTGTAAGCAAGACTGAAACCATGATCAACGGACCAAGTGCTCTTCTTGGGAGCTAATATGCAATATTATTAAATTTATATTAAATTTACATGATTTATAGTTTCTAAACTTCTATGTCATCTTTCTCAACATATTAAATATTACTAAATTAACTTTTTATTTAAGAATAATACCTATGCAATTTATGAATTTATTTTAAAAGTCGTTTTTAGTTAATTGAAATGATTTCTCTTAAAGGATTATTATAAAAATTTCTTTTTATGCTTATTTATGTTGTACTATTTTTTATTAACCTTATAATGTACTATTTTATGTATTTTGTTTCAATTTTTAAGATATTTTTAGTAAATTTTGCTAACATTTACAAATTTAATATATTTATTTATACTTAAATAATTATTAAATTAATTATGACGTTATCACAGTTCGACCTCAGTTTGACCTCAAAAACCTTGAATCTCTCCATTTTACGGTTCAATGAACGGTCCGGGTTTGAAAACCTTATTTTTTAGGTTAAATTTGGTTCCTGTTATGGTTAGGTATTAATTAAGAGTTATTTTAGAATATATTTTCTTGTCTGTCAAGTTTTAAGAAGCCCTTAAATAGGCCCTTAAGTCTGTAAACAGCTAGCACTCACAAATATTTGTTCTAAGATGCCGTCATTGGAGCATGGAAATAGTAAGGATAACTGTCACGGAGACATAACTCACGGGCAACCTATTGGTAAGCAAATTTCATATAGACTTTATAAAAGAATTACAATTTTAAATGGTTATTTTTATAAAGAAGATTTTCTTGATTGGTTACTTGATCTAGAGGATTTTGTTTGACTGTGAGAATATTTGTGATGAGTGAAAAGTTGAACTTATTTTGTATAAACTTAGTAAGTATGTCTTACGTTGGTGGGAATGATTACAATTTGATAGAATTAGACAAAATAAAGAAAAATTAAATTTGTTCATGGCCAAGGATGAAAAAGATGCTTGCTATCAAATTTTATCCTTTGGATTGTGATGAACTTTTGTCATATACAAAACAAGATTATTTTTGGCCAAGAAGTTCACACTTGAATTCTTTTGGAGAACCATATATTCTGCCATTAAGAGAAGAATTGAATATTGAAAAACATATTTTTCTTGAAGAAAATATAGAGATTTGTGACAAATTAGTAAAGACATTGTTATAAAAGAAGAATCTGAAATTAAGATTGTGGAGTAGATTAATGAAGACCCTATTATAGAGAAAGATCTTGAAGTCGAGAAGGCAGAGACAATTGAAGAAGAAATTGAAGATGAAAGTTTCAAGGATTTCAATGAAATCAAATCATATGATTGTCAATCTCAAGATCTTTTTATTTTGGTGGTATGCGATACACCGAAGTTTATTGATTTTAATGGGGTTGATAGATTTGATTCAATTGTCAGTTCTTATTTGGTAAATCTATATAATTACATGAAGACTAAGGAAAAAGAAATTCAAGTTGATTTGTTTATTCCATTAATAAGTTGCAAGTATAGAAAGAAGATCAAGGGGCTCAAGAATTCAAAGTATTTGTTTATTTAGAGAGGAAGATTTCAGATTTCAAAGCTAAACTTGAGGATGAGTTTGTTTCAAGTGGAAGGTCTGATGTAAGACACAATTTACTATTTAATTATTGTAATTTTTTAATTTTATTATTTAATTTGCAATTTTTGTTATTTTAGGTTTAGGGTTGTTATTTCCTTATTTTTAGGTGCTTTTAAAATTTTTTTAGGTCAAATTTGGTTCCTGTTATGATTAGGTATTAATTAGGAGTTATTTTAGAATATATTTTCTTTTCTGTTAAGTTTTATGGAGCTCTTAAATAGGCTCCTAAGTTTGTAAACGTTTTTCGGTATTATTGATATTAATAAAAATTCAGACTTTTGTCTATTGTTTCTCTGATGGATTCTAGAACCCTTTCTCCTTGTGGATTCAAGGAACCCTCCTAGATTTGAGGTTATTTTCAGAAGCAAACGCGTTTTGTTTCTTGTTTTCTATAAGTAGACGTGTTCTGCTTCTTGATGTTTCCGCATCCCGCATCAATAATTATCCCATTGATAAAATATAGATTACTAGTAGAAGTATAGAACTAAAATCAAACCCCAATAGATATTTTACATAAGTAATTTTTATTTTCATTCAATGTATACAAATGAGAGAATTCACCTTCTTGCGAAGTTCGATGTAGGAAGCGGCCTAGGAATCACAGATAAATCTGGTCGGCACCGACGATGACAATACCAACGAGGATTTTAGGGATTTTCTTATGAGAAAAAGCCCAATATTGTTGGAGCTGAAGACCTGGGCTAGTGGTTGTGCCGTGAAGAGAGAGAGCTTCAATCCTTGAGAGAGAGAAATTTTGATTGTTTTGTTCAAGAGGAAATGCATGCGGGGTTTGAATTTTTTTAGGGATGAAATGGTTTTTTCTAATTTGATGAAGTGTCAAATTTAAGAGACATTAGATTGAATAAACGGATGAGATTTGAGCTATTGCTCCCTGTGTAATACCCTATACAACAAAATTGGCCTATTGTTTGTCTGCCATCTTTGACTGCACTATCTGGTATTCATGTTTACTAAGAAAAGGACGAAAAAGAATCACGTGCATTTGGAATACATTGTTGCAGATAAATTGCAAAAAATATCATATCTTCAGCACCACCCAAAAAAAAAAAAAAAAAAATCATATCTTCGGTAAAAAGAAATCATGTATTTAGGCTATCCACGACCCGCCTGGACCCGAAAAACCACTCGGAACCCTATCATCCTCACCCGAAACTGCCCGATTAAAGCTTGGTTTCGGTCGAACGGGGGTCACCAGCAAAAGGACCTGAGGCCATCGGTTTGAGTTGCGGGTTAGCTGTTTAAGAAACCGACGAACCTGACCCGCCCGATGAGCTGTTCTTCCTTGTCAAAAATCACGAGTTTCGGCCAAAAATCGATAAGTCCAAACTCTAAGTCCAACGATATAGGCATATTTCGGCTAGATCCATCAAGATCTTGACCCGATCTTTATAGATATAGGAAAATATCAGCCAGATCTCATTAGATCCGACTAGATCTGATGAGATCCAGTAGTATTTCGGCCAAAATCCGGCCAGATTTCGCTCCACTTCGGCAAACCCAAAACCGATACGACCCGAACCAGCAAACCCGAAACTATGGCTGGGTCAGTTACGGGTTAAATTTTTCACCACCCGATTCAGTTGGGTTGAGTCCGGGTTGGGCACAAACCCGACTCGGTTCGACCCGTGGACAGCCCTACGTGTGTATATATATATATATATATATATATGAAAAGATCATATCTTTTTCATATATATATGAAAAAAATATGATCTCAAAAAAGAATCACGTGCATTTGGAAGACATTGTTTCAGATCATTTGCAAAAAAGATCATACCTTTAGTAAAAAAAAAAAAAATCATATCTTCGGTAAAAAAAAATTGTGTATATATATATATATATATATATGAAAAGATCATATCTTTTTTATATATATTTATTTTTACCGAAAATAAGATCTTTAACTCAATTTGTTCTTTTTACCAAAAAGAGAAACTCTGTATTAAAAAAAAAAAAAAAAAAAAAACCCCGAGATTAAACAAAAGAGAGAGAATACAATGCAATAGGATCCCCTACCAACCCTCTAAATAGTCAAATAAAAATAATACGATCCAATAGGCCAACACGCGTGGAATTGATTTATGCAATAAGACCAAAGTTCAACTAAAAAATTACTTATTCCAAAAAAAAAAAAAAAACTCTCTTTTTCCTGAATTCCCTCTAAAATTTCAAATCAAATAGAAAAAGACAGATCCTCTCCCCTGTTTAACAATCACAATCCACCACAAGTGGATGGTAGAACATTCCCCTATTCATTTCTTAACTATTATGATGCTTGACTGCATGAATATTTTGGTGTTCCTACAATCTTACATTTAATATCATGTTTATAGCCTCCTTTCACTAGCATAATTCATACAACTTCACATTCGTGAGATGTTTGTAGAGGTTACATAAAGAGTCTAAGATTAAAAAGATTTTATGAGTATATTCTATTGTAAATGTTGCTCCATAATGTATTTTTTAATGGGTTTGAATTAACACGGTCATTTTTCAATGAAATATATTAGATGTGTCAACCAATTAAATTACAAGATTTTTTAATATTATTTTAAATTTGATGATGCTCTAACGGTGGTTGATACATCTACTTATGTGTATAATCCAAAATTAACTTGCAAAGTCCATCAATAAATGTGTTGCATAATTGATTAGGGATCTGAACAAAGTTATTTTAGAATGGAAAAATATGTATTAATAATATGCAAGAAATTTATTTTTTTTTTATTTCGCATGACCTTATATTTTTGTATGTCAATTAAATTATTAATTAATTAATTTTTAATTCAATATATTAATCAAAATTTAATGAATTAAATCTCTTTCCAATCTTCTCCCTTTACTAAAATTTAGGCTCTTGAATCTTGCTCACTCTTATTTGTGTTTTGGTTCTAAGTAAGGAAGGGTGCCCTTCCTTTACCCATATCCACCAATTTTGCCAAGTATGGGTGGCCCAAGTAAAGGCGGAGAGTGTTGTGGGGAGATAACACCCTATGGAGGCCTTCCACTAAGAGTATTACTAAAAAAATTAGCTTTCAACACCTTATTTTTATAATACATCCTACGTCAAATTTTTTATTTTTACATACAAACTATAAAAACAATATAAATAGCCTATTAAAATAATATAAACAACTCAACATATTCATTTCTTTATAATCTCTCTCTCTCTCTCTCTCTCTCTCTCTTCATTTCCAACCCATGAAAATAAATGAATTAAATAATAATAGTAATATACTCCAACAGTCTGCCACTAGTAGTAGATCACTGTAGCATATTGCTAATTTTTTTTAGCTTTAGCACTTTTGATATAGCATGTATTTTGGAGTTTGAAGTGCTAGAAATATATATATATATATATATATATATTAGTGATTTTACTATTTTAGAGCATCCATATCGATGGAACTAAAATTTTTAGTATTTAACACATTAAAAAACTACTTTATCTATTTTAACATACAATTTTACAACATACCATGCATTAATGGTCTTATTTTTACCATAATTCAAACAATATTCATTTTTTTTATTAATTTCCTTCTCACTTCCTCTTTCCACGAAACCCAACTAAGTGATAAGATAATATTTTTTATGTTTTCTTGCTATTTTACCACACTAAAGGTAATGTTCTTATGACCACCACTATGGTGTTATCTTCCAATAGATTGTGTATGTCATAATTTGGAAATAAATAAATAAACAAAAATTCAATTATATAATGATTAATGTGAGATAAAAGCTAAAAATTTAGTTTAACTT
The DNA here is from genome assembly GCA_035136125.1 of Quercus rubra. Taxonomy (NCBI): domain Eukaryota; kingdom Viridiplantae; phylum Streptophyta; class Magnoliopsida; order Fagales; family Fagaceae; genus Quercus; species Quercus rubra. Next base: position 62,495,645 of record CM068734.1, on the reverse strand, counting down.
TAAAAAGTTAAAAATTAGTTCATTTGAAATAAAATTGAAAAAGAAGAAGAAGTAGTTTTAGATCTACATTCCAGTAACAATATATAAAATAAGAAAAAAAAGTAATTTGTAGTCATTTGTAAGAGGGAACACAAACTTAGGTAGAAACCAAAAGTATATATTCTTTAGGATATGGATCATATTAAGAAATGCTCTTAGAGCTTGTTTGGAATATGATGCAAGTTTTAGTTTATTTTATCTTTTAGTTTTTTTTTATACTATTTGTGTGTTTCATTGCACTTTTTGGTATTATTCGTGGATCTTATTATACTATTCAGCTAGTTTTTAACTTTTTTTTTTCTACACTTACAGCAACACATTTTAGTTTCAATTAAATAAACTATTTCCAAATAGACCCTTACATTAATTGAAAGTAAATTATTTCAAAAAAAAAAAAAATGATACCACTTTTACGAAAAATGAAAAAAGTTCTCAAAATATATATATATTTTTTGTCCCTAAAAACTTTCTTAAACTAGTTAATTATTTCCTCCAAAAAAAAAAAAAAAAAAACTGGTTAATTAAAAAATAGCTCAACTTTTCTCTTAATATATTAAAAAAGTATTTGTGATGTTTATGGCTGGGGGACCCGTACATTCCAGAAAGCGTTCACCTTTTCCCTTGCAGAATGCTTATATATAAGCTAGACGCAATCTTATTCTTATCGGTACAAATCCGTTTGAATTTACTCAGTAATCCACATATCAAACTCAGAACATAGATGTTCCACATGAAGAACATCTGTGTTCCGAGTTTGATATGTGGATTATTGAGTAAATTCAAACTAGCATCTCGAGACTCTAAAACTCAAGTTTTGAGTTCAAAGTAAGAAAGATCTGAGTTTCTTCTTCTCTTTAGGCTCAATTTCCTACAACAAACTAGATTCTAATAGACTCAAGATACTAGATTCCTAAATAGTTTTGGAAACATGCTAACTAACGAAATTGTTAGCAAAATGGTGCGAAATTGCAAAAAAAATCTGTGTCCCCTTCTTTGAAGGTAAAAAATTGTTGAAGACTACTCCCTAATATATCACACAAAACCCAAACCCATAGATGCCATGAATTAAAACTCACAACCTATAACTTGAGATTTTCAGCCATCCATCCAAGACCACCTTCCATGTTAAATTGAACAAAGCTCTAAGTAGTACTATTAACTAAAAATCACTTGGATCCACTGTTACTAACAAACACGCATATTTAAACTAAACTACCAAAAGAACATGAAAATTACCTTTGTTTTTATGATGGCCAAGTATACAAGGGAAAATTAGAGCCTTCATATGAGATTGCAAGGAAGAAACCACCAAGAGAGAAAGGTGGAGATGTCTATGGAGTGTGTTGGCTACTAAAGGAGGAAGAGAAAGAGAGAATTAGAGCATTCTCATCAAAGATCTCAAAAAATTTAGCATTTAACATCTCAAAAACATACTTTATCTATTTTAAAAATTCACTTTACAATTCACCCAACATCAAAGGTTTTATATTTTTTACCGCTTCATTAAAATTTTATTATTTTTATTATTTTGTATTCTCAATCTCATCTATTCCACTACCCACAAACCCACTGCCACCAGCCACAGCCGCAACCACAGCCACCACTACCCAACGCCCAATTACCAAAATCACAAACAAAAACAAACCACCGTAAACCTAGCAAACCCACAGTCACCACCAGCCACCATCACCCACCCACTTGCCACCACCATAAACTCCAACCCAAAATCAACCCACCACTAGCCACCACCACTACAAAACAACCACCAAATCAAAAAACCTAGCCATCAAATAACCAATCACAAAACAACCACCAAAACCCAGCCATCACAAATCACCAATTACAAAACAACCACCAAAATCCATCTATCACAAAATCACCAACTCACCAATCACAAAACAAAAACCCAGCTACCAAATCACAAATCACAAAACAACCACCATCACAAACACAAAACCTAGCCATCACCAAATTTCACCCACCACCAAATCCAATCCACCACCAAACTGTGACCCACAACCCAGACCCACCATGACTAGGTGACCCACAGTGACCACCGAAGCACTGTGACTCACACCTATGGGAAACCAGTGAGAAAGAGAGAGAGGGATGAGCAAGAGAGGGCAAAGGTGAAAGGGCTGGAGAGAGGAAGAAATAGAAAGAACTAGTGAGAAAGAAAGAAAAAAGAGAGAGAAGAGAGGAACTAGTGAAAGAGAGAAGAAAATGAGAAAGAAGAGAGAGAAAAGAGAGTCTGGAGAAAGAAGAGAAGAGAGAATAGTGAGAGTGAGAGAGAGAAAAGATATTTTAATTGAAAATGTATTAAAAATTTATTATTTTTATAAGATTTGAGCTACAGAGGACTATCATAGATAGTAGTTCACTGTAACTCAATTGCTAAAATTTTTAACAATGACACCTTTGTTGTAGTGTGTTTTTTGGAATGAAATTCTAAAAGATAGCATTTTTAACTTTTGAGAGCTTTAATGTGAATGCTCGTAAGAGATGGAGAAAGAAGAATAAGATGAGAGAGGTGGGGGGGTCTACCATATGGTGATAATAGAGGGGGGAGGGACGGGTGGTTGTGGAACAATGTGGACCACTTGTCCACTTGAAATATCTTAAGGGGGAAAATTTACAAACATATCTTCACTTAAAATATATTGCCAAATTAAACCTTTTTTTTCCCTTTTGTTTTTGGAGTGTCACATTCCTCCCCCTTAAAAGGATTTCATCCCCAAAATTATACTTTTAGAGAGATATTTTAAACAAAGACCAAGCAATCATTGTCATTAACATTTTCGACATAAACCTTTAAACTCAAAGGGTCATAGAGCACTTCAATCAATTATCGCATGAAAATTTATTTCATCATAGAGGTATGCCTTCAACTATGACTTAAAGCTTCAAACATGAATATGGAGTTCAAATTGAAAGTGCTCATATTCAATATGGGGTTTGAGGGTAACCATTCTTGAGACCAAGAGTATTAGTGTAGTCCACTAGATCCTTTCATCAACCAAATTGTTTGTTAGCAATGTTACTGCCAAGAAATTTCAAGCGGCACCTTACCTTCATAGCAGAACATATATATGAGATGAAGAGACTCAAGAAATTAACTGGCAGGGATGCAAAAGTCACTACAATAAAGTTTAGTTATTTCAACTCTCTTTTATTGAGGGTTTACTAAAATCTGTCGATACAATCTATAAATAAAAATGCGGTAGGTTAGATTACCCAACTTTATTTCAAAGGTTATTTGGTCACTCAAAATAAGTTAAAACACCCTCGAAATAAATGTGAAAAAAAAAAAAGCGCCAATTTTTTCAGCCCACAAACCTTGATAAAATATTACAAAATTTTCATCCCTTGAAAAAAGCCCCACAAAATTTAAAAATATAGCCCAGAACGTAACCAACAAACGCATAGAGCTCTTATCACTCTTTCGCTAAAAGCCTGAAATTGAGAAAGCATAGAAATCTCACAGAGTGCATGGAAATCTCATAGAGCTCGACGATCATGGAGATCTCATAGAGCTCGATGATCATCAATTAGGTACGTAATCACACAACTCCGATTAGGTACGATCACGGTTTTGTGACTCTTCATCTCTCTTGGCGTTGTGTTTCTCAATTCTGATTGGGTATGAATCACAAACCCTAATTTCATCTTTGATTTTTTTTGTTTTTTTGGTTTACCTACACTTTTTCATTGATTTCCCCTTGATTTTCGTTTCACATTTCTCAGAAAATTGAGCTCATCATCGATTTCCTTATTTTGATTTCTAATTGATCATTTGCTTTAGAATCTCACTGTAACATAATCATTTTCCTCAGGTTGTAGCACAGAAAGTGAAGGAAGCTGAAATCACTGAGCAGGACTCGCTTCTTCTGGTAATCATCATCAGAATTCCAATTTTTCAGTCTTTCAACTTCAATTACGGACAATCGCATTTGAATTTCTTTAGCAGAAATTTACATCTGAGCATATTTTCCTTGTTTATGTGATCAGATTCAATTTTTTTTTAGAAAATCCATAGAATTATTTTTTTTAGAAAATCCTTGTTTGTGTTTAATGTGTGGTGTGTTATTGTTGCAATCAGTTGACTGAGGTTGAGGTTGGTTGGGTATGGCAGAGCTGGTTATGTGCTGCGGGGGATATTTTTGGTGAGTGGGAAGAAAAAGAGGGAAAAAAAATGAAGTCTAAGTTCATATGGCATGAAAAGGAAATCTGGAGGTCTTGGCTTAAATGATGTAGACTGGGTTTTGGAGCTTTTGGTTATAGGTTTACTGGGTTTGTGATTGGGTGTTGCCATGGGATTATGCGAATGTTAGGTTCATGGGTCCCAGCTTTGGGTCATGGAAATTGAGAGGAAGATTACTGATAGTGGAGGTTAGTGGTAAGGGGATGAAACTAGGTGGGTTTATTTGTTTTTGTTGGGTTCATCCACAGCGTGAATTGGGTTTATTTGTCTTTCAAAGTGAATTATTGGTTTGGTTTTATAAAATTTTGAGTGTGATTTGACTAGAATGGAAATTTGATGGTGGGTTTAGTTCTTTTTAAATTAAATGCATACCTAGTGAGAACCCTGTTCTCTGAGTTGATGTTGCAATTAGAGTGATGCTGTCTTCTAAAGTGATGTGGAAAGATTGTATAAATACTGCTAACTGCTGCCTGAAATGCAACTCACTTATAATAATTTCTTGAACAAAATGGATTTTTTTTAATCTTCATGGGGCATCCTAGTAGAATTGTAGAGTTGTTTCCTAAAAGCTCCAAATTTTAGTTTTAGCCTTAAAACTGTTTTTAGCTTGAGGACCCCTTTTAAAAGCTCTTTAGCAAAATTTTCCAAACGTATGGCAATTTCTGTTAAATGAGCTTCAAACACTATTAAAGTACTTTTAAGACACACCCATACTGGAAGTTACGGTTATCTGATCTTCTTTATGCTTGTCTGTTATTCCTTATTAGTTCAGCGAATTGATCACCTTGATATGCTCTAAACTTTAAATCTATGAGAGTATTTATGAAGCAGAACTGAAGTATGAATATATTTGAGGTGCAATGGACAGGTGCTTATCGGCATATAATTGTAGCACGTGATCATAGAATGGAAAAGCAAACCGGTTGTATTGGTTTTTAAAAAGCCTGAGTCAGTTAATTCCATTTTGGTCTTTACCAATGATTAGGGGATGTTAGGAGGCACATAACACTGATTCCCCACTATGTTATTGTGCTATATTGTTTTGTCTTTTATTAACACTAGTCGCTAACCCATGCGATGCATGTGATTTATTAAAAAAAGACAATAGTGCAATTATCTATTGGATAGTGACTTTCTTTGAATATGATGTTTGCTTCAAAATCACTTAACACATACTTCAACAATCTTACATTATAAGTATATCTAACGACCACAATCATCAATTTGCATAATTTGCATATTTTAGAAAGTAACATGCATCATAAAGAAGTGCTTATGTTGAATATGAATAGAAGTCCTATTGATACAGAACCCTGAAACTAAAATGCAATATTATACATGGACATTCCCCTGGGGCTATCTCATATTCCATCACCTTGTGGAGCACTGTTGTGCCTCTATGTTTTTTGACATGTCACCTTTTTTGTATAATTTTTGTTTTTTCTTTTAATGCTTGGATTGTATTTATGTGTGTGTCATTTTTTGCAGAACCTGCCGCTACAGCTGCTTCTCAAGCAAACAAGGAGGAGGTGGATGCATGATTGGTGTTTGTTGGCAATGTGAGAAACACAATCTTCTTTTTATTTGAACTTAGCCTTTTCCAAGTTTGCCATTCTTTTAGATTAGTCTGCTGACTCTGCTGGGTTATATGATGTGTTATCATGGTTTTTCTCATAGAAAAAACTTGAGGCTGTTAATAACTTTGATGCATGTTTTTAAGATAACATTGCGTTCCTTTAATGCAGATTCCCTGATTCTAGAATTATAGAAACAGAAGGACCAGCAATCATGTTGATGAAATGGTGATTAACATTTGTATTAATTTGCAGTGAAGGCTTTGCAGGCCATCAAGATCAGTTTGATAGATCCCAATGGGAATCTGAGTGATTGGGATCAAGAAGACCCATGTACATCAAATTGGACAGGGGTTTTCTGCTACAATACACCTTTAGACGATGGACATCTACACGTTGAATGATTGTATGATTTTAACCTTTATTGATTTTTATTTTTATCAGAAAGCACTATTGACATGAATTTTCTTTCACTTAGAACACTTTTTCACTTTGTTTATTTTGTCCCCTGCATATGATGAGATGAATATTATTCCACTTTGATATCTACTCATTTTAGTTGGTGCATGGAACAAATTTCCTTGATTATATTGTTCGTTTGAAATTAAAAGAAATTTATTAGGATGGGATCTATTATCCACATGTTTCCCAATGGTCACCCGTATCTCCTAATGAGTTTAAAATCTATCTTCATGTTCTTTTCATTTTGAAGAAAATTAATAACTATTAATTTATTAGAATATATTGCCTACAAACACAATTGTTATCTCATGCTTAGCATTATAATAGATTTTGACACTAGTCACAAGTTCGCATGTAAAACTATCAAGCTTTGGTAAGACTTGGCTATTAATTGCATGTAGGCTCTTCTTATGAAGACTTAGCAATGGTGCTTTAATCATTTTGTTTTGGGCTGCTTCTCTGCAGGCTACTATTGCGTATGAATTTGTCAGGAACTTTATCACCAGAGATTGGCCGCTTATCAAATTTGACAATATTGTAAGGCAAAGGATATCTAAAGAATAATTTTTGTGATACAAATATCTTTATCTGAATCGCATTTTTTGGAGACCTCTTTCACTCAATATTCTGAAATCCCATGGTAGCATTCTATATTACTATTTACTTATCCTACTGATATATTTTTCTGTCTACTCTGTTGAAGGGATTTTATGTGGAATAACATAAGTGGGAGTATACCAAAGGAGATAGGCAATATTATGACTTTGAAACTCTTGTAAGTTGAGCAGTTCTCTGTTGGATAGGTTAGATACTCCCATAATTATATGCTTTTCTTTCTTTAGTAATAAAGTAATATTATTACTTCTTGTTGCTGAACAACAAAATTTGTTGAATTCTTTCAATTGTCCTTTTGTAGCAGGCCTTTAACCTTCTCTATTCACTGTGTTCCAGGTCTCTTGTTTGAAAGCTAAATTGGGACACAAGACAGTGCCTCTTTCACTTTTGCCTTCTGTCAATTCTCAAGGCATCCTTGCCTCTGAACCTGTGGTTGTTCTGCAGACTAGATCATGCCAGCTACGCAATAGAACCATGTACTCAACTTTGCTTTGGAGATGATGATGAGGAATAAATTGTATCAAAACTTTTAACTCTTGGCATTTTGTATGTGGCCCCTAATCTGTTAATTTGTAGGTTTGAGTTTAGAGATCAAAGAAATTGTAATTGTAGCAATATATCACTTGTTCTATATATCAATATCATAGCATATCATCTCAACAATTGTGAATTTGTGTGTGTGTATATATATATATATATATATTGTGCATGATTGTGGTTTTTTTTTTTAATTAAATAAAATCTTATTTTGAGGGTCAAGAGACCCCTTAAATAACCTTATTTATCAAGGGTTGTAAATATAAATTTTTTAAACCTTGGTAAAAGGTTATTTAAGGGTCTCTTGACCCTCAAAATAAGATTAGAGTACTTGTTTTAAGGGTCACGAAGGCCGTTAAAATTTCATTTTCGACGGTATATGTTTTGAGGGTTATCAAGGGTCAATTGGACTCTTAAAATAATTTTTTTCAAGGTTTTTTAATACTTTTTTTAAGGGTTTTGACCCTTGAAAAAAGTCAGATTTGTTGTAGTGAGTACATCATCTTTTTTCACTAATATTGTATATTATTGAGTTGGGATAAATTAAAGTGAGTGATGTTCTAATTGTTGTTCAAGGAGGAAAAGAGGAACCTATGATGGTGGTACTCTCGATGCTTGGTAAATTAATTGCTTATTATGCCAAGAGTAGGAGCACGAAGGAGACAGAGATTTACCTGCTTAGATTGTTACTGGAAATTAGGCTTAAACTCATTACTCATCACTACATGGAATCATTCAGTATGTTTGAAAATCTTTGATGGTAACATTTTCAGCTATAGACTTCTGTGAATTTAATTTCTATCATGTAGCGCTTACAGAAAATCATAATTTAGTCATGCTTGTGTTTTATGGAGTTCTATATAGGCTTTTGAAACTTGTGATCTTATGAAGACCTTGAAGGAATCGGTAATAAGCTTCAAACTTAATAAATCCTTGAAATATAGAAGATTGTGTGTTCTTCAAAGATAATATCCTTTATAAAAGATTATCTCCACCTAGAGTCCCAGAAAGATGAACCTTCAGATGCCAACTTTGAAGTGAAAAATAGTCTTCAAGTGCACTTGGATATTCCTATGTGTTAGGTTCTAAAGATTTAGGATTAAATGTTTAGAATTTCATCTTGTATGTGTTGGCAAACCGAGAACCAAAAACATGTCTAGAATAGGTATTAGACATTGCTCAAAGTTGTATAGGTCAAAACTCAAGAATGTACAAACTGCAAGAAAAAGAATTATTTTTCTGTGAAGCTCGACCAATCGAATTGTGAAGCTTGATCGATCAAAAATTGCAAAAATAGAATTTCTTTAGAAGTTTAAATAGGCCCAAGCCCGTGAAAACATTTAGGGTTTTAGTCCAACTCTCCTACGTATAAAAAGAAACTCTAGCCATGTTTTGAAGACTCTTGGAAGACTTGTGAGTTCCTCTTGTGAGATCTGAGAGATTTTGTACCTTTTACTCTACAGGCATCTACCGAAACAAGATCTACAATAAAGTGTTGATGGAATTTAGTTGTTGTATAGATCAACAAGCCGTAATCTAAAAGATTTGAGTGAGCTCTCAAAGTCACAAGCATGGATGCTTGTGTGCCGTAAATCCAAGAGAGAAGGAGTTTGGGGATTCAAAGCTTGTATGTGGTCATGTCAATAAGTTATTACTGAAAATAGCAATAGATTTAGGGTTAAATTGATTTGATTGTAAAAACTTTGATTTTCTATAGTGGATTTATTTTGTCTTAAAGATAATTAGGTCAAATATTTCCTAAATTTTTACCTTGAAATTATTGGTTTCATTGGTTTTTCTAGGTCATTATATCGTAGTGTTCTTTATTTTCCGCTTTTTGCATGATATGATTTATTATTTTTTAACCTAGATTTAAATAATTAACCTAAATAGCTACTCGGCTAATATATTAGGTTAAACAATCTATTTTAAGGAGTCTAAATAAACAAACACTATGAAAGATGAAAATATCCAAAAGTAGAAAATGCAAAGTGGTAGCTGCAAAATAACTTGTTACTTTGTGTTCATCATTGTGAACTCATTGTTTTTATTATTTTTATCGATATAACTATTCTTATTACCTATCAAAATAATAATAATAATAATAATAACTTCGACCTCTGCTTTCATTTACCTCAGATAATGCTATGTTTCCTCAATAAATTTGGTTATGGATTTAGCATTTTTCCATGCATGTTTCTCACTCTATTTTGGCAATTCAAAGTCTACCCCATAGTTCGCTTCGTGCTTACTGCACAACTCCATAAGTCTACCCCATAGTTGGATAAAAAAGGGATCTGGATAGTCTATACTTTCTATCTTAATAATCCAAAAATAGATTTAACGATTCTATATAAACCTAGAGCTAGTAATATTTTATGAATTAGATGGGCATGACTTTTTCAATGCCTGCAAGTCAAAAGTTTACATAATTTTGACCTCTTATATGTTTGCAATCTCCACATCTATTGGACGGAAAACCCTCTGCAGCAATTTAGATTTGGATACTTTTCCATGATCTCGTCATATAGGACTTGTTTAGGTCAGCGCGGCTGGTTGCATTTAGGGCTAAGTTGAAAATTGATTATATTGTTTTAAATGTAAAATTACTATTAATTAACATGAACAATGTAAATTTTTTTTTTTTTTTAGAAATTTTATAGACACAAAAAATTTGACAAAACTTTTCACACTTGTTCATGTGACAGATTGATAATGGTAAGTAAAAAGATGGGATTAATGGTAGACCTAAATGAAAACTAGTAAAAGTTTACTAATTTAACTCTTATCATTATTTTATTTTTTAGAAGTGCAACATTCACAATATTTTTCACAACAAATTCTAGGTTCTAAGTTATTTCTTATTTTCTATTTGAAAACACCACTATAATTATTTTTTTGCCATAAATAATAGGCCGTAATAACTTAGTATGTTGTGAAAAATATTGTGGACGCAGTGGCGGCGCCACTTACAACTCAGGGTGTTCCTAGGAATACCCTGACCTGAAAAAAATCCTGAATTTTTTTTAATTTTTTTTTATTTCCTCTGTATTAGGAACACCCTCAATCACAGAAATAGGAACACCCTCAAAGTAAAAAAAAAAAAAAAAAATGTAACAGAGCCCACGGCAATCCCAACTTAGCAAACCCACGGATTCTCCCCAGAAAAAAAAAAAAAAACACAGAGCAACGCCTCAGTCCTAAAGGTCTAAATCAGAAAACACTAAAGTATTTCATTTCAACGCCGTATTTCAGAAATCACTAAAGTATCAAAAAAAAAAAAGAAATCACTAAAATCCAATCCAAACCTAAAGACAGAGCAACGGGTTCTTTTCAATGCCGTCGCCGCTTGAGATCGGATCGCTCGCTCGCTCGCTCCAAGCAACAGACGGAGATCTCAAGGTTCATCGGATCGCTCGCTCGCTCGCTCGCTCCGAGCAATAGACGGAGATCTCAAGGTTCATCGGATCGCTCGCTCGCCCCTCCGCCCGTCGTCGCTCGCCCCTTCGCGTCGTCGTCGTCGTCAACGCCGCTTGAGATCGGATCGCTCGCTCCCTGCTCGGCTGCTCCGGTGCTCCCTCCCTCAAGGTATTTCATTTTTCTCTCTAACTCTCTCTCAGTCTCTCACACTCTCTCTCTCTCTCTCTCTAACTGAACTGAAATGAATGAAAATTATGAAACTCTCTCTCTTAGGAAATGAATGAACTTTAGCTTTATTAATTTTTTTTGTCTGTGATTGGCCGAACCGAATTTTAGCATTATTAATTTTTTTTTGTCTGTTTTTTACTTTTTGAATTTGGCTTTTCAGTTTGTCTTATCCGTTGGTGTGGGTGTGTGTTTTAGTATAACGTGTGATTATGAAATTTTCTAATTTGCGGGTGCATCAGGCATGAGGCGTAATTAATTGTCTTTATACATTATAAAAAAAATTAAATTATGGGGGTGTGTGCTAGCTAGACTGCTAGTAGTTAGTAAAAAAAAATTAATGAATCAATTAAACACTAATTATTAATAATTTAATTAACTGATATATCATAAAAGATAAACAAATTAAATTATGTTAGGTTAAATAATAATTAATGAAACAAAAATACAAAAAATTATAGTTTATAAAAGACAAACAAATTTATGAAACAACTAAACAATAATAATTAATAGTTTTATTAATATTTCAAATGAAGTTATAGTTTATTGTATAAGTTCCTTTGTTTATTTATTTTCTTTTCATTTTTTTTTCATTTTGAGGTTTTTCGGTGTACATAATGCAAATTTGTTTTGGTTTTAAGATTTTTTTTTTTTTTTTTAAGGCCAAATCTTGAATTTTGGCCGGTATTTACCGTAGCACCCGAAATTTTTTCAAAGTGGAATAGGAACACCCTGGACAAAGTTCCTGGAATCGCCACTGTGTGGACGTAACATTTTTCTCTCTTTTTTGTTTGTTTTTCATTTGATAAAAAAATATTATTTTATTTATTTATTATAAATAACACTATTGGTTAAAATTTGGGGGTCTTTTTTTTACTTGGGACCATAGGCGACTGCATCGGTTGCTTTTACTTTTTAGCTGGCACTGCTTTAGGTAAAACAACAATGAACCTACACACTACGTATTAGCCACTTGAACTACGTAAAGAAACAAGTTTCTTTTTGTTGGAAATATATAAAATTATAAAAAATAAAAGAACACACCTGTGAATTCACCGTTGTTACAAGATAAACAGATAGCATGTTCATCCACCTTTGATGTTAGTGCTTCGCTTTGTACTATTTATATTCCAATTTCCAATCTACTCAATGTAAGATGATAATAAAGGGTACAAACAGCACTTCACTCAAGAAATTTTAGTGAAATTAGGTATGATAAAAACACCAAAAGGCAAACAGGAAAAAAGAAACTAAAGTTACCTTAATGCAGTTGATAGCCCATTTCGAAACTTTAAGACTCGTCAAGCTTTTCAAGAAATTGCTTCATATCATCCATGCTAATGTTAGGATTCCCAGGTTAAAACTCAAACTTCCCTTCAAGTAGATATGAGGTGTTTATAGAATACAACGGCATTTTATTGTTCAATAATTCAATTGAGAGTATATTTGGAGCATCAACATGCACAACCATCAGAGTTGGAACCAAAAACTAGATTCTGACATACATAGTCAAAAGTAGACAAAATACCACTCTTGAGCTCGAAAGTTGTTAAAGCTGAAGCAAGAAATCAAAGAAAGCAGTTGAAGAAAATAGCAGCGTAATGCATTTGCGGCAAAAGAACAGAAGAAACTAAAAGCAAAACGATGTCGTGTAGTTAAATAAGAAACGTTGTCGCGTAACTAGAGCTCTTCTTCTTAGATTCTTCTAGAAATTTCCTTTCTTTACAAAAGTAAAACCTGATAAACACAACACTGTTAGATTCCTGGTATCCAAAAAATTCCAAGATAAACTGTAAGGTATAAACTGAGAATGGTCAGACCACAATGAATGGATATCCATCATAAGCTCTCTCTCTCTCTCTCTCTCTCTCTCACATCACCCTTTGCTGCCATGCAAAGCCATTGGTCCAAAGGCAAAATTGATTCATAATTGTAATCACAAAATTCAATGACCTCGTTGAATTGCTGTACCCTCATGGCCTCATGTTTTTCTCAAGGACACACTCCAAAGATTTGTCTATAGATTCCATTAACTTGTTCCTCTTCATCCTAGATTATTGTAATATCTTTCTCAGCAGTGTGCACTGATCAAAGTCCATTGTATGAAAATTCAAGATTGGGAATGTGGACATTGTACGTTGCCATTCCTTTGACAACTTACTGGTAGGAGCTGCATCTTTCAGGTCGAGCCTAAATAAGATCTTGATTCTTGTGAATGATTGATTTGTGAAATCCTATTTAGGTTTGTTTCATCCACTCCATCGTTTTGGATGCTAAAATTTGTCTTTTTATAGTGTAATCAATAAATAATTTCTAGCAGAGAGAGAACCACAAATCTTATCAGAATTAGAAATAAGAAACAATAATAGCACTGCCACTATAAAGAATTAAGCACTTCCACTAACCTATATAAATTCATCAGATATATAAAGAAGCAAGCACTTCCCCTTACTTCCATTCACATAATATCATTCAAAAACATAAATTCATTGCACGCCACACACAAATAAATAATCACATCTTTCACCAAGTAATGGTACTATTAAAATCAAGTCAAAATTTATACTCACGCTGTAATCAAATCTCCTCTGATTAAAAATATGAGATAAAACTATTGATAGTGACAACTTAGCAAATCAAACAGTTCCAATTTCATAAGCCTATATATTCAGTGCCAATAGGCTCTCTTGATTTTCTGTGATACGGCTGTCTCTTTGCTCTAAAATCTCGTAGCATTAAGTATATATATAGGTCGGGTTAACAAAAGGCTTTGCAAACAGTTTCAAAACAGACTCGGGAAAACAGAATTTGTGAATCTCGCTTGAGCGATGGTCAGGCGTGCTTACAGGTGGATTAATGACTCACTCAAGCTGTCAAGCACCAAGAACATCTGCTAAGTGAGCCTTGAGTGAAATGTCCAAGTTTTCACTTCTGTGATTAGCTTTAACCATTACTTATTCTTCGATAAATTACACATTACAAACATTTTTCATATTACATTGTCAATGGGGTATTGCCAATCTAAAACCTAACATACACCTCGCATCACTGGATTCTTTTTAATTGTATGCCACATTTAATAGACGTAAAAATTCCTTTGTTTAATAATTGTATCCAAATGCCCATAAATAATAATAATAATAATAAAGATGATGATAACAAAAATCATACAACTTACAATTTGGATAATGATTTATTACTCATTCCACTATTTGATTTACAGAATCAATGTCAGTTCTAGCAATTGCTAAAACGATAAACTATAGGTGAAAAAACAGAATCCATATTTTAACGTTTGGCATATTAATCTTTAATGTTCTTAGTTGTGCATTTCTGCCAATTTTTTTCAGAACTTGAAGTTTTAACATTACAGATTAAATAGATGGCTGCTTTCTTTTATTGTTAGTGTCAACTTTACAGAAAACTATGAATGTATAGAGGCAAAATTTGGTATTTAGACTGATTTTAGAAAATTTTTTGGTGAATAGTATGTGCATCAAACTAATTAATTAGTTGGACTGATTTTGGAACTCGAGTTTAGCAAACTCGAGTTCCAGCCCAAAAAAACATGGAACTTGAGTTTGCTAAACTCGAGTTCCATGTGGTTTTTTTCTTTTTTAATTCCACGTCAGATTTATGTTGGAATTTTTGGGCTAGAACTCGAGTTTGTCAAACTTGAGTTCCAAAATCAGTCTAACTAACTAATTAGTTTGACGCGCATACTATTCACCAAAAAAAATTTTAAAATAAGTCTAAATACCAAATTTTGCCATGTATAGATAACCACGCTGCACAGTAGCAACTAAGATTCTGAAGGATTAAACTTATGTACCACACAACACATGTACTCAATTAAGTGGTTTTTAACATAGAGGACTTTAACAATCAAAGCTTCTTCTCATAACTTTTAGTGATATGTTTCGAGTACAAAGGATTAGAACTCAGTGATGAAATTCTCAAGAATGCACTCTTTTGGATAAATAAAGTGAAAGGCACCAATATCTTAGTGACTCAGAAATCATAATTAAGAAAATAAAAAATACAATTATTTTTTTGACAAGTAATAAGTTTTATTGATATAAAAAAGGGACACCCTACTACACTAGAAGTGTATAGGGGTCAACAGTCAAGTACAAAAACGAAAATAATCAAGAAAATCAAGGAAAAAGGTGAGTGATTGGTTTTGCAAAGCAACCAACCAATCCAATAAAGTTCTAAAGAAAAATAACTTGAGATCTAGTATAGATCTCTCATTATTTTCAAAACACCTACTATTTCTTTCATTCCAAAGACACTGCATTAACAATGGGGGACAATTAACCATATATGATGACTAAGCTTGCCTTGCCAATAGGCTAGGAGCCCCACAATAGACCGCAGCATAACCCAACTTACTCCAAATAATCCCAAGACCATAGACTATAAATCCATAGCAACTAGACAATGAAGAAAGAGATGGTCCACCGATTCACCATTACACTTGCACATATAACACCAATCCAATATCTAGACCTTCGAGAAAGAAACAAAGAAAGCCACTCAAGAAGGGATCTTTTGCTTCCAAATACTTTTCCTTGGAAAACAACTATCATTAGAGCCCACCAAAAGTCTATAATAATCATTAACCATGAACCCCTTATTTCTATTTGGTTTCCAACCCATTTTGTCCTCGTCAAACCCCCTTACTAAAGAGCCATATATGGTATCCATGAAGCTCAACACAACCTCTAATTCGTGAACACCCTTGAAGAAACTTACATCCCAAAAAATGACCCCATTTGTGAACTTCATAAGCTTAGCCACACTTGCCTCCTTATCTCGGCAAAATCTAAACAATTCAAGATAGCTGCCTACAAGAGATGTCTCCCTACACCAACGCTCATGCCAATACTTCACCCTTGACCCATCACCAATATCATATAGAATATGACGTGAAAAAGATGGCCATCCCCAACTAATATTTTTCTGCAAACCAGCACCATATGGACCAAAAACAGATATAGTATACTAGCTACCCCATACAAATCCATATTTCACATCTATCACTTGCCTCCAAAGGGCACACCTTTCAATCCCAAATCTCCATATCCACTTCCTAAGCAAAGTTTCAGTAAAAATTCTTACCTTCCTTATCCCCGAGCCACCCAAAGAGAGAGGAGTACAAGCATTAGCCCATTGAACTAGGTGAAATTTAGGCTCATCACCTAGCCCACCCCATAAGAAATTCCGCTGAAACTTCTCAATTCTGTTAGCTACAGCAGCAAGTATAGGGGATAAAGATAGAAAATAAGTAGGTAAATTAGATAGAGTGCTTGTAATTAAAGTGACTCTACCTCCCTTAGATAAGTACAAAAGTTTTCATCCTGCTAATCTCCTTTCCATCTTTTCCAATATCGGGTTCCATATTGTCTTATCCTTGAATTTCGTACCCAAGGGAAGACCTAAGTATTTCATTGGAAAAGTACCTTGCTTGCAGCCATGTGCGAGAATAGAGGAGAGTACGCCCTGGCCAAGTGGACCATGGTGGAGAAAAAATGGAGTTGCCACCTAGATTAGGTCTAACAAATATATTGAGCATTTTGGGTCAATCAATTACATACATGGGTCCACATACTAGATTATGGGTCTAGAGTTTGGGTACGGCTTGGGAAGGTGTTAGACACCTAAGACCACCCAGCTTGTGGGCCGACCTCCATTATGTGTTGCTAGGCCAAATTTAATTAAAGAGTATCTTTAACCTAAACATACATCAAGCACTTAAGGAAATAACACACATAACATATTAAAAATCATAATATAAAAGGAAATAAATAAAACATAATCAAACAAAAGAAATTAAACATGACAAGTTGACAATTAAATATAAACACACAAGGAAAAGATATTAAATATACTAAATATGGCAAAAAGATTCAAATAAACATGGTAAATAATTAAAACATAAACAATTAACCTAAAACAAAGTCAATCAGGATCAAATCACATGTTAAAAAGTGATTAAAATTTTTTTTTTACCCTAATTAGGGTTCGGGGTGCGTACGCTGTACGCATACTCAATCATGCGTCCATGCGTGCACATGCTCAAAGATGCATACACATCTTTTAACACAGATTCGAAAAAATTACATTCTTATAGATTTAATCATTCAAAGAATCAAAACAGAAATCAAACAAGCTTGTTAAAGCCCTAAACATTTAAACTAACGTGAAGCAAATAAAACAAACATCAACATAAACAAATAAACATGAAACAAAATCAACAAGTATACTCCTATCAAAAAAGGAAAAAAAAAAAAATCAACAAGTATACTAAACTAACATAAAATAAACATGCATGTTATACTTTTAATGAAACCAAAATAATGAAACAAGAACAACCTAAAACAGATTATAAAGAACCTAAAATCATATTAAAACATATCAAACATAATTAAAAACATCAAACAAATCAAATATAACAAATGGAGAAACTATATCAAGAAAATCATGTGAATCATATTAAGCAAAGTGGAAAACCATGGAAAAGAGGCTCACCTTGCTTTAGAATCACAGATTTGAAGTTGTTTAATAGACCCCTCAATGCCTACAACACAAAGATTAGATGGAGAAGACAAAGATAATCAAAGAACACCATAATTATTAGTAATCACAACTCAAGAACAAAAAGATTTGAAAAATGTTTTGAGAAATCAATTTTGGAAAATAGTTTTTGCTTTAGAACTAACTAAAGAGAGGTTTTTAATTTGTAAAAAACGTGCTAAGGGGCCGTGTGTGAGTTTTGGAAAAGAGAATTAGAGTTTTAGAAAAAATGGAGGCCAAAAAAGAACTCTCTCTAGCCAAGGTTTTTATTGGAGACATAAGATGAGTATTTATAAGTTAAAATTATGGTTTTGGGGTCTTTCTAATGATCTTTGGATAATGTCTAGGGCCTATGGACCGGTCCACATCAAAGCATGATATTTTGGGCCCTTAAAATGAAGTTTTAATACCTAGAAAATTGGACTGCCTAGTTAGCTCAACTTCAAATGGTCATAACTTACTCAATAAAATTAGGCAAAATTTATGTCCAAATGAAAGCATAGGATGTCTACTTTCCAATGAAACAAACCTCACTCAAAAATTCTTTGTGGATCAAAAGTTATGGTCAAAACAATTTGTAAATGTCATTTTTTAGTATCAATTTCAAAGAAATTTGAGCACTTTTGAGTTGTGACTACTTTCAAACTATTGTGAACTCTTTAATTACCCTTGGTTGATATACGTCAAGCTCATTATTGGAGCTGGAAACCAAAATTTATTAACGGGTACAAAATTTATTAACCCTGGCAAACTAGTCTTCAATCTATTGTCAAGGCATTCATTAGTAATAAGTATAGGATCAAGGATCTGCATGTTCCTCACAAAATCATTCTGAGAAGCTAAAATTATAGCTTCCATTACCATGCATAGTCGAGTGGCCAAGACTTTAGCAATAATTTTATAAACCCCTCCAAAAAGAATGATGGGGCGAAAATCCCTAACTTCACTAACTGCATTTTTTATTGGATAAGAGTAATGAAGGTGGCATTTAAACTTTTCTCAAACTGACCTTTAGCAAAAAAATAATGAAATACAGCCATAAGATTAGGTTTGAGAATCCCCCAACAAGTTTCAAAAAATGCCATTGGAAAACCATCTAGTCCGAGGGATTTATCACCATTGAAATTATAAATGACATCATAAATCCCAGCCTCCTCAAATGGTCTCTCTAACCAATCTGCATTATCGTATGATTTAATAGGAAATTCCAACACATCTAGAAATTGACGATCAACTTGCTGCTTAGAGTCTAAATTCATGAAAAATTGAGTAATACAATATGCATTCATACCCTGATCGGAAGACAAACTGCCATTAACCATAAAGCTCTCAATACCGTTATTTTTTCTGTTAGAATTAGCTATCCTATGAAAAAATTGCGTATTTGAATCCCCCTCCCTCAAGTGCAACAACCTAGACTTTTGTCTCCAACTAATCTCTTCTAATAGAGTCAACTTCTCAATATCTATATGGAGATTAACTTGTTCTAATTTTTCCTTAGCTGTTAAATTAATGAGTCTCCTCTCTAGCATCCCAAGCATTTAAATTACTCCAAAGCTGCTATTCCTTAATAATAACATTGCCAAACTCCATTTCATTCCACTTTTTTAGATCCAACTTCAAAGCTGCCAACTTCTTAGCCAATATAAAACTAGGAGTTCCTTAGAACAAATAAAATGCCCACCAAGCCTTCACTTTGTGAATAAAATTCTCTACCCTCAACCACATATTTTCAAAACGAAACGGCACTCACCCTCCAACAGAATTGGAAAGTGGTCCGATAGTACCCTAGATAGCCTTTTTTGGGAAAAAAGAGGGAAAATCTACCAAGAGTGGAGAGAAAAGAAACTAATCTATTCTAGATGCAGAGGATGTATTAGACCAAGTGTAAATGCCCCCTTCCATAGGTATATCTATTAGCCCATGAAGAGAGATGAACTCAGAAAATCCATGCATAGCCTAAGTATAACTTACAGCCCTTAATCTCTCTGATGGAAAACAGATTATATTAAAGTTACCTCCCTGACACCATGGCAAATCACACCAACTAATCAAACTGGTCAATTCCTCCCACATTTTTCAACACTTCTTATTTGAATTTGGCCCATAGACTTATTTACTAAGCATGCAAAGAGTGAAAAAGAGACCAATTGATTGAGATGATATTCGTAACTTATAAACAACCTTACAAAAAGAAAAGATACTAAGTGAAGGAAAGCAAGATATGACAGTCTTAGACTGAAAGTAAGGAAACCCCCAAATCCCAACCTAAAAATAAAATCCCAGAAATGCCGAATGGTAACTGCCATGTCAACAACATATCATCTCATCATCAATTTCAACAAGAGAGACAAAAATGACTTTTTGGAAGAACAGCCAAGATTGATGGAAGAAATAAAAGCACCTCCTCTAGTTGTTGTTGTTGTTTTTTTTTTTTTTTTTTACCCAAATAATGGGAGAACCTCATAGGAACCAAAATTTTGCCTTCATCAATCTATGAGGATTTGAAAAATAAATGCGAACTAAATTATAATATCATGGGCCATTTAAACATATAATATAAAACACTTTCTCAATGATAACATTAAACATCATTGTAGATTTATGAAAGATATCATCAATTTTTTTTCAACCAATCATTGACAAGTATCTACCAAACAAATAATAACAATAAGCATAAGAAAAAGTAGAATATCTCCCTCTTTGGAGAATCTAAAAAAAAATTTATTATTGTAAATCTGTCAATAATAACTAAGGATTCTTCAAAAATTTATTTAAATACAAACAAGAAAAAGGAAAGGGAGAGAGTTAAAACCATTGCCCTATTCATAAGCTCAAGTGTGCAATCTCAGGTGGAAAATCTACTACTGATTGTGTAAAAACAAAAAACTCCACAGTCCCTATTGTAGGAATGTGGGAATACCACATGAGAGAACAATTAGTACCAAAAAATGAATAATTACTACCAAGAGAAATTACCATGAAACGAATCATATTTTGTTATCATTTCTAGTAAATTTTTGGCTATTCCAATGCTATTAGTTTACTACCAACCAAGAGCACAAAAATTTTCAATGTATGTTCCCATCTAAAAGCATGAAGCTCTAAACGATAACACAAAAACTTGAAAATCCTATTTTCATACACATAACATCATAGTTTTAGCATCACATTAACATTAAAAAAAAAAAAAAAAAAAAAAAAGGCAAAATACAAAGAGATAAACTAAAAACTCTATGAAGCATTTCAACAAACACCTTCAGTGCCCACCTAAAAACCAGCTTTAAAAATGCCAGTAATAACAATTATTGCTAATACCAAAAATCCATCAGCTTGTCTAATTTAGCTCATATAAAGACGTTTTTGCAAACTACAGGCTAAAAACATTTGGGACCTAGAAGCATAGAATTCGACCACTATAGTCTATAAGATTGAACTTGTAAAATAGAGATTTTAGGTAGCTCTCCTGTAGCACTTGTAAAATAGAGATTTTAGATAGCTCCCCTATAGCACTGATTATCCATTTCTTTAATTCTACTAGACTAGATTTCATATATTCCCCATTTGAAAATGTGCAACATTAACGTGGCAGCAAAAGACTACCCAAAAAAAAAAAGAACCTCGTAACAAAATCTAAATAATTATGATGTAGGACACAATTTACTATTTAATTATTATAATTTATTAATTTTGGTATTTAATTTGTAATTTTTGCTATTTTTGATATTTTTCAGTATTATTGATATTATAAAAATTCCGATTTTTGTCTATTGTTTCTCTAGTAGATTTCAGAACCCTTTTTCCTTGTGAATTTAAGGACCTTTGTGAATTCAAGGAACCCCCGTGAATTCGAGGTTATTTTCAGAAGCAAATGTGTTTTATTTCTTGTTTTCTAGAAGTAGGCGTGTTATGCTTTTTGACACTTCCGTATTCCCATATCAGTTGGTATCAAAGCCTTGCTTATCCTAGTCTGGTGATTGACGTATGAGATGGTAGCAATTCTAGTGACAGAAAACTTAGTAAGTATTATTAGACATACAACTAGCTCTCAAAAATATTTGTGCTAAGATTTCGTCGTTGGAGCATGGAAACAATAAGGATAACTATTGTGAAGACATAACTCACAGGCAACCTATTGGTAAGCAAATTTCATACAGACCTTATAAAAGAATTGCAAGTTTAAATGGTTATTTTTATAAAGAAGATTTTCTTGATTGGTTACTTGATCTAGAGGATTTGTTTGACTATGAGAATATTTGTGATGAGTGAAATGTTGAACTTATTTTGTTTAAACTCGGTGAGTATGCCTTACATCGGTGGGAATGAATACAATCTGATAGAATTAGACAAGATAAAGAAAAATAAGATTCGTTCATGGCCAAGGATGAAAAAGATGCTTGCTATCAAATTTTATCCTTTGGATTGTGATGAACTTCTATCATATACAAAACAAGATTATTTTTGACCAAAAAGTTCACACTTGAATTATTTTGAAGAACCACATATTCTACCATTAATAGAAGAATTGTATATTGAAAAACATATTTTTCTTGAAGAAAATATAAAGATTTGTGAGAAAATTAGTAAAGACATTGTTGTAAAAGAAGAATCTAAAATTAAGATTGTGGAGTAGATTAATGAAGACCTTATTGTAGATAAAGATCTTGAAGTTGAGAAGGCAGAGACAATTGAAGGTGAAAATTTCAAGGATTTCAATGAAATCAAATCATATGATTGTCAATCTCAAGATCTTTTTATTTTGGTGGTAAGCGATACACCGAAGTTTATTGATTTTAATGGGGTTGATAGACTTGATTCAATTGTTAGTTCTTATTTGGTAAATCTCTACAATTACATGAAGACTAAGGTAAAAGAAATTCAAGTTGATTTGTTTATTCCATTAATAAGTTGCAAGTATGGAAAGAAGATCAAGGGGCTCAAGCATTCGAAGTATTTGTTTATTTAGAGTGGAAGATTTCAAATTTCAAAGCAAAACTTGAGGACGAGTTTATTTCAAGTGGAGAGGTTTGATGTAGGACACAGTTTACTATTTAATTATTGTAATTTATTAATTTTGTTATTTAATTTGCAATTTTTTTATTTTTTTATTTTAGGTTTAGGGTTGTTATTTCCTTTTTTTTAGGTGCTCTTAATATTTTTTAGCTCAAATTTGGTTCCTGTTATGGTTAGATATTAATTAGAAGTTATTTTAGAATATATTTTATTGTCTGTTAAGTTTTACAGAGCTCTTAAACAGGCCCTTTAGTCTGTAAACGTTTTTCAGTATTATTGATATTAATAAAAATTTAGACTTTTGTCTATTGTTTCTCTGGTGGATTCCAGTACTCTTTCTCTTTGTAGATTCAAGAAAAGCAAACGTGTTTTGTTTCTTATTTTCTAGAAGTAGACGTGTTCTGCTTCTTAATGCTTTTGCATCCCGCATCAGTAACTATCCCATTGAAGAAATATAGATTACTAGTAGACGTATAGAATTAAAATCAAACCCCAACAAATATTTTACATAAGTAATTTTTATTTTGATTAGATGTATACAAATGAGAGAATTCACCTCCTTGCGAAGTCCGATGTAGGAAGCGGCCTAGGAATCACAAATAAATCTGGTCGGCACCGATGATGACTATACTAGTGGGGATTTTAGGGATTTTCTAATGAGAAAAAGTCCAATATTGTCCGAACTGAAGACCTGGGCTAGTGGTTGTGCCGTGAAGAGAGAGAGCTTCAATCCTGAGAAATTTTGATTTTTTTGTTCAAGAGGAAATGCATTTGGGGTTTGAAATTTTTTAGGGATGACATAATCTTTTTCCAATTTGATGAAGTGTCAAATTTAAGAGACATCAAATTGAATAAACGGATGAGATTTAAGCTATTGCACCCCGTCCCAGTGCAATACCCTTTACAACAAAACTGGCCTATTGTTTGTCCGCCATCTTTGACTCCTCTCTTTTTGACTAATAAAAGATCATACCTTTAATAAATAAATAAAATCATATCTTCGGTAAAAAGAAATTGTGTATATATATATATATGAAAAGATCATATCTTTTTCATATATATTTCTTTTTACCGAAAATATGATCTTTAACTCAATTTGTTCTTTTTACCAAAAAAAAAAAAAAACCCGAGATTAAACAAAAGAGAAAGAATACAATGCAATAGGCTCCCCTACCAACCCTCTAAATAGTCAAATAAAAATAATACGATCCAATAGGCCAACAAGCGTGGAATTGATTTCTGCAATAAGACCAAAGTTCAACTAAAAAACTACTTATCCCCCAAAAAAAAAAAAAAACTCTCTTTTTCCTTAATTCCCTCTAAAATTTCAAATCAAACAGAAAAAGACAGATCCTCTCCCCTGTTTAACAATCCACCGCAAGTAGATGGCAGAACACTCCTCTATTCACTTCTTAACTATTATGATGCTTGACCGCATGAATATTTTGGTGTTCCTACAATCTTACATTTAATATCATGTTTATAGCCTCCTTTCACCAGCATAATTCATACAGACTTCACATTCGTGAGATATTTGTAGAGGTTACATAAAGAGTCTAAGATTAAAAAGATTTTATGAGTATATTCTATTGTAAATGTTGCTCCATAATGTATTTTTTAATGGGTTTGAATTAACACTGTCATTTTTCAATTAAATATATTAGATGTGTCAACCAATTAAATTACAAGGTTTTTTAATATTATTTTAAATTCGTTGCTGCTCTAATGGTGGTTGATATATCTACTTATGTGTATAATCCAAAACTAACTTGCAAGTCCATCAATAAATGTGCTGCATAATTGATCAGGGATCTAAACAAAGTTATTTTAGAATGGAAAAATATGTATTAATAATATGCAAGAAAATTTTTCTTTTTCTTTCTTTCTTTTTTTTTTTTCTAGTTCGCATGACCTTATATTTTTGTATGTCAATTAAATTATTAATTAATTAATTTTTAATTCTATATATTAATCAAAATTTTATGAATTAATTTTTTCTTCCCAATCTTCTTCCTTTACTAAAATTTATGCTCTTGAATCTTGCTTACTATTATTTGTGTTTTGGTTCTATGTAAGGAAGGGTGCCCTTCCTTTACCCATATCCAACAATTTTGGCAAGAGTGGGTGGCCCAAGTAGAGAGACGAAGGGGGGTGAGGGGGATAACACTCTACGGAGCGGGCTCCACTGAGAGCATTACTAAAAAAATGTAGCTTTCAACGCCTTACTTTTATAATACACCATACGTAAAAAATTTTATTTTTACATACAACCTATTAAAACAATATAAACAACCTATTAAAATAATTTAAACAACTCAACATATTCATTTTATTTACATTTTTTTTAATAGTTTTTTATTATTTTTTTTTTTTTTTGGGTTATGAGAAGGCAGAAAACTTATTTTAGTTTTTTTTGTTGTTATGAGAAGACAGGAGAAGATACTTATCTACTAGATGCGACTGGATTCTCAATTTTATTTACTTTTTTTTTTAATAGTTTTTTATAGTTTTTTTTTTTTTTTTTTGGGGGTTATGAGAAGACTGAAAACTTATTTTAGTTTTTTTTGTTGTTATGAGAAGACAGGAGAAGATACTTATGCGAAGAAGATATTTCGCAGCAGTAAGGTTTCTACTGGATTATCACTATAATTGTAATAATCAGTAAGGTTTCTACTGGATTATCACTATAATGGTTGAATCTAGACATTGTTGACAAACCCATAGGTAGAACTCACTCTTAAAAACCAGCTTGCAAGAAAAGGGTGTCCTAGAGCTTATAAACACATGGTTAAGCTTATACTTAATCAATGTGGGACACTAGGTTCATAACACACTCACAGCACTTTGCCCATCACTGCCACTCGCCGCAGCCAACTGCTGTCTACGGTCTACCAAATTTTTCCCTACCATTCTCAGTCCTGATGACCAGTTTTTGTTTCTCTGCCTGACCAAACGCATTTGAGCAACACTGAAACATAAACACAGTGTCCCCTTGGGGAAATTTGTCATTTAGCATCATTTTAGCAACTATTTAGTTAGTGGTTGCCTCTGACAGGATTCCTTTTCTATAATTTTTTTCTAATTTAAATGGCAATTCGACCAGTTACCCTAACCACAAATATTTTGCAGTCACTAAATGCGTTCAAGTGGAGGATGCTTCAACTCTGCTATGGAAGGAGGGAAACGTATTTCACATTATTATAATTGAACAATGCTTGCTTGGTGTGAATGAATTTGAACTTCTTCGAATTGGTAGGGAGATGGATTTGCCTGTTATTGTTATTGGTAAGTACATAGTGTGTGTGTTTTTCTTGGATATGTATGTCATTTTCTGTTTCATTAACAATTTTGTGAATCTAACATCTCAATATTTATAATGTTACGTAGCGACATCCGAGGATACTCAACCAAACATTGTTCAATGGAGTTTGGAAAATGGCACCTGTGATTATCTGCTGAAGCCTATCCCGATGAATGTTCTTAAGATGGTGTGGAAATATATGTTTTTCAAGAAAGACAATAATGTGTCCAGAGTGAACAATCAGCGGATGTCTTGGACACCAGACTCTCATGAAAAGTTTGTAGAAAGTGTGCGAAAACTGGGGGGCGCTGATAGTATGAGTCTTTTTCCTAATCTTATCTGCATTAATTTGTTGTTCTCACACTCTAGTCATTTATCTGCTCATGTTCACTTTGTCCATTGCTTTTAATGGTGCAAGTTGGTGAAGTCAATTACTTTAAATAATTTAGTGGCCTATTTATGACTAAGAAAAGAGTTTGTTAGATATGGGAAGGAAAACATATGGAGCCCCTTTACTGGAACTAGTTTTCCATAAATTAAATATGTCCATTTTAATTATTCTCACTGAGAAATATAGCACATTGTATGGAGCCTTAATTCTGTAACACTTCTGTACGACTGTTTGCAATCATTCAATAAATTCATATAATGCATCTGTCCTCTTTTTTTCTTTTCTTTTTTTCTTTTTCTGAAGGTAGTGTAATTTACACGCACGCTGTTTTGCACAAACGTCCATACACATGTTATTTTGAACTGAAATCGTGAGTAACTCATGTCTTCAACTAACAATTTCAGTTCAAAAATACCTATGTATGAATGTGTGTAAAACAGGTTTTACCCTTTTTTTTAAAGCATATGCATTTATCATACTAGCACGTCACTTTATGCAGCTAATATTTCCTTTTTTGAAACAATAACTAATGTTAATTTTGGAATCATTAGTTTGTGGTTAGTTCAATGAGGTTGAAAATAATCATTTTATTTATTCATTGTATCTCTTGCAGTTTGCTGGATTATCCGAGTCTGAAGTCTCACTCAGGTGGCGTCATCCCAAATCCAAGAAAAATGCTTCTCTGTTGGATGCGTCTTTGTTCTATTTGATTCTACCTGTTTTCCAAAAAGTGTAGTTTTATTTTGTTTTCAACTCAGGATTTCAGCCCTTGTTTGCTTTAAATTCCGTCTGTCTGTCTGTTTTAATAAGGGTAATCTTCCAAGTGCTATCGAGTCGGTTTGTAACAAATTCAGGATTTCAGCCCAAATTCACACGTGTGTGCAACCTGGTATGTGTAACAGTTTCTATCCTTTCCTAAAGGACAGTCTTTATGTCACTGCGCTATAGCTATGAAGTTTAAAATCGCTATTTAAGTCGGTTGTCTCAAATGAGGTTTTGATATTTCAAAGTTAATCGAGAATGATAAAAAAAAAAAAAGTGCAGTTTTTATCTGGTAATGTTGAGACTGATTCTGGTTAGTGACGATAAATAATTAATATCCACAGGTTTCTTAGCCATCGGTCATTCATTCATGCATGAAAAATTCGTAGAAAGTGTGCAAGAACTGGCCTTTAATGGTTTGAAACTTTAAGAGCCCGTTTGGTACATGCCTTTAAAAACTGAAAATTGTTGTTTGAAAATATTTATGAAAATACGTATGGATAAAAAAATGTATGAAAATACATGAAATGTTGTTTAAAAACTAAAAATAATTGTTTGAAAATACAAACCAAACATTCCCTAAATCTTTTTCCTAATCTTAAGCTTCATTAATTGGTCATTATCACACGACTCACTTTCACTTATCTGCACAGGCTTTTTACTTCCAAAAAAGAAAAGAAAAAGAAAACATGTAAAGGACTTCGTCCGTCCGTCCGTTGAATTCTACTTCTATGATGTAATTTGGTAAATTCAAACTACTCCAAAATAATTCACGGTCCATTAAAAAAAGAGAAAAAAAGTTAACAATTGTTTTTTTTTTTTTTTTCTTTCAAGAATAGTTGGATGTGGAAACATATTTATTAAATTCAGACCGCAACTTGACACGGAATGGGTTTCAAGTCAGAGTCATTGGTTTAACAAGATAGTCATCTGTCAAATCACAAGTTTAATTAAAATTTTAATTAAATTAAATACATTTATTTTCTTCTAAAAAAAATTAAAAAAAGAAATATCTTGGTTGACTAATCTTCTATTGAACCTTGCGAATACTAAATTTAATCAATTAATTCTCTCCAGACATGACAGAGTTATTGTCACTTATAATCCAACCAGGAGAGGTATCATAAAAAATAAGGGAAAATTATACTTTACCTTCTAAACTATGATCCTTTTACGCTTATCCTCATAAATTATAAAGAAGAACATTTTTACCATTTTAGGCTATACCCCCTCTACATTCATCCCCCTAGACTATAAAAATGCATATTTTACCCCCCTAAACTATGACTTCTTTTACACTTACCCCACTAAACAATAAGAATGCACACTTACTTTCCTAAATACACTTACCCCACTAAACAATAAGAATGCACACTTACTTTCCTAAATTAATACCCATAGGGTGTGGGTGCAAAGTGTTACATGAGTAATAGAAAGGTATGCATTCTCATAATTTAGAGGGACAATTGTTACATTAGTAATAGTTTAGAGAGTAAAGTGTATATTCTTATAGTTTAGGAGGATAAGTGTAAAATGGGGTATAATTTAGGAATCAAAATCCTCTAGAATTCTTAGGATACTCTAATAGATATAGTTCTAGCAATCCTAAAATTCCTTTTAAAATAAAAGGCCAAGATTTTGCCACTTCATCAATCTATTAAAAATTAATTATTTTCATAAAAAAACTCAAACTAACTCACTATTAAACCCAAAACTGCCCCATTCTCCCCTCTTGCTACCAATCGTTGGTGTTTTATCTAAGGAAGTCAATTTTGTATTGGAGGCCATTTCAATTTGATTAGGGGAACGAAATATTTCGGCATCAATTGATACCGGTGTATCGTTTTGGGATTACTACTATTTATATATTTCTATACAAAAATATATATATATATATATATATATTTTTTTTAAGTATGAATATATTAAATTTTATGTTTATCAAGATAAAATTTAAAATACACATATTTTATACATATTAGCTTAAGTACATTAACCAATGTATAAGCTTAAATAACAATTTTTTAAAAAAAAAATTTTATTGTACTGGCTGAAACCCCAATACATGCTGGCATAGGCTGGTACAACCCGTTGTTTTTTTTAAGAACATATTGAAGGAGTACTAGTATTGTTTAATGACTGGTACAACCGAACCGATATGATATTGACTTCATTGGTCCTACCACCACACTCCAATTAGACACCACCACCAACCCAGATCCAATTTGGGTATTCTTATCTTTCCCAAATGTCTTACATTGCAGTCAATAGTCTAAAGATCAAAAGATCATCCACAGGTTATCAAGAAAAGGAAAAAGAATGTATATTTAATTTCAATCACAAAACCAGCCACAGGTTTCACACAAGTCATAATATAACAACAATGGCAATTAAATATATATTGTCACTTCTATTACGACTTTCCTGTTGGTTTTCCTTTTGGATTATGGTATGTATGTATGATTGAATTTGGCCACGCGCAATGGATCTATTCCTGTGGGTTGGGTTTTTAGCGGATTCATGTTTGGTATGAGTTTGGGTTGTCACCGGAGATTGGTATTAGGAGGGGAGAGTGAGGCAGTTTTGGGTTTCCATGATTGAGTTTGAGTTTGAGTTTGAGTTTTTTTTTTTTTTTTAAATTTATTTTTTATGGAAAGCATTATTTTTTAGGTTTGTGATTTGATGAAATGGCATAATCTTAGCCTTTTATTTTAAAAGAAAGGTGAGAATTAAAGGAATTTTATCTGGTAGAATATGTCCTAGAAACTTAAGAGAATCTTAATCCATAATTTATGAGAATAAAGTGTAATTTCTCATGCACACAAACTGACAAAATTAAAGCCTGCATTTAGATGAGCTTATTTTCATCATATTATTTTGTTTATCATGTAAAAAACTACAGGTATATATTGAAAAATAATAATAAGTTGAACAAATAGGCCCTACAACTAAACTGGGTTTTCTTTATGCATTTCCTGAGAGCACTTTCTTTCTTAGCCTGACAAAATTAAAGTCTGCATTTAGACGAGCTTATTTTCATCATATTATTTTGTTTATCATGTAAAAACTACAGGTATATATTGAAAAATAATAATAAGCTGAACGAATAGGCCTTACAACTAAACTGGGTTTTCTTTATGCATTTCCTGAGAGCACTTTCTTTCTCAGCCTAGCAATCAAAGAAATTAAAGATTGTCCAATACAAATTCAATATGTTTGGTGTCATTATGATATATATATTGGATAGGTATAGTGACACTAATCACTAATTAAAAAAAAAAAATAGAGATGTTTATCCTACATTAGTTATGTGCGTTAGAATTTTAAGTCTTATAACCTCAAGCTACTACTACAAAATTTAGGTCATTTTGTAGTAGTATTCTGGTTATGTAATATATTATAAGTCTGTTTAAAAAACTCTATATACTATTTTTATGTTCGTGTGTTCTAATAAATATTACTGTTTCCTAAAAAAAA
Source organism: Quercus rubra (assembly GCA_035136125.1). Taxonomy (NCBI): domain Eukaryota; kingdom Viridiplantae; phylum Streptophyta; class Magnoliopsida; order Fagales; family Fagaceae; genus Quercus; species Quercus rubra. The sequence goes on along the minus strand of CM068734.1, from coordinate 62,465,049 downwards.
TCACTATGTATAGGATTAGAGGTTTCGGACTAGAGGGAGGTGTATATGAAAGTAATATGATTTAATTACAATTTATCATCTCTATAAAAAAAGTAGTATAAAAATTATATTCATTGCATTGCTCATTCAAATTCCAAGAGATTGCCAAAATTCTTGGCAATACAAACAAGTCAAAACATTACTCAAAAGTCAAACGTACAAAACTCAAATGAGGGGAAAAATGAGTAAATATCCTTAATTTGAAAATTATGTAGTAAAATATTCATCAGTTCAAAATATTTAGCAAAATGCTCCTGTTTTGGAACTCAATTTTAACAAAATCAAGTTCTATGTAAAATTCGATATCCTCAAATTTAAGTTATATGTGTATTTTTAAGTAGAACTTGACATTAGCAATGTCGAGTATCGCTTAAATTAGGACAAAGTTTAGCTGTGTACTAGTACCTGTTTACTATAGCATGTAGCCAAATTTTTTTGGCTACGGCACCATCAATGAAGCACAACATTTTGTAGTTCGAGGAGGCAAAAATAACATTATAGCAATATGCCTTCACCAATAATCATGCTCTAAACAAGTAAACATGTTTACTGTAGCAAGTTGCTACTTGCTTTTAATATATTTAAAAAAAAAAAAATTTCTTTTCTCCTCTTTTTTTTTCTTTCAACTCATCTCTCTCTCTCTCTCTCTCTCTCTCCCCCCCCCCCCCCCCCGAATACCGTAGCAAGCCCTCTTCAATTCACTCACTTCCTTGTTTGCCTCGTCGCCTTTGCTCATTGACAAAATCATGTTGCATCCTCGAAACCTCAGTCTCGAGCTCCACTGCTCTCTTGGCCACCAACTCCAAAATCATGTTGCATCCTCGAAATCTCCTTCTCCATCTCTTTGAGCTTTTCCTTCTTCAATGCGTTATCGTTTTGAAGCTCTTCGATCTCCAAACTGAGTTTCTTGATTCGCTCCTTGCTTTCCGAATTGAATTTCACCATCCGAAGCTTCTTGCTCTCCAAAGACTCAATCTTCCTATTCAGCTCTGAAACCCTGGCATCATAATTGCCACTGTCACCGGGCTGATCAAGATCATAGGAGCTCTCCCCCGTTTGATCCAACTCAACGCCATTAATGAATATCTCCTTGTCCACCATTGCTAATCCAAAAAATACACAAATAAAAAATTAAACAAGAAACAAAAATCCTAGACCCCTATTTGGTTGCCAAGAAAAATCAATCAACTTAAATATCCAAACCAAACAACATAAAATAGAATGGTGGTTGTGGTCGTTGGTGGAGGTGGCTATGGTGTTTGTTTTTTTATTATTTTATTGTGTTGAAAGCTAAAATAAAACCACTAATGTTGGGTGTTTTGTAAAGTGAGGTAGTAAAATAGATAAAGTAACTTTTTTTGTGGAGCCAAATTGCTAAATTTATGACTCCACCATAGCGGATGCTCTAAGGTGTTAGTGGTGTGTAATTGTAACTGTACAGTAAGTCTCAGCAAGTTAGTAGACTACATGTATTTGCCTAGAAACTGATGAGTGATGAAAAAAAAATTTAATTTATCAAGATAAGAATAGATTTTGTACCAATGAGAGGAAAACACATGGGGGAAGCCTTATCACTTTAATTAAAAACCGGTGAGGGCTGAAAAAAAAAAAAATATATATATATATATATATTTTTTGAAAAAAATATGTAAACTTTGGTTGGGTCGGGCTATATGGGTTTCAAATTCTTCAACCCTCCACCTGAGCCGAATAATCATTAACCAAAAAAATAATTTGTCATGAACTAAAATGTCACATTTTAGTTACCAAAACAAAGGAGATGATTTCTCAAATATGTTTAGCACATTACAATTTAAAAACAACTACTTTTTGAAGCTAATTGAAAGGGTGATAGTGTGACATGACACCAATACCAAATATAAACCCACAATTACTATATCATGTGAATCAAATATGGATGAAAATCAACTTCTTTTATCAATATCTTAGTTAACCAAATGGAAAACAAGTGCATTACAATTTTTCATTGAATCTTATGACATACAACTTTGGGGAAAATATATTTTCATTTTCCAAACAAACATACATGCAAAGAAAATGAAATTGGCCATTGAGACCTTGAATGCCCTTAAGTGTATGGAGACAAATTACATAATATGCAATATGCTTCACAGAACAAATGTGCAAATTAGTCAACCAATAACTCAATAAATAACTCAACAACTTTTCCAAAAATGTCAAATAATGTTTTTTTTTTCTTTTCTTTTTTTTTTTTACATGAGAGAAATTTTACTATAGCCTAATCTAAGTATATATGTGTATAAAACTCCTTTCTAAAGACTTGAATCGTAGCCCTTGCCCCCCACACTCCACAAGCACTTATACTTGTGAAGTAACCATCGCACCAAAGATGTGCGATGGTAAATAATGTTACCATTGATGTGATTATGCAATCTTAAATTGTTTATAAGATTATGTCTAAATATAAAATGCATTATGTTTTATTTTATTGCACAAAACTTACACAAATTAGGAATAATTTTATATGGCACCTATTTATTATTGAACCTACCAAATATACATTATGTTTAATTGTTTATAAGATTAAAAAGAATTAAATAGGGTGACAATAAAAAATTTGATAAAATAAAATCAAGAAATATACCTAATCTTTTCATCTTTATGAAAACATAAAATGATAATTCAAGTTGAGACCTTCCAATGAGACTACAATTTCCATATGGCGTTAGTAATAAAAGCCCAACAATTTGCTTATTGGGAGTAGCTAGACACAATGGAGATTTCCCGTCTTCATTTAAAATATATGCCGCATTTAGATCTCCCCAAAACAAAAGATTGATGGTTCATAATAAAGAGGAAAAAAAACATAGATTCATGTAAAGTAGTGTTTCCTATGCTATTTCTCATTTGCAACTCTACAGTAGAGCTATTAATGAGGACTTTCAAAACTCTCAAATGTTTACTTTTTGTGGCCACATCAATTGCATTGTCCTCTAGGATGTTTTTCTTGGTAAGAAGGAAGGGGAAATGATCAACGATGAATTTTGCGATCTTAGTACTTCCAAAACTTGTTGTCTCATGTAGCAAGAAATTCCCCTATATGGCTTTTTTGAGAAAAAATGTTTGATAATGAGAGTTGTTTGTTGGTTGACATGTGTTCCAACATGCCAACAAAACCAATTACATCATCATTGGCTAATGGTTGATGAAAGGAAGCAAAATCAAAGTCAAGGAGGGCAATGTTCTTGGATTGGTGGAGGTTTGGAAACTTTTTTAACTTTAAATCTTCCAACCTTTCATTGAGAATGTCTTGGGCATAAATTTGCACCAGTATGTCCACAACCATTAATAAGAAAGGAACTTGATTTTTTTTTTTTTTTGTTGAGAAAATCAAAAAATGTTCATTGCAATGAAAAAAAATCATTGCAATAACATTAGTGAGTCATTGCAATAGTTGATACAAGATGTTGCAATAAAATTTGAGATAATAGTTTTGTGCAACAAAAACTTTTGTTGTAATAAACTCCAAATATTTTAATAACAATTTAATACAATGATATATATATTGTTGCAATAAATAATTTAAAGTTTCGAATATCTTGTAGATATAGGCTATTATTTCACAAATCTTATTGCAATAGATTGTAAATAATTGAACAAAATAAGTCAAATTAAATTATTGCAATGATATCTTCATTATAATAGATAATTACTTCATTTTTTCATTGCAATGGATTATGAAATAACTGATACTAGGTTATTACAATGATATATTCGTTGTAGTTTCATGTTTGTCATTGCAATAGATTGTAAAATAATTAATATCAAATTATTGCAATGATAACTTCGTTACAATAATGTATTTGTTTGAAATTTTCATTGCAATAGACTACAAAAATAATTTGTATCAATTTATTACAACTATTTCTTCATTTTAAGTTATTATAGCAATTTTGCTAATATATTAAAGCTTCTATTACAACAAAAAATTATTAGTTATTGCAACTTATTATTGTTGATGCAATAATTATTTGATCAATCATCAATGATAAGATCATTTTTACCTGTCTCATTATCAATTCATTTTGTCAAACGATGTCCAAAGGTGTCAAACCTTCTTTATTTAGATAACTGAAGTTAACTCTCCTATCCCATGGAAGAGAACACATAACATTTGAATGAAAATTGATAGAGGCCAAATGCAAAGTTATGTGTCCATTCTCATCACTTTCATTTAGAAGCTTCTCAAACCTTGGGTTTGACAATATACTTTTCACCAACATGGCTTGCCCATGCTTTGTTGCCACATGCAATATATTTTGACCTAAACTATTCAATAATTTAGATGGATCGCGCCATTGCTATTCCAGAAATATTTCAACGGCCTTAATGTATCCCTTCTTGCTTGATATATGGATAGGAAGGTCACCCTTTAGGCTCTATAAAAGGGCCTGTTGTTTGAATTTTGTTAAAATGAACTGAATTCCCTCAATGTAATTACTGGCTGCAGCTAAATGCAGAGGTGTCTTCCCTTTTTGGTCTCTTACGTGGAAGAGTAATGGGTTCTTGCTAAAAACCTCTTCTAATATATCTAAGTTAACCAAAAAAATATAAAAACCAAATATTTTAAAACATGAATGACATTTGAAAAAATTTACTAGAATATATTAATTTAGAACATGCATGACATGCAATATGTTTGTTACAATCAATGTGGAAAATACAAAGTTTTTTTTTTTTTTTTTTTTTTTGAGAATAAAAAAAAAAAACCAAGTGAAAAATACAAAGTAAGTGTGATACAAAACATGCAATGCATTATGTTTTATTTTATTGTACAAAACTTATGCAAATCAAGAATAATTTTAGATAGCACCTATTTATTATTGAACCTACCAAATATAAATTATGCTCAATTGTTTATAAGATTAAAAAGAGTTAAATCACATGACAATAAAAAATTGATAAAATAAAAGTAAGGAATATACCTAATCTTTCCATCCTTATGGAAATATAAAATAGTAATTCAAGTCGAGACCTACCAATGAGACCACGATTCCTATATGGCGCTAGTAATAGAAGCCAAACAATTTTCTTATCGAGAGTAGCTAGGCACAATGGAGATTTTCCGTCTTCATTCAAAATATATGCCGCGTTGGAATCTCCCCAAAATAAAAGATTAATGACTTCATAACAAATAGGAAAAAACATAGCTTTATGTAAAGCAGTGTTTCCTATACTATTTCTCAATTGCAACTCTACAGTAGAGCTATTAATGAGGACTTCTAAAACTTTTAGATGTTTCTTTTTTGTGGCCATGTGAATTGCACTATCCCCTAGAATATTTTTCTTGGTAAGAACGAAAGGGAAGTAATCAACAATGAATTTTGTGATCTTAGTACTTTCAAAACTTGCTGCCTCATGGAGCAAGCAAGGAATTCCCTAATGGGCTTTTTTGGGAAAAAATGGTTAATAATAAGAGTTGATTGTTAGTTAATATGTGTTCCAACATGTCAACAAAACCAATTACATCATCATTGGCTAAAGGTTGATGAAAGGAGCAAAATCAAAGGCAAAGTTGGTGGTGTTTGTGGATTGGTGGAGGTTTGGAAACTTTTTTTTCTTTAAAGATTTCAACCTTTCATTGAGAATTTCTTGGGCATAAATTTGCATTGGTATGTTGACAGCCATTAGTAAGAAAGGAACTTGAATTGTAAACACTACGAGAAAAAAAAATTTATTGCAATGAAAAAAAAATCATTACAATAACATTAGAGTCATTGCAATAGTTGATACCAAATGTTACAATAAAAATTGAGTTAATAGGGTTGTGCAACAAAAAAACTTTTGTTGCAATCAACTCTAAATATTTTAATAACAACTTTGATGCAATGATATATATATATATATATTGTTGCAATAAATAATATATTGTTTCAAATATCTTGTACGTATAGGTTATTATTTCATGATTCTTATTGCAATAGATTGCAAATACTCGATCAAAATAAGTCGAGTTAAATTATTACAAAAATATATTCATTGTAATAGATAATTATTTCAATTTGTCATTGCAATAAATTATGAAATAATTGATACTAGCTTATTGCAATAATATATTTGTTGCAATTTCATGGTTGCCATTGCAATAGATTGTAAAATGATTAATATCAAATTACTGCAATAAGGTATTAGTTCAAAATTTCCATTGCAATAGATTACAAAAATAATTGGTATTAATTTATTGCAACAATTTCTTCATTTTAAGTTATTACAACAATTTTTCCTAAATAATCATGTTAATATTATAAAAGATGAAACTCATAAAATTGGGAAATAAAATTTACTTTATCATTAATAGTGATACCAAACATGTGAATCAAAAGCATAATACAAATTCTAAGAGATATCTCTAGATGTTCATGCTTTTCAAACATTTTAACTTTTCAAAATGTATGACGAATGCCAATGATAAATACACTATTGTATTTGAAGACTTGGCTATCAAGACAACAACATAACTTATTAGGAGATATGACTTGAAATAGAATAGCATAAATTTTTCAAGAGAGGTTCATGATAATAAAGCATATTAAACATAAGTAATTTCCTCTTTGATTATGACCAAAGTTGTGGGTGCAACTATTACAACTTATAAAATGTAATATGTTAATCATTTTACTATACCTATTTAAAATTAAAGCAATCGAGTTAGTCATAATTTCCTTTTTTTTTTTTTTTTTTTTAAAGTTAGTCATAAGATTCTATTTAATTCATAACTGCGTACACAAGCTTATAATAACTTTTATACATGTTCATTCAACATATTCTTCATCCAAAATTTCATATAGCCATAAGCAATTCATCTCCTCTTTTTTTTTTTTTATACCATTCATAGGGAGATAAAAACAAAATCAAAAGTCACAAAAGGGCTAGACTAAACTAGCATTGGTTCATTGGCACACGGGTTGCCAATTTAGCTATAGACCAGACCTCATTTACAACCAAATGGGGAACTAAGATCATATTATAGGAAAGACCATGTTGAGTTAGGAAAATTAGATTAACCATTCTAGAACTATCAAGCCAATCTGGAGCCTTTTTCTTCTTAAAGGATTGAAGAAGTTCCCTACTATAACTTAGAAACAAAATTTGCTAAAAACCATGATTTCTTGCTGTGATTCCAGCTTCCACCATAGCTTCCAGCAATGCCTCACCCGTGATTCTGGCTTTGCTACTAACTACACCACAAAAGATTCTATCTCCCTAGATATTGACAACTTCATAAGCAATACCACTCCTATGATGTTTTCTACCCCTAGCACCCACAACTTTGATGATCAATTGCCATTGCCTTGCTGCTGATTGGTGCTCTAGCCTTGGGCTTTTGTTGAGTCTGTTGTTGTATGGGTGTTCTATGAAGGTTTCCTTGTACTTATAAGATAAAGATTAGGCAGTTAGAATCACATCCATAGGGTTGGGGTTAGTTCCTTCAGTTAAGGTCCAAAATATTACAAGTATATAAATCCAAAACTAACGAGCCCTTAAAAATAGAAAAGGCCTAATCTGTGAGCTAATGCCCATTTAAAATGGGTAAAAGGAAGCCCAAGCTCATAAATGGGTAAGCCTTAGGCCTTAGAGAAGGAAGAAAAAAGCAGAGGAAGCTTGGCATAGGCTCTGTGAGAGAAACCCCCAAAGAGCCTAAAAAGAGACTGGACCAAGATATTGAGAAGCTGCCAGAACTAGGGAGGGGATCCTTAAGAAATGCAGGAAAGAATCAACTGGGAGTTAGACAGCTCAGGGAAGCATGCTCAGGGGCACAAGGAACGAGGAAAGACATGGCCCATCAGTCTCCTGTAACTAAAAAAAAAAAGGCTTTGGAAACAGATGATGACTTAGGAACCAGCACCTATGAAGGGAAGCCTGGTACCACGGGAAGAGTAACAAGATGAACCATGAAGGAAGGTGGCTAAGAATCTTTCAACTTGACAGAGAGAAATCTACCTATTTAGAGAAAAAAGACAAAGGATGAGGTAGCCAAAATAGGGGTTCTAAAAAGCCTCTCTACAAACCTTGGGTAAAATTCACTTAGGGACTTTTTAGATGGAAACCTCAAAAGAAGAATATAGTGAGAAAATAAAGAAAGGACCAGCCACCAATGTTGCTAACACAACATTGGTTCTAGTACTCAAGACAGCAAATATAGGGAATCAATGGTACACCAAACACCCTAGGAAGGTACTATAAAGGGGGATCAAGCCATCAGCAAAAACCATTCAACAATAAAGAATTAGAGCACAAAGACCCTTTGGAAAACTCCTTTAAATCTCAGGAAAATAGAAAAAGGGAAAAACACTATGAGAGATCTTGAGACAGGTACTAGAGGATACACTTGGATTCAAGGGGATTCAAACTTCACAAGTCTTGGAAGTCTATATAAAGCTATCCAAGTTTTTAACTTTAGAACTTATTTGAATCTTGCAACACATCCCAGTGAAAAGAAGGGTCAATATACTAAAACTTAATATAATGAAATATCATTTTATTTTCTGAGAATCCCTAACGTCCTTACATGCTTTTTCTTTATTTCTTTATTGTTCCTTAGCTATTTACTTTATAATATGTATATATTTGCATGTATGAATATATATGTGTTGTAGGATTCATGCTTTGTGCACAACTTGGTTCATAATTAGCTCAATATAGCTGCGGTGAACCAAACCCAGTCCACCAAACAACAAATATAAGGCCCAAGATCCTTGTTTCTACTTGGGCCTAGGTATTGTCCAAAAAAAAAACCCACACCTTGATGAATCACCCTATTTCTATGGTTCCAAATGGTCCATAGAGTCGTGAAGATGGCCTACAAGACACTATTGAATCTGTCCCTCTTACTTTGTATTTAGACAAGAGCAAAGTTAACCAATGTTGAACAAATATGTTACTAAAATATGAGGAATGAATGGCTAGGATGGAGTCATGCCAGCAAGCTCTAGTAAAGGGACAAAGCAAGAAAAGGTGGGTTGTAGATTCATCTTCTTCATTGCATAGAGGGCATGTACTAGAGGTTGAAATGCCTATATTTTTTAGGCTAAGTAAAGTGGGTAGGCTATCATGCATGAGTTTCCACGTAAAATTGTTGATTTTTAGAGGGACCTTGACTCTCCAAATTAAGTTCCACACCCCTTCCTGAGTCTGAGCTTGCTTAGCAAGGGTTGAATGATCCATCACCAGGAATTCATATGCCTTTTTGACCTGATAATCCCCATTCTTTTGAGTATTTCCATAGAATTTTATCTTGAACTGATCATGTTTTGGAAATAGGAATTTGCAAGATTGTAGAGGCTTGGGGGAATGGGTATAAGGATCTAATCCAATCTGTTTTCCAGGTATTAGTATGTTGATCAATTAAGTCTCCCACTTTACTAGTAGTAAGGCTTGGGTGGTTCAAGTTCAAAGAAGGGTAATGAAACCAATTTTTGTGGTTGAGTGGAATACCATAACCATTTCCAACCCACCATTTCCCCTCTCTTAGTTTGTGGTTTTCTTGTTGGATGATGTTTTTCCAACACTAGGAGTGGTGAGGTTTAGGTCTACATTCCTGAATTGAGCAGTTAGGGAAATATTTAGCCTTAAAAGTTCTAGCCAACAAAGAGTGAGGATTATGGCTGATTCTCCAATAATTTATTATCCAAAATTTGTCCCTCAAGACGTGATCAGATTATTTGGGAAAAAAAACGCTATCCAAAACTCGACCACAAACTCATCATTAATCATGGCCCACAAATGCTCTCCTAGAGTTCACAATTGCTTGTAAAGAGATTTGAAGAACCTAATTTCCATAATCATTTAAGTTTGACTGCCTTTTCTCACATCATATTTAATCTATTATGGAACAAAAGAGCCCAACTATTTAGATCCATATCTAGTTAGCTATCCCTTAATTATATATAATATTATATCATATCAAAAAGCAATTTGATATGATATAATATTATACATAATTTTTGATAGTGACACCAAAAAAGTACAATGAAATTAGTCGGAATCAAAATGTTCCATTCCGATGGAAAAGCCGAAACTAGGTCCAAAATAGTATTTTGAACATTTTTAGTCTCAAAAATTTGTTCTCTTTTAAACCAAAAAAAAACAAAGAAAGGTGGGCTACGGTTGTGTATGTACACACATACATAAGGCGAAATCTGATTGGGCTTTGGAGAGAGAGAGGTATATGTATATATCTGATTGGGCTTTGGTGAGATATTTGGGCTTCAGGGAAAAAATGCGAGATGGGTTCAGATTTTGGGCTAGATGGGTTAAGCCGGACATGCTCAGTTATACATTAAATTAATGAAGGCTTGAAGCAGTTGGGAAGCTATGGAGGTTGAAGGAGAAGACGATTCCAAAATTGTGTTACAAAATGCGGGGGACAAGGTCGTGTTTGGACGAGGCTTTGGTTTTAAGTTTTAACACGAAAGACAATATAGTGTCATTCGCCACGTTGTGTTTGAACTAGCGAAAAGTGGTGAGAGCCAAACTGAGTCCAAGTACTCCAAGGTTTTGTTTAAGGTTGTTGGGAAGAATCCCATGTGGGTGAGGGAACATGGGAGTGGGGAAATCCGGGCTTTCAGGAAGGGTGAGAAGGGTGACGTGGCGGAAGGTGATTGGCTCTGCTTATTGTCTGCGAAGAGACCCGTTTGGTTTGCTGTGAGGGAAAGTGGGTCTGGGGAGAGAGAGAAGAGGGTTTTTGGAGAGTGAGATTGGTTTGTGTGAGAGTTTGGGAGGTAGGTTTGAGTTTGATAATGGGGTTGATGTTGAGGCTTTGGATATTGACCCTGTTAAAGGCATGTGTTTTTTTTGTGTTTCTTACTTGCTTTGCTTTTATTTTGCTGTGTTTGGTTGTTGAGAAAATGTAGGAAAGGAAAGTGAAAGTTCTAAATCTCTTTCTTTTCTAGCTTGGCGTTGACTCTTTTTTGGTATAACTTACATGGAATATTTATTTCTTGCGGTGAACGTTTTTGGGACAATCTTGGTTTTTACATTTTGTCAATGTATATTGGATTAGAGACATGTCATTCTGTGTAGCTGAATTGTAAAATTTATGCTGTGGAAAATTTTAAGTCTTAGGGTCCATGTAAATTAGGAATATTTGATTTAATGCTTGATACTGATGCTAATTATTGACTAATAAGCTTGACATATTTGTTTGAATTTTGAATGGTCCTCTGATTCTCTTTCAACTTCAGATTTCTCTCATATGATTATGTTGTATTTTCAGCTATGAATAAATAATATCATAGATTGGTTTGTGTATCACAGAATTTATTCTCAACCTTAATCTTCTGTACTTAATCCGTGGATTAACGTGCTCTGGCAGTTCTGTCTCTTAGGAGTTATAAATCAGAGTGAGAGAGTAAGAATGATTGGTGATAAACATAGGATCATACCTCTTAATTTTTGTTGTTTCTCATAGAATAAAGGTCCTTTTTTGTTTTTGGTTTGTATTCTATCTTTGCACTAGTGCCCTTAGAAATTTCATTTACCCCATGTTTGCTTCACACCTTGACCCCTAGAAAAAGATAAGGACAGAAAAATTTTAAATTCCCTTCTGTGCTGTTGTTTGGTTTGTCAAGTGAGAGAGAAAAGAAAAGAATGTGTATGGAAGATATTGACACATTTTCCTTCTGGCTCACCAAAGTTTTACACTCAAACTAGGTGAGATTTGAAAAGAAAGTTAACTGCAATTAATAAGAGATACCAAAGATAGATCTCCTCATTTCTCTCTATTTTCTCTTTATAACCAAAAATGGAAAATAATGTAATTCTGGTACTTCTCCTTTCTTCCGTTTATTTTCCCTTCTAAATTGTAAAGCAAACAGTGTTAGTGGCATGTCTCATCACTTCATATTCTATACTAAGGAATTTTCTATAAAATATTGATTGTAACTTCAGCATCAGAGAAATATTTTACATAGTAAGCTGATTGTGGCATTGATAATTTTGCATTTTTTTGTGCGTAACTGTGCACTCACATGCATGCACATCTTAGCACAGAGTCTGAGGCTGGTTTCCTACAGTTTATCTACCTATTAGAATCATGGTTTTGTTCTATTATGTGCATAAGATACATAATAGAAGTTTTGTAAATATATACAGTTGTCTTAGATAACTAGTTCAGGTGTCTGTAATGCAGTTTACTGTTTGAATCTTTGTCTTGGTTTCATCTTGGTCGTCATGATGCTTTGATTAATTAAAATTTGTTAAATGCAGAGTTTGGTTTTCTTGTGATGGGGCATGAGTTTGATCACTATCCCAAGCAAATGCTCCGTGATATAAGAAATTGGGACTGGTTTCTTGAGGAACCTAAAAGAGAAAGCGATGATGATGAGTATCTTGAGAAGAGCGGAAAGAGAGGTGTGATGAAAAGGAGAAGGAAAGCTGCAGGCAATGATGATGATGACGACTTTACAGGTGAGAGTGATGATGACAAGGAGCTTGTCAAAAAACTAAGAAAGGTTGTGAGACCTAAATATTCTACAAGATCAAAAGACTGTAACAAGCCTCACATGGAGGCCAAAGATAGTAAGAGCTCTTTGCAAAAGAAAACTATAGGTGCAAATGAAGATGATGATGATGATGATGAAACACTTGGAGGCTTTATTGTTGAGGAGGATGATGTGGAACAAGAAGAAGAAACTGATGAAGATGAAGAAGAGTTTGTTGAAGATGACGATGAGGAGGAGGTAGATATATGATTAACGCCAATTCAAGGAGCAGATACATATTTTTGTAAATGAAGCTCAAGATGAAATAGTTTTGTATGTGTAATTTCTTATACGTGTTTTTTCTGTTACACTTTGTATCATATGTTTCTTTTGTCTCTCTGTAGCTTGTTTGGATAGAATTTCCTTGTGCTGTAAAATATGGAACTTTCTTTTAGATTTTAGACATTGGAAATTGAGAGTAGCTAACATTGTGTTTTACTGAAGTAATCTTTCGGTTACTTCTTGTTGCTATATCTCATTTCCCATTATTGATTTCAATTTATTATACAAGAAATTAGTTGCTGAATGGTTGAGACATATATCACCCCAGCTACTTACCTGAATTGACAAAACATAGATCTGGGTCAATCTATTCAAAAGCTTTGGGGGTTTTGGTGAACTTCCAAATAGCCAAGTATTGCAAATTAAGGAATGGTTAAGCTGGTAGAAAGATTCTTGTTTGCTTTATTATGCTCAGCAAGATAAGAAGAGATTAGAGTCAGAGTGGTGTTGACTGTTAAGGCATGAGTGTCCAAGATTAAGTGTAGCTTTTTTAGAGGAACCAAAGAAGACTCCAATTGGAAATTTCGAAACGCATGAAAGACCCACTTGAGGTTAATGGGTGATGGATTATGATTTATTTTCAGATTGAAACTAGTAATGCTGATAATTGGTGAGTACTGGATGAGGTTGAGAACCAATTCGCCAACACCTCTACTAACACATAATTCAAGAACCACTCCATCGTCATGTTCAACCTCTGACTTAGAAGGCTGGAGGTTGCTGAGATTCTCAGTGGATTTTATAGAGTTTGTACGTGCTACAAAATCGGAGATAGCCATCTTTCATAATTTAGTGTGCATTGGATTCAAGCCCATGTCTGTTATTTAATGAGGAAAAACTTTATTAATTGATTCAACACCCACCAAATTTCTAATTCAATTCGACACCTTAGAGATATCTACTATACAAAAGATCAGAGTATACCCCGTTTTCTGTTTGGATAATTCGATAATTGAGGAAAAGAAATTTAAACCTTGAATCTCTTTATTGGAAACACTAGAAAGTTCCAGTTAGATTACAAGGATTTTAGCCAAATCATACTTGTTGATGCTCTAACAATAGATAATTTCAATGTCGTGACTTTGATAGTTTCAGCTTTAAAGATCAACTCAAATTTGTACTTAATAAAGAGAACTTTTAAAGATAAAATTGACTTGATTTGAAAATTATGGGACAAAATTAATTCAATTAATAATTGAGTAGCCTTGTCAAGAGTCTTGAAGATGGCATAACTCGTTCTCCTTTATTGGGAGAATTAGAGTTTGAATCTCTCCTCCCCACTATTGTAACTGTCAAATTATAAAAATAAAAAATAAAAAATGAATAGGCTTAATCCAAAAGTTAAATGATGAAATTAACATAATCAAATGTATATGGAAGAACTGAAACCATAACAAAGGTTAAAGAACCAAAAATTATAATTTGGCCTTCCCAAAATTAAATTCAAGAAAGACAATAGGTTTGAAACCCCTTACCTTGTTGTAACTATTGAGAGAGAGAGAGAGAGAGAGAGAGAGTTATGGCTATTCATTAGTTGTGTGATGAGAATGAGATAAACGGAATTAGTGGTGTTCATGTAGATGTTGAATTTGAAGGTAAATTAGGGAACATTGGCTTATTTTTTAATGTTTGCCTACAAGTCATTAGCTATGAAATTGTTTCTGTGGGAGTAAGTGATCTAAGGACATTCTAAGGCCCATGGGCCTTGTTTGAGGATGATCAAAGCCCATTCATGTGTAAACCTAAGTTTGACGTGTGGGCTAAGACCAAGGAGGGAAGACGTCAAGACCACTCAAAACCGGACTAAAACTTAGAATAAGAGGTCTGAGGAAAGGAGGCTAGCAAACCTATCGTCCAAAGAGCCCAAGGAGCAAATGCACCTCGAGAGTACCTTATTTAGCTCCCTGCACCAGAAAGTAAAGCGCTATGGAAGACACCAGAGTCGTGCATGCAACGGAAAAGGGAAATCTTTGGGAAGGTGGCCATCACCTCCACATTCAATATTTTGCACCAACTGTGCTGGTTGCATTTATGAGGAAAAGACACCTGAACAATGACTCCACAGCTTACAACTCTCTCTACCACCTTTAGAAGGGTCCTGATAGGGCAAACATCCAAATTATTCCCCTAAGACGTACAAATGGAGAGCTGAGATGCAATGGAAATGACTATATAAGGAAAGGAACCCCTCTAGAAACGGCGATGGACATTTTACAAACTGAGAGAGAGAGAACTAAAGATCCTATTGTAAAAGAATCAGCTTCGACTGTTAATGAACAATCCATCCTCAGACTGGCCTGAGGAAGAATTTATACTAAATCTGTGCTTCTTTCATTCATGTTAATTGCTTTAGTCCTGTTATCCTCAAGTTTTTAATTTACTTAACATTGCAATTGACTCGGAAATGCCACTCTCTTACAAATTTATTGTATTGGGCTTGAAGAATTAGGAGATACTATTCTAAGTGGGCTTGGGCTGTTTTCTAGGTCCTTATAGTTTATATGAATTAACTTTCTTGTTCTGGTTAATTTTGCATTATCCCGGTCTACGTGGTTGCTTGTTGTTTAGGTTATAATTTAAGTTTTTTTTTTGTTTTTGGATGAACAGGTTATAATTTAAGTTAATCTGTTTATTGGGCTTATTTTTAGAAGATAAGATTAGTGGGGGTAGTGGAAGGATATTATATATTAGTCTTCACTGTTTCTGAATTTGTGGATCATATTAAATAAGTCTGAATTTTTGTTCTATGGAGGTAGGCCGAGGATATATGGGCATTGGGATGTAAGAAAGACATATAAAAGAAATATGTCATTTTATTGAATCATCAAACTTTACATTATAGAGAAAACAACTTTACTCCTTGATATAGTTTAAGAATTACATACATGACTTTAGTCCTAGAAAAATGTAAAATTACATTGTAAAAAATTTAGTCCATAAACCTTTTATCTAAGTTCAACGGCTAAGTTATGAGATAGAAAAGTGTTAAGACACCTACTTCTCCTAGTGAACTGATCTTCTAAACATGGTGACCATGTCATGTCATTTAAGCAATCAACATGTATAGAAAAACATAAGAGCAGATCACTCCGAAAGAATATGAACCAAACATTTAGAGTTTATTGAAAACCACTTTTTTTTTTGGAGGTTTTTATTGAAAAACACTTGAACATGTGATTATGCACGACATGACATGTTAATTGCAGGAATGAAAGATTTAATATTTAATTTGAACACATGAATATTTCATGAACATCATACAATCATTCAAGTATTTTTCTAAGCAAACTATGGAATAACATGCTATTTGAAAGAATGAAAGATCTAGCATTTAACTTGAGCATGTTAATATTTCAAGAACATCATATGATCATTTACACAGGACAAGAATTCAAGCATGCCTTCATCTGAAATTATCCCACATCAGAGCGATATAGCATGTTCTTTTAACTTGTAAGCAAACAAAAGTGATTCAATCAAAAAAACAAGAACCCCATAAAATGAGGAATTTTTTTAAAGGGGCTTTGAATTAACTAGAACTGTAGAGGGGTAGCAACAAAAAACTTGGGTACAAACCAAATAAAAGATCACCGGCTGCATAATGATCGTTCTCATCATAAGCTTCTTTTAGAGCTCTAGAGGAAATGGAGTGGCTTAAAATGTGAAACACCCCCCCCCCCCCCCCCCAAAAAAAAAAAAGAAGAAAACTTAAGGCCTTGTATGAGTTTTGGATATGCATTGAACCTCCCAAAATGATTGGCTTGATTGAAACCTCTTGTTTTTTTTTTCTCCTTTTTTTTTTCTTTTTTTTATAGAGTTACAAAACCTATGACGTCTATTTCTAAAGATTGTGCTCTTTATCATTAGACTAAAACACTAATCAATCATATAACCTAATTTTTGGCCCAGAATCTAGCCATTTAAGAGTCATATAATGTTATGAGATATTTAATATTTGTGAATATCAATTAATTATCTTCTACATAAGATAATTTCATTATCTATAAATATTACTACCTTTAACTTTGACTTGATCAAACTAATCTTGTTCATGATCTTCACAATTATCCTTAGCTCAATCAAATATAATAACAACATTTCATTAATAACATTAATTCCTTAAAGAACCAATCATAATTAATTATTCATGATTATATGTGATCCACTATAATAGTGTGAATGCACACTAGCCGTTGAAACCTGATTTGGCTTTAAATTTCAATCTAGCGGTTCAATTAAAGTGCATGACCTATTGTTTTGATTGTTAAGACTTTTAGATTTGTTTTACTTGAAGAGTTTGAAAATCCAACGATTAGAATTATGATTTTCTCTCAATTCATAAAATGACATTTGTTGCCCCTTGGTAAGAGAAAATGAAGGTTACAAAATAGAGTGTTTACATTCTTATACACTATAGGTCTAGTTCACTTGTTATACTCAAGAGAGTCAATTTTGTACTATCGTGGCCGATATGGTTTGCCATACCAGTAGCTAGGCCAGTACACAGATACTTTAATTTCGTGTTGATTTCAATACTGACCATATAAAGATCATTTCGGGTGTGCTAGAGCAAATGCCAAATTTCAGACTAATAAGGGATACTTACCGCTATTAATCACAAAACGCTATCAATTAAATGTATTTTTTAATTTATTATTATTATTTTATTTTTTACAAGATAGAAATTTTATTTTAGCCTAATTTAAATGTATATGTGTATAAAACTTTTTTCTGAAGAATTAAATCTTGATCTTAACTCCCACACTCCACAAATATTATATTTATGGGTGGCTATCGCACCTAAAATGAAAAATGTACCGTGATAAAAAATAATATGTATTGCCTATTTCCTCCTCACACCGAACTTTCTAGGCCTAACATTGATGACAACAATGCTGATTAGCAGTGAATGGCAACATTTTTAGTCAATCAATAATTTGAGAGAGAGAGTAAAAACGTGTAAAATTGGGACAGTTTAGTCAATCAATAATTTTTGTGGACTGTGGAGTAGAAAAGCTGAAAAGACATTGGAAGACATGAAAATTTGATAGACACATGTTATGAATGTATAGATAACCACGCTGCACAGTAAACTATTTTACAACATACTTTACCTTACTATCAAACATGTATGGCCCATCTTATCAAAAAAAGAAAAAAAAACATGATACAACAGATAGAATGTTCATCAACCTTTGAAACAACTCATCTAGAAGACTGGCATAACTCATTGATGAAATGATTAAACTCAGAAACAAATCTTGGTGATCACAGGATAGCGAGAGGAAGATTTCACTCATCTCTTAAAAAATGATCACGTCTTCACTCTGAACACACACACACCAAAAAAAAAAAAAACACATTATAACCACATGGTGATTATCAAAAGACATATAGCTACTCCAAATTTGATGTTACTGCTTCGCTTTGCACTATTTATATTCCAATTTCCAATCTACTCAATGCAAGATGATAATAAAGGGTACAAACAGCACTTCGCTCAAGAAATTTTAGTGAAATTAGGTATGATAAAAACACCAAAAGGCAAACAGGAAAAAAGAAACTAAAGTTACCTTAATGTAGTTGATAGTCCATTTCGAAACTTTAAGACTCGTCAAGCTTTTCAAGAAATTGCTTCATATCATCCATGCTAATGTTAGGATTCCCAGGTTAAAAGTTAAAACTCAAACTTCACTTCAAGTAGATATGAGGTGTTTATAGAATACCCTCAATTGAGAGTAGATTTGGAGCATCAATCTGCACAACCATCAGATCTGGAACCAAAAACCAGATTCTGAAATACATAGTAAAAAGTAGACATAATACCACTCTTGAGCTCGAAAGTTGTTAAAGCTGAAGCAAGAAATCAAAGAAAGCAGTGGAAGGAAATAGCAGCGTATTTGCTGGAAAAGAATAGAAGAAACTAAAAGCAAAACGATGTCGTGTAGTTAAATAAGAAACGTTGTCGTGTAACTTAATAGGACGCACATGTTCTAGCACGTGACGTAGCTGAGTTTGTTAGTGGATAGAAAACACTGGTTGTAATCTTACTGGCTCTTCTTCTTAAAGTTAGAGCAGTTTCTTAAAAAAAATATTTATATTTTACCAACTCAAAAGTTATTTTATCATTTATATCATATTATTTTACAACGTATCTGACATCTAAGCTTTTATTTTCTTATTCAACTCATTAAAATAATATATACAATCCAATAAAATAATATAATTCAATAAAATAATAAATAGAGAGAGAAAAGAGAGAATAAAATATAATAAAAACTTATACAAGCTTGAGATAGTGTTATCATATATTTAGGTTAAAGATAGTACTATAGTACAATTGTAAATTTTTTTGCAATTGCAAGACTCTACAAAATGGAATAATGAGAGATTTTGGAACTTTGAATCTAAATTGAACCAAAATCTGTTTGCAAAATCTAATGTGAATGCTCTTAGATTCTGATATCCAAGAAATTCCAAGGTAAACTATAAGATATTAATTAAGGATGGTCAGACCACAATGAATGGATATCCATCATAAGCTCTCTCTCTCTCTCTCTCTCTCTCTCTCTCTCTCTCTCTCTCTCTCATCACCCTTTGCTGCCATGCAAAGCCATTGGTCCAAAGGTAAAATTGATTCATAATTGTAATCACAAAATTCAATGACCACGTTGAATTGCTGTACCCTCATGGCGCCATGTTTTTCTCAAGGACACACTCCAAAGATTTGTTTATAGTCTATAGATTCCATTAACTTGTTCCTCTTCATCCTAGATTATATTAATATCTTTCTCAGCAGTGTGCATCAAAGTCCATTGTATGAAAATTCAAGATTGGGAATGTGGACAATGTACGTTGCCATTACTTGGACAACTTACTGGTATGAGCTGCATCTTTCAGTCGAGCCGCCTAAATAAGATCTTGATTCTTGTGAATGATTGATTTGTGAAATCCTATTTACGTTTGTTTCATCCACTCCATCGTTTAGGATGCTAAAATTTGTCTTTTATTTTATAGTGTAATCAATAAATTTCTAGCAGAGAGAACGGAGAACTACAAATCTTATCAGAATTAGTAATAAAAAAACAATAATAGCACTGCCACTATAAAGAATTAAGCACTTCCCCTAACCTATATAAATTCATCAGATATTTAAAGAAACAAGCACTTCCCCTTACTTATAATATCATTAAAAAACATAAATTCATTGCATGCCACACACAAATAAATAATCTCATCTTTAACCAAGTAATGGTACTGTTAAAATCAAGTCAAAATTTATACTCATGCTGTAATAAAATCTCCTCTGATTAAAAATATGAGATAAAACTATTGATAGTGACATCTTAGCAAATCAAACAGTTCCAATTTCATAAGCTTATATATACAGTGCCAATAGGCTCTGTTGATATTCTGTGATACGGCTGTCTCTCTGCTCTAAAAACTCGTAGGGTTAACAAAAGGCTGTCCAAACAGTTTCAAAACACGCTCGGGAAAACAGAATTTGTGAATCTCGCTTGAGCGATGGTCAGGCAAGCTTACAGGTGGATTAATGACTCACTCAGGCTGTCAAGCACCAAGAACATCTGCTAAGTGAGCCTTGAGTGAAATGTCCAAGTTTTCACTTCTGTGAGCAGCTTTAACCATTACTTATTCTTCAATAAAGTACACATTACAAACCTTTTTCATATCACACTGTCAATGGGGTATTGCCAATCTAAAACCTAACATACACCTTGCATCACTGGACTCTTTTTAAGAGTATGCCATATTTACTAGACGTAAAAATTCCTTTGTTTAATAATTGTAACTAAATGCCCATAAATATTAATAAAGATGATGATAACAAAAATCATACAACTTACAATTTGGATAATGATTTGTTACTCATTCCACTATTTGATTTACAGAATCAATGTCAGTTCTAGCAATTGCTAAAAGCCTAAAACGATAAACTATAGGCGAAAAAACAGAATCCATATTTTGACGTTTGGCATTTTTATTGGTATTAATCTTTAATGTTCTTAGTTGTGCATTTCTGCCAATTTTTTCACAACTTGAAGTTTTAACATTACAGGTTAAATAGATGGCTGCTTTCTTTTATTGTTAGTTCCAACCTTTCAGAAAACTATGAATGTATAGATAACCACGCTGCACAGTTGCAACTAAGATTCTGAAGGATTCAATTTCTGTACCACACAAACACATTAGCTCAATTAAGTGTTTTTTAACATAGAGGACTTTAAAAATCAAAGCTTCTTCTTATAACTTTTAGTAATATGTTTTGAGTACAAAGGATTAGAACTCAGTAATGAAATTCTCAAGAATGCACTCTTTTTCATTGATAAAGTAAAAGGCACCAATATCTTCATGACTCATAAATCATAATTAATAAAAGAAAAATACAGTTCTCTTTTTGATAAGTAATAAGTTTCATTGATATCAAAAATGAACATCATATTACACAGGGAGTACTGTACAGGGGTCAACAATCAAGTACAAAAATTACAAGAATCAAGAAAATCAAGAAAGAGGTGAATGATTGGTTTTGCTAAGCAAGCAACCAATCTAATAAAGTTCTAAGGAAAAATAACTTGAGGTCTGGTATGGATCTCTCATTATTTTCAAAACACCTACTATTTCTTTTCCTCCAAAGACGCCACATTAAACAATGGAGGACAATTAACCATATATGACCATTTCAATGACAACCAAGCCTGCCTTACCAATAGGCTAGGAGTCCCACAATAGACTGCGGCATAACCCAGATTACTCCAAATAAACCCAAGACCATAGACTACAAATCCATAACAACTGAACAATGAAGAGAGAGATGGTCCACCGATTCACCATTACACTTGCACATATAACACAAATCTAATAACTAGACCTTCCTTTTCGTAAATTGTTAATCGTCAAGCATTTCCCTAAAGCAGTAGTCTAAACAAAGAAATCCTTTCGAGAAGGATCTTTTGCTTCCAAATACTTTTTCATGGAAAACAACTATCATTAAAGCCTGCTAGAAGTCTATAATAATCATTAATCATGAAAACCTTATTTCTATTTGGTTTCCAACCCATCTTATCATCATCAAACCCCCTTACTGAAGAGCCATATATGGTATCCATGAAACTTGATACAGCCTCTAATTCTTCAGCGTGAACACCCCTAAAGAAACTTACATCCCAAAAAATGACCCCATTAGTGAACTTTATAAGCTCAGCCACACTTGCCTCCTTATCTTGGCAAAATCTAAACAATTCAAGATAGCTGGCTGCAAGAGATGTCTCCCTACACCAATGGTTATGCTAAAACTTCACCCTTGACCCATCACCAATATCATACAAAATATAATGTGAAAAAAAAAGGTTATCCCCAACTAATATTTTTCCACAAACCAACACCATATGGACCAAAAACAGATCTGGTACACCAACCACCCCATACATATCCATATTTCATCTCTATAACTTGCCTCCAAAGGGCATCCCTTTCAATCCCAAATCTCCATAGCCACTTCCCAAGGAAAGCTTCATTAAAAAGTCTTACCTTCCTTATTCCCAAGCCACCCGAAGAGAGAGGAGTACAAACATTAGCCCATCAAACTAGGTGAAATTTAGGTTCATCACCTAGCCCACCCCATAAGAAATTTCGCTTAAGATTCTCAATTCGGTTAGCTATAGCAGCAGGTATAGGGAATAAAGATATAAAGTAAGTAGGTAAATTAGATAGAGTTCTTTTAATTAAAGTGACTTTACCTCCTTTAGATAAGTACAAACATTTCCATCCCCCTAATCTCCTTTCCATCTTCTCCAATATCAGGTTCATATTGCGTTATACTTGAATTTCGCATTCAAAGGAAGACCCAAGTATTTTATTGGAAGAGTACCTTACTTGCAACCAAGGACGTTCAACAATAACTCAAAATTATGATCCACTCCAATAGGAACCAATTCTGATTTGCCTAGATTTATTTTTAGACAAAAAATTGCCTCAAACCAAATAATGTCCATACAAAGAATCATAATCTAATCTAGATTAGCATCACAAAAAATTTGAGTGTCATCTGCAAAGGGGAGATAAGAGACCACCAAGGAAAGTGGCATTCAAACTTTTCTCAAACTAACCTTTAGCAAAAAAGATTATAAAACATAGCCATAAGATCAGGTTTGAGAATCCCCCAGCAAGCTTGGAAAAATGCCATTGGAAAACCATTTGGTCCGGGGGATTTATCACCTTTGAAATTTTGAATGACATCATAAATCTCAACCTCCTCAAAGGGTCTCTCTAACCAATCCACATTATCACCAGATATCATAGGAAATTCCAACACATTTAGAAATGGACGATTAACTTGTTGCTTAAAGTATAAATTCATGAAAAATTGAGTAATACAATATGCAATCATACCCTAATCGAAAGAGAAACTTCCATTAATCATAAGACTCTCAATACTGTTATTTCTTTTGTTAGAATTAGCTACCTATGAAAAAATTGGGTATTTGAATCCCCCTCCCTCAAGTGCAGCACCCTATACTTTTGTCTCCAACTAACCTCTTCTAATAGAGTCAACTTCTCAATATCTGTATGGAGATTAACTTGTTCTAATTTTTCCTCAGCTGTTAAATTAATGAGTCTCCTCTTTAGCATCCAAAGCATTTAAATTACTCCAAAGTTGCTGTTTCTCAACAAGAACATTGCCAAACTCCATTTCATTCCACTTTTTTAGATCCAACTTCAAAGCTACCAACTTCTTAGTCAATATAAAACTAAGAGTTCTTTGGAACAAATAAGATGCCCACCAAGCCTTCACTTTGTCAACAAAATTCTCTACCCTCAACCATATATTTTCAAAACGAAAAGGCATTCGCTATCTCCGTTGACTCCCACCCTCCAACAAAATTGAAAAGTGGTCCGATAGTACTCTAGATAGCCTTTTTTGGGAAAAAAGAAGGAAGTGATCTGCCAAGAGTGGAGAGAAAAGAAACTGATCTATTCTAGATGTAGAGGATGTATTAGACCAAGTGTAAAGGCCCCCTTTCATAGGTATATCCATCAACCCATGAAGAGAGATGAAGTCAGAAAATCCATACATAGCCTGAGTATAACTTACAACCCCTAATCTCTCTGTTGAAAAACGGATTATATTAAAGTCACATCCCAGACACCATGGCAAATCCCACCAACTAATCAACCCAGTCAGTTTCTCCCACATTTTTTGACACTTCTTATTTGAATTTGGCCCATAGACACCTATAAAAGCCCACTTGAATTGATCACCAACATTTTTAAATTTGTATGAAACTGAAAAATGTCCCACTGCTTCCTTCACCTTTTCCACAATCGTTTGATCTCACATCAATAAAATACCTCCAATAAAATACCTCCAGAAGCACCTTCAAAACCCAGGTTTAGCCAATCTATATAGGGGCAATTCTAGATACTTCAAACAATTCCTCTAGTAATCCATTCCAGTTTAGTTTTCTGCAAACAAACAATGTCAACCCTCCAATTACGCAATAAGTTATGTATTTGAAGCCGCTTCTCCAATACATTTAACCCTCTAACATTCCACGATAGCATCTTCTAATTAATTGAGAAACAAGCAAAGCCTTATCCCTAACTTTACTAGTATGCCTTGTTGATGCTGAACCATAATTGACAGAGCTGAATAGACCCCTCAGCTTCCTTATCCCTTTTACTCCTGAACTCTTCATTTTTAGTTGATTCTTTTCTGCAACAGCCCTCTGTTGTAGCTTAGCTTCAAAATCCAACAAAAAATTGGTTGCCTACTCTTCCAAACCATTCAGAGATGTCCCTAGAAAATCACCAATCTCGTTGAATCTACTTAGGAAGCACTCTGAGTACAGTTCTTGACTCCTCAAACTGTCCACACTGACTTCTTTTTGGCCTGTACAAAAATCCAAAGGCATAGAGAAAGCCAGTGGTTCAACTGATAAAGGAGACATAGTTTTCATTTGACTATGGAATATCCTCTGAACAAGTATCAGAGACCCAATCCTCCACAACCATCCCCTTCTCCCAGCACTGTTGTCCTCACCATAGAGTCAGATGTTGTCACTGAAACCACCGCCAATTGATTTTGCTCACCAAGAACATCTACGGCCTCACAAGGTGGCAATATAATCTAAATCAGGATTGCCACCCTCCTCCCATCACGTAATTCGAGGACCCATTGCTCAGAATTCTCCCATTTCTTGATTACATTGTCGGAATGTTCCTGAAGAATCATTCGCAGGTCCCATTGCAAGGCTTCATCGCAATCAAACGTATGTTCCGACTCCTTAAAGGACTCAACGGACTCATCGGAACAGATTGAGTCAGCCACCACCTCGTCGGAGGTCATCACGGTGCCGATCTACTCAAGAAGTGTTTGGGTCGGCTCATGCACTACAGTATCTTTTTTTTATTCTATTTTGAGAATCAGATGCACTACAGTATCGAATGTGGGTATCATCGGTAGAAAAGCCCCATGGCTTGTTGGAATAGAAGGGAGGATCGACTTCTGTTGGTCAAATTTGGGCAAAGCAAAATATTGGGTCTCCTGCACGTGAGAAGTAGTGTGCTGAGAGGATTTGGGCTGCCACACCGAAATGGGTCTGGGTTTGAGAGTTGGGTTAATTTTAGAATTATTGGCAACCACGGGCTTCGGCTTCCGATTCAAATTTTGGCCGACTTTTGTGAGGCCCACTTCCTGAACATTGGACCATTGGACCCCTTGCTTACCATCCAACCCACATTCTAGCCTTAAAGAGACATCTAACACCAAGCCATCTTTAATTCTGTTAGATACTATTACATCTATAAGAACATCCATAACAGTAGAGTTAAAAATTTAGTTTTTTAGCTCTATCAAAAATTACTTTATCTATTTTATTTATATACAGCAGTGGATCTATTTTAACTTTCAATACAATAAAATAATATAAACATCACAATAAAATAATATATCTTCTACAATAAAATAATATATCTCATTACCCAAAAAACATCCACAGTACCAACCACAACCACCACTACCACCACCACCACCAGCCACAACCACCACTCTACTTTGGCCATCACAACACAATATAGAAAAAAAGCAAAAGCAAAAACAAAACCACAACCACAATCACAACTCCATCACCACTAGTCACCACAAACCACCAACCATGACAACCACAACCATAAACCACAAAACTCATAGCCAAAATCCACAAAACCCACTGCCAAAGCCAAAATCATCCTCCACCACCACAACCAAAATCCACAAACCCACTGTCAAAGTCATCCACCACCACTACCATAGCCAAAATCAACCACAACCACCACAGCCACCAAACCCATATAAAAATACATAAAAAAATAAAATAAAATAAACTCAATCACAGCAAAGAGAATAGAGAGATGGGCGGCAGCAGTGGCTTGCAGCTTGGGGAGGACAGTGTCGGCGTGGATCTAAACGGCAGAAGAGAAGTGGGCGGAGGCATGGGTCAAAGACGTGGATCAACGGCTTAGGACTTGGGTCAGCTTAGGCCGGTGACGTTGAGGCCGGCAGAGGTGTGTGTCGGAGGCTTGGGGCTTGGGTCGGCTTGGGCCGGTGACGTTAAGGCCAGCAGAGGCGTGGGTCGGAGAGCACAGAGTGACTCTGAGAGGGAGAGAGAGAGAGAGAGAGGCAAGAGTGACTAAGAGAGAGAGAGGCATTTTTATTATTTTAATCACCAGACAAATAAATTTTTTTTTTTTTTAGCTCTCATGAACAGTGGAGCTAAAAAAAATAGATTTAGCTCCACTGCTGGAGCATCATTTTAGTGTTTAAAGAGCTAAAATTTTGCAATATAGCAATATAGCTACACTACTACAAATGCTCTAACTAACAAGATTTTAGCTCTAATATGATTATTCTCATTCCCAGAATTCTTCTCGCTTAAATTATGGTGTTGACTGCCCAAAACATAATTTTTTGAATTTTGAAAATTTGGAATTACTTGCTTTCCTTTATTATCTTTATTACCTCCACCACCTTTGCTCTGCCATCCCTTAGCCGCTGCCAGCAACAAAGTATTAGAATAACTCTATCGACACCTTTCCGTAGGTAACAAAACAAACTGTTTGAGCCTAGATACATTCTAAGATGTTGGCTTGGCAGCAAGTGACTCTAGAGCAATGGCCTTCCGTCGATTAAATCCAAAACCTCTCCAACAACTACCCAATTTTCCTTCTGGCACTACATTGAAGCCTTTCTGACGACCATGTAAAAGTTTTGAGATCATTGGGAAA
The DNA here is from genome assembly GCA_035136125.1 of Quercus rubra. Taxonomy (NCBI): domain Eukaryota; kingdom Viridiplantae; phylum Streptophyta; class Magnoliopsida; order Fagales; family Fagaceae; genus Quercus; species Quercus rubra. The sequence goes on along the minus strand of CM068734.1, from coordinate 62,437,921 downwards.
GAGCCATGAGCATTTGAACCCAATTGCATAAGGAAAACTTTTTCTCCATCCCTAAAGGTTCACGCAAATTATCCAGGAGAAACATTGGACATGAGGTCCTCAACAATAGCTAGCAAACGCTTTGCACTCTCTTTGCCCATGAACACTAAACGTAACAAGTCCTTACTTCCCTCATAAATACAGAACTTATGAAAAGTACTTCCTTCCTCAACCGAAAATTCAAAAGTTTTTGACTCAACAAAGAAGAAAATGGATCCTCCCATAATAACCAGGGACAGAACTAAGATTCGAACTTGAGGGGGGTGAAAGCTTAAAACGATATTTTTTTTTTTAATGAAAATAAAAACTAACATTTATTTCATATTCAACAAAATACTATATATAAAATAAGTATTTCTTAAACATTTGATATTATAAAAATGTCGACAATCTTGCATTATCAGCTATGACTTTAGAATTATTTAGATTTTCTCTTTTAAAAAAATTTAATATTGTAGTGGACTTACTCATGATCTACAAATCAAAAAAAATAAAAAAAAAATCATTATTTCTATATTTCGTAATTCTGCACACCAACTAAAAAAAAGGGACTTCTCAAAAAAAAAATCTAAAACCAAAATAATCACAAAGACAAGCACTAATTTATATATATTACTAATATTAATCACATCATACAAAGTGACAAATATAAAGTTCACAAGTTCATATATATTATTAACATTAACTACGTCACACAAAGTGAGAAGGACAAAATTTTTGTTAAAACTAAAACATAAAAACAATCAAACCAAAAACGTCCTACTCCTATGACTCATCAAAGACTAGTCTCACAAATTCACCAAAAACGTCATACTCCTATCCTATGACTCATCAAAGACTAGTCTCACAAATTCAAATTCACTATCACAATTCTATCAATTCAGCACTCTCGTCCTACTCCTAGTGGTCCCAGTTTACTTCTTTATAGATAAAAGTATAAAACCAAAACAAAACAAAAAAAAAGTTACAAACAGTGGAGACACTCAAACACGTGTCCGGTCCACACAAAAATTCTCAATTACACATTACTCAATACAAAGCCACAACCACAAACTAGTCTGTGACACAACACACCAGTGACCAGTCCATAAAAACTAAAAAGCCACAATCACAAACACAACAGTTCATAAAAAAAAAAAACGCAAAGGGCAGAGGGCTAACCAATGATAGAGCAAGACAAAAAAAAAAAAAAAATACGAACATGAGAGAGGAGAGAAATTTCTTAGATTTACCAGACTCGTGTGTGACTTTGATCAAGGATCTGAGGAGGAGTAGCAGCAGCAATACCGAATCTGATCTGAGAAAAAGAGCAGTAGCAGCAACACCAAAATCTGATCTGAGGAAAAGAACAGCAGCAGCAGTGATGGAGGCGTTGATGAGGTTGAGTGTTGGAAGAGTGAAGTTAAGGTAAAAATTTAAGAATTGTAATTTTTAGGTTCAGTCCATATTTATTTTTTATTTTGTAGTTTTAATTCGTCAGTCATTATTATTATTATTATTATTATTATTATTATTTTTGGATGAGTTATTTTTTCTTTTTTTTTTTGAGAAACCAGACAACAAGCCTGGGCTTTTATTGAAAAAGAAACAAACTCAATGAGTATCAAACAAAACTAGGGATTGAATGTCTTCAGGGAGGTCATCCGACCAAACCCGCACCCCCAACAAATCCTTAGCTTTTTTGGCTAACATATCAGCTACCATATTACATAATCTTTTAACATGATTAAACACACACAACTGAAAGTCATCAGCAAGGACTAAGATGTCATCAATGACATTCCCAAATGAAGATAGACAGCCAGGCCCTTGTGAGAGGGCGTTGATCACCACCAATGAGTCGCCTTCAATAACCACTTTCTGAAGACCCAGGTCCTTAGCAAACTGAACCGCTTTCCGACACGCCAATGCCTCCATTTCGTTTACAGTTTGGGAGAGGGGAATGGGCATGGACATGGCTCCAATCCAGTTTCTAGCTATGACTCCGATGCCAGCCATGTTTATTGAGTTGAACACCGCTGCGTCGAAGTTCAGCTTGACATGCTCAGGCTCCGGAGGGCGCCACTGCTGCATTACTGGAGGAGGAGAAGGAATTGGATCAAGCTCTTGGGCATCGAGATACTCCTGCAACAAGTCTCCTGCCATGGAACAAAGCTGTCCAAGAGGATGCACCGGCCGGCCAAAATGTTGGGCGTTTCTCCCGTTCCATAAAAGCCACGCTGTAATAGAAAAGATTTCAGCATGAAACTCATCTTGTACCTGCAAAAAACTAGAAAACAGGTTAGTGAAATCGGGTGGGGGGAGGTGACCGCATGATGGAACAATGTAAGTGAGTTCCACATGAGTTTTGCACAGAGCACACAAAGCTGACTCGGTAATTTGCCGGCGCCGAAGATTGGCCATAGTGGGTAGTGCGTTGTGACAAGCTTTCCAGATGAAGAGCTGAATTTTCCTAGGGACTCGAAGCTGCCAGATACCTCTTCAAAACTTCCTGGTTGGACCAGAATTGGAGCTACCTGCATTATCACTTGAAGCAATTGCAGTTAGCATTTTGTATGCGCTGCTGGTGGAAAATTGGCCAGATGGGGTTAGGGACCAAGTGATGCGATCAGGGGGTGCTCTATCACTTAAAGGGATGTTTAGGATGGCCTCCGCTTCATGTGGCAGAAAATTTGCCTGAATCACTTCGTTCTTCCATTCTCCATTCTCCTGGTTTATAAGACTACTGACCTTAGCATCTGGGGGCAGGTTTGGTAGAGCAGAGATGGGAGTTCTGCTAGGTTGGATAGGCAGCCACCGATCTTGCTTAATCCTTACTGAATTCCCATTGCCAATACGCCAGACCATGCCTTTTCGGATTACATCACGGGCACTGATTATGCTTTTCCAAGCATAGGAGCCACAAGTAGAGTCGCTTGCCTCGAGAATTGAGCAATTTGGAAAAAATCTCGCCTTGAACACCTTATGACACAAGGAATCTGGATTATTAATCAGACGCCATACTTGTTTGGCAAGTAAAGCATCATTAAATTTTTCAATTTCCTTGAACCCCATTCCTCCCACCTCCTTGGCCTCACAAAGTTTGTCCCATTTAACCCAATGCACCTTTCTGTTATCACCATTATATCCCCACCAAAATTTCCGTATAAGAATTTCCAACTCCTTAATCAACCCTTTAGGAAGTTTAAAGCAACTCATGGTATAAGTCGGAATGACTTGGATTACTAACTTGATTAGAACTTCTTTGCCTGCTTGCGAAAGGAGCTTCTCTTTCCAACCTTGGAGATTCCTCCACACTCTCTCTTTGATATAAATAAAGGATTGTTTCTTAGCTCGACCCACTAAGGCTGGCAACCCCAGATATTTCTCAGATTGCATTCGTAGACCAGTTTTTTTTTAAATTTGGGGGGGGGGGGTGCCTATTAGGATGAAAATAAAAAATTTCAACACACATATATATAAATATACATATATACTAGATTTTTTTTGGGGGGGGGGGCTATTGTAGGTCCATCCCTGATAATAACAGAAAAGAAACTATAAAAGACAAATTTTGATGACTAATCCGAGGTAGCCATAAAATGGATCCTCATATGTTTGACAGTGAATTTTCTGATGAATTATACATTTTTTCCATTTTAAATCTTCTTTGTTCTTGTAGGTTGAAAACATGGGTCGCACAAATTATGGGCCATACATGTTTGTCGGTAAGGTAAAGTATGGCCCATAATTTGTGTGACCCATGTTTTCAACCAAGAACAAAGAAGATTTAAAATGGAAAAAATGTATAATTCATCAGAAAATTCACTGTGTATGCTTCTGTGCATGTATATATACATATCTAGACATATATATATGTAATATATATTCCAGAGAACCGCCTAGCACTAACATGGTAGTAAAAGAATTCATTGAATATGGCGACTCTTATGTAACATGAGCTTTACTAATTATTCAAAGCCAGGAAATATAACAACATGCTCATATAAATAAACTTAAAACCCGAAGTCAAATTGCGTGATTATTATAATAGTAATAACAAAAACAAAAAGAATGGTAATTGTAGCTTTTTAGGAGTCGCTCCATAATAGCATTACCATCAAAGAGATAAATTACAAGAATCAAATATTGGCATTTGAGAGTATACATAAAGAAAAGCAGAAACATTTCCCGTCAGAATCTTTCACAGGGCAGCTGCCATAAAATCAGCATCAGTCTCTGCAAGCTGCTCTTACCCAGGGTGTAAATGACTCAAATAAGTATCAGTAACTGAAATAAATAAACTCAAGGTGACAAATAAAGAAAAGCATGAGAAAGATTAAAATTGAGTATAAAATTTGATGTTCAACTTTTTGTAAAAAGACAGCATCTCCATAAATTGTTCATTTCTCAATAGTTTCCCTATAACCTTCTTCTGTATTGTACGAGATAGAAAACCATTCAGATCCAACAAGAAAAGGATGAATGATGAAAGAAGAAATCAATGATCTACAGATACAACATGATACGAAAGGAATATATGGTCACCACTCACCACTTTCCTTTCTTTATCTGGCTGAAGGAAGCACTTAAAAATAAATTAACCTCATCAAGCAAAAGAGCTTTAGCTCAAATATTACTTCTCTCATAAGAACGGTTGGAGAGTGAGGTCATGGGTTCAAAAACCATTAGTATAGCGTGTGACTTACCAATCAAAATTTAAGAAACTTGATCAATCACAGCTAGGTTTCTTCCTCATTTATCATAAAATGCTATCTTCTATTCAAATAAAAATGAAATCCACGAGACATTTTTTTTAATAAATAAACTATTTTTAAAATTAAAAGTCTCTTGAGACTTATTTACTAAGCATGCAAAAAGTGAAAAAGAGACCAATTGATTGAGATGATATCCGTAACTAATAAACAACTTTTCAAAAAGAAAAGATACTAAGTGAAGGAAAGCAAGCTCTGACAATCTTATTGTCCTTTTGGAAATAATTTATTTAGTTGAAATTGAAAATTTTTTGTTGAAAATATTATAAATAAAGATAAAAGTTAACTAAAATAGTACAGTGAAACCCATAAATAGTACCAAAAAGTGCAACGAAACCCATGAATAGTAACAAAAATAAGCTGACAAAATAATCAAAATGGTGAAACTTTGGAGATTCATACCCTTTGAGATAGGTTTTGCCAAAGAGCTCTACTGGAAAAGGGGGATCCATGAGTGCTTCTTTCTTTCCTGCTCAAGGAAAGCGTTTACATCTACTAGGGTAAGGAACTAGGGATTAGCTCTCCCTCTCATTGCTAATCCTCCCTCTAGTTGGGCCCTTTCCTCGTTAACTAGTGGAGGGACATTGTCTCTAATCTCCTAGGTCCTTCCTTCTTTTAGTTGATGGATCTCCTACTGGAGGTCCTTCATCATTTCTACCATTCAGACCATGGGATTTGGTTCTTCTATCTCGTTCCTTTGTGTAGAGACAACTTCATTTTCTCCTACGAGCTCTAATGTCATAGGTGGCAAATTTGTACTTTTGCTGTTCCTTAGTCTTGGAGCAATGCTTGCTAAATGACTGCTTCTTCCCTCTCATTTTCCTAGTCCCCAACAGAGTTTTAATGTGGGTTCCTACTTTAGACAATGCACAGGCCCAATGGTCTAGGGGGATCCTAGGCCTCCAAAGGATAGTATTGATGGTTAGTGGACTGCACTTGACTCACCATAGCTTTGTTGGGTCATTTTTCGAGCCAATCTGTGCACAAGATATGAACTCTACAACACAAATATACATGAACATATATATATATATATATATATATTGGTTGAGTGAATAACAAAGGAATAGCAAATTAACTAAAAGAATGCAAGTAAAAAATGTCAAGGATCCTCAAAAATAGAGTGAGACTATGATAAATAATCAAAATGGTGAAACTTTGGAGATTCATACCCTGTGAGATAGGTTTTGCCAAAGAGCTCTACTGGAAAAGGGGGATCCATGAGTGCTTCTTTCTTTCCTGCTCAAGGAAAGCGTTTACATCTACTAGGGTAAGGTACTAGGGATTAGCTCTCCCTCTCATTGCTAATCCTCCCTCTAGTTGGGCCCTTTCCTCGTTAACTAGTGGAGGGACATTGTCTCTAATCTCCTAGGTCCTTCCTTCTTTTAGTTGATGGATCTCCTACTGGAGGTCCTTCATCATTTCTACCATTCAGACCATGGGATTTGGTTCTTCTATCTCGTTCCTTTGTGTAGAGACAACTTCATTTTCTCCTACGAGCTCTAATGTCATAGGTGGCAAATTTGTACTTTTGCTGTTCCTTAGTCTTGGAGCAATGCTTGCTAAATGACTGCTTCTTCCCTCTCATTTTCCTAGTCCCCAACAGAGTTTTAATGTGGGTTCCTACTTTGGACAATGCACAGGCCCAATGGTCTAGGGGGATCCTAGGCCTCCAAAGGATAGTATTGATGGTTAGTGGACTGCACTTGACTCACCATAGCTTTGTTGGGTCATTTTTCGAGCCAATCTGTGCACAAGATATGAACTCTACAACACAAATATACATGAACATATATATATATATATATATATATATTGGTTGAGTGAATAACAAAGGAATAGCAAATTAACTAAAAGAATGCAAGTAAAAAATGTCAAGGATCCTCAAAAATAGAGTGAGACTATGATTCATTATATCAAGTATTTGAGTACATTGTGTCCTACTTTACTAGGATATATCACAAGGCTCAATAAAATTCAAAAATCACAAACTTAGATAGCTCCCTTTGGGTTTCCAAGACTTGTGAAGTTTGAGTCCCTTTGAATCCAAGTTTATAGTTAAGTATTTACCTTAGGATCCCTTACAATACCTCGCTTTTCACTCTATTTTATGCTTACAACTCTCTTTCTAGTATCTTTTCTAGTATGCTAAGTGCTTCTTGTTGGATGCCCTTCTTGGCTGGTGTTTTGACCCCTTTATAGTGCTACTTGGATGCTCCTTAACACCAACAATCTCTCCCTTTTGTGTTCTGGGTACTAGAACCAATGTTATGTTTAAAGGCTTTGGTGGTTGGTCCTTTACCCTTTCTCTTCATATTTCATCTTTTTTGGGTTTTGACAATCTAAAGCTTCATTTTTTACTTCCTCTTATAGGAGATCCCTTCTGGGTAAATCTAAATGCTTCTCAAAGGTCAAGGTTTCTTATTCTTTTCCCAAGGCCTAAAAAAGGGCATCTCAAAGCTCTGAGGCTCTGATGTTGACCTCTCATGACTTTTTTTTTTCTTTCTCAAAATAGGGCGAATCCCTTCTTGATGATAGTGTAGCCGAAAAGGATCCAAGCCACCTTCCTTCTTGGTTCACCTTTTCTTCTTTGCCTAAGGTCCTAGGTTTCTTCATCAAGTGCTGGTTCCGAAATCACCTACTGTCCCCATCATTCTTTCCTTGGTCGTGCGCATCTGATTTCGATAGGACACCATTCGTCTTTCGCACACACCTTTTATCATGAGCATGCCATTCTGAGCTGTCCACATCCGGAATCCCTACTACCAGTCTTTCCTCAGGGATCCCTTTCCTAGGGGCTGGCAGATCCTATGCCATTCCAGCCCAATTCTTGCCTACCTCCCTTTTGGGCCTCCTTGGATGTCATCTCTTTCTTAAGTCTCTGGCCCATGCTTCCTTTCGCACCTTCTTTTTTTCTAAGGCCTAGAACTTATTCTTTTCTCTCCATATGTCGTGTTCCTCCCTTATTCTTTTTCTAAGGGAGTCAATACTGTACCAGAGGCTATATCGATTTGGCCAGCGATATGATATATTTCGGATACTGGTCAATACCGGTGTATCGTTTCAGATTTACCACTATTATATATATATATGTGTGTGTGTGTGTGTGTGTGTGTGTGTATTATAATAAATATAAAAGTTTACCATAAATATATCATCAATTCAAAACTAATTATTCATGATTTTAAACTTTAGTATCAATTAAAAGAAAAAAAAAAAATATATATATATATATATATATATAATAGAAAGCTTAAAAGTTATCATTACATACTAAGAAAACAAAAAATACTAATAAGTTAATGCAAATAAGTTACCATTATGCCCTAACAAAAATTCAAAAATTACAAAACTTGAAAAAAAAAAAAAAAAAAAAATTTTGTACCGGCCGGTATGTTCAGTACTGGCCAGTATTGCCCGAAATTGGCTAGTATGGCCAGTACATGGCTGATATTTAAACCAGTATGAAACATTGATGTTTCGATACTAGTATACATACCGGTACGGCCGATATCGGTACGATATTGACTACCTTATTTCTAAGGGCCAAGCCTTTCTTCCTTTTTTTCTATCTTCATGGGCTGGGCCTCTCCTATTTTTTTAAGGGCCTGGCTCCTTATTACATTTTGAACCTCATCAAATACTATTAAAGGTAAAACAATCAAAGCTCATAATTTTATAGTTCTAAATTTGGCTCGAGCCTTTTTTTTCTTCAATACATTCAATAGTTGGCTCATAGTTTTAGTCGTCTACTATAATAAAATTAGAGATTATAACGATCAAGATATGCCGAAAACTTGAATTCACCATAATTTAGGAAAACAACATCCGAAGAGTCCTAGAGAAAATCTCAATTTTATCTTCCTTCTTTGTCTTTTCCCTCACAGTGTAGTTCTAATTTTTTGTTTTTCCTTTTCACATGGCTTGGTCTCTCTGCGTACGTGTTTCAATGTTGTGCCTTATAAAGAATGCTAGCCACCTACCTTTAATCGTAAGAGCAATTGCACTAGTGGTTGCAAAATAGAAAAGTGGAAAATTTTACACAATTTTGTTTAAAAATTACCCACATCAGTATATCTATATTACTGTACATATTCATTTTTACTACAATAACTATGTATATTTATATTGTTACTGTAGTTTTGTATTTTATTTTTTAATATTTCTCTCTCTTCACCTTTCTCATCATATTCTCTCTCTTCATCTCTCCCAATTGGTTCTCTCTCTCTCTCTCTCTCTTCCTTTGTCAAATCCATCCTAAATCTAAATTCCAAACCCATCAAACCCATATACAAATCCATAAAGAATCATAGCACTACAACAAAATGTATTTTTAGTGACGAAAATTAGTGAGGAAATATTTTTCGTCGCTAAAAATACAGCTTTAGTGACGAAATATGAATTTCGTCACTAATAATGAAAAAAATTATAACATTTAGTGACGAAAAATAAATTTCGTCGCTATTGTGATTTGAAAAATGGGCGCCAATGGAGGGAAACTTTGGCGCGAGTTTAATTAATCTATAGTGACGAAATATTTCGTCGCTAAAAGTTGAAATTTTTAGTGACGAAATATTTCGTCACTGTAGGTATTACTATGGATAGTATTAGTGACGAAAATCCTTTCATTACTATAAGGAAGAATTAGCAACGAAAAATATTCATCACTAAAAATAATAATAGTTTTGCACTTATATATTTTTAGTGACGAAATCACAATTCGTCACTAAAAGTATGATTTAGTGACAAAATTCGATTTTCGTCTCTAAAAATCTTAACAAAGCCCAGTCTTTAGTGACGAAATTGGAATTCGTCACTAAAGACTTATAAGTCTAATTTCAATACCCAGCCCAAAAAGAAACCAAGAGCCACAAAACATTTCAATAGCCATTTCAAAAAAAAAAAAAAAAAAAAAAAAAAGAAAAAAAAACCAGGAAACCCACTCCAAATCGCTGACAACTCCAACCCATCGTCGCCGTTGAGCTCAACCGTCGCCGATGAAGCTCAAACCATCGCCGATTAAGCTCAACGGCGACACTGACGACTCCCACCCACACCGATCGCGACGCTTAAGCGTCGTCGTTGGCGATCGACGCCGATCGCAACGCTTAAGCGTCGGCGATCGACACTAATGGCAACGCTTGAGCATCGCCAACGCTTATCGACGCCGATCGTGATGCTTAAGCGTCGTCGTTGGCGATCGACGCCGATGGCGATGCTTGAGCGTCGCCGTTGGCACCGATGGCGATGCTTCAACTCGCTATTGGCGCCGATCGCAACGCTTAAGCGTCGCCGTTGGCACCAATGGCGATGCTTTAGCTCGCCATTGGCGCCGATGGCGACGCTTCACCAATGCCCAACTCATTTTTCATGGTACTAATTCCAACTCTTATAGTTTTTTTTTTTTTTTTAATTTATGTGTGGCAGTTTTATTGAACTAGTTACTTTAGGCTCTGACTCTGTCTCTCTTTTTCTTTTCTTTATTTGCTTTTGTTTTAGGATGTGAAATGCCAAGGTTGTTTCAACATGTAAGTAGTTTTGTTATTTTTCCTATTTTTGATTAAGAGTTTTTTTACATTAATTTTATGCCTGGGAACTTAGGATTCCCTGTATTGGTTTGATTAGGAATTTGCCAAGATTCCCAGAAATGTGACATACCTATGTTTGGTTTATTCTTATGAATCTTTTAGGAACTATTTTTCCAACATGTGAATTAGCTTTTAGGAGTCCTGGGAATCCTAAAAGATTGCCCTGAACTTAGGAATTTGTTATTTTGGTGTGGATTTGTATGTTAAATTGTGCAATGTTGGTTTTGTTGGATTGCAGCACAACTATTTTTAGCCACTCTCAAACTGTGGTGGTTTGCGGTAACTGCCAGACTGTGTTGTGCTAGCCAACTGGTGGACGTGCTTGCCTCACCAAGGGCTGCTTTTTCAGGAAAAAGGGTGACTTTGGTGTTGAATTGGGTGAATCTTCACAATTAGGTACTACTTCCATTCATATCAATTAGTTTGTATATATATGATATGGGAAGTGGATTTTTGAGATCGGTGAAAATTGTATGAACTTTTTGAGGAGGGTTAAAGTGTGATGAGTAGATTTTCACAAATGGGGTATTGGGTTTTACTTAGACTTTGATGTTTTGGCATTTGGGTGTTTGTTTCAAAGTGTGGTTCAATATTTACTTATAATTGTTTGGTTGTTGCTTTCAAGAATTAAGGTTCAAAGATTAATTAGTTGTTTATGGGGGATTCTTTGGTTTCACATTATTTCAAGGTGATCTAATGTAAGGGCTATATACATAAAACTTGGATAGAAGGGGTAAAATGAGTAAGTAAAGAGGCGTGTTCTTGTTAAGTAATTTTTTTTTCTAGGAAAAGGGTCCTCATCATTTGTCTTTGAAATGGAAAATGTCCATTTAATGGTGTGCATTGTGTCTTGTCTTCTAAAATAAGTATTCATTCCTTGGTGTAGTAAGAATAGAATATTAAATGATGTGCCACCATGTACACCTTTACATCCAAACACTGAAATGGAAAGTATAAGGGAGTTCTATAATTGAATGTATATGTCACCAAGAGCCTTGTACTTAGCGGCATTGGCACATTGTCTAGTTCTCTATAGAGGCAGGAGAACTTGAGTTTGAATCTCCCTCCCCCACTTAATGTTAGCAAAAAAAAAAAATTGAACGTGTATGTCAGAAATGTTAAACAATGTTAGTTTTGAGAATCTAGTTTCATATTTGATCGTAGATGCTAAGATTTTGTTTGTGGTAATATGTAGGTTTTTGGTCCCTCAGCTCAACAAAGAGATCTTTATGATCAAGCAGTGATTCCAATAGTACATGAAGTTTTAGAAGGCTTCAATTGTACCAAGAAGAGCGAGCTAGGGACCAAGAGGCACGAGTTAAGCAAGAGGCATGAGGACATCTTCCGTTAGTTCTAATTATATCATGTTATACTTTTTGTATTGTTATAAAACATCTTGAGTTATTGTATGTGTTGCAAACAATTATTGTATACTTGTATGGAAGGAGTTTGAATTAGATACTTGTTTTATTTTTTACTTATGGAATGTGATGATGCTGAAAATATCATCAGTAAGTCGCACGGTCCTTGAGCGCTCCTAATGACACTTGCACAACGAGAAGAAAGAATCCTTGCGGAGTGCACCGGTGTGGTACCGGCCAAATACCCTCTGAAGATTAAGTCAGAACTATTCTCACTACTCTAGAGTGCTAGAGAGGGTAAAATCATGCGTACCTTTCTTCGTGAGGGCGCTCGGTTTTTATAGTAGTAGGGCTTGATCCCTTTTCCTTGGAGTAGAAGTCTTTTCCTTATAGGAATCCCTTTCGGGCGTATTTTGCAGGATCCTTTCCATATAGGAATCGCTCTTAGGTTTACCAAAACGTGGAGGGCAAGTCATTCATTTATACATACAAACGTGGTTAACAAGAAATCTTTGACTAGTGCCGTCAGCGTATTTAATGCCTTCAGTCTATATGCCGTCAGTTTCAGAGTGCCTTTCAGTCTCTATACCGTTGGCTTCAGAATCCCTTCAATTTTATTATTCCTTCGGCCTGTGGTTTACTAACATTTTACCCTGCCGTCAGTCATTTGGAACAATGACTGACGGCACATTACATTCCGTCTCTTTATTATTTGTAACCCATATTTTGTCCCTATCAGAATGTATGAATCTTTTTTTATAAATGTGTTGTTGAAATAAATGTGTTATTCAAATGTGTTATTCAAATGTGAGGTTTTAATAATGTGATGACAGGTTATAGGTTAATATCAAAGTCATGAAAAAAATAAAAATAGAAAATAAGTTTTAGTGACAAATTTTTTCGTCACAAATATAGCAACAAAAAATTGTTTTAGTGACGAAAATTTCGTCACTAAATATAGCAAAATTTTTTAAGAAATGGTTTTAGTGATGAAAAGTTTCATCACTACATGTGCTTGGATTTTATTAAAAATAGTGGTAAAGAGAGAAGCGAAGAATAAGAAGAAGCAGCATCAGCAATGGCGGCAAAGAGAGAAAGAGGCGTGAGATGTCTGTATATTCAGACATAAGAAAGGAGAGAGAAAACACCAAATAAAAATAATGAAAATAATTATTTAAATAGTGTGTATAATAGAAAATTTGATGTAGGTATTTTTGAGAAGTAATTGTGTAAAATAAAAAAATAAAAAAATAAAAAAATAAAAAAATTCTTATTAAAAAATGGGGGGGGGGGGAATTTAAACAAACTTATGTAAGGGTCTGTTTGGATAGATCTTATTTTGCTGAAACTGAAAACTGAAAACATTGTAGTACCGTGGGACCCATTTTTAATGAAAAAGTTGTCGAAAAGTGAAATTTGTGGGGCCCGTAAACAGTGCACGGATGCATTGTTTACTGCTGACTTGGTCAACAAATGCGGCTGAAGCCAAAAAAAAAAAAAAAAGAAGGGGAGAAAACACTGACTTAAAACGCAAACGCCATTTTAGTACTATCCAAACCGGCTCTAAATACTCTAATAATTCAATTAAGAATGGAAGTACTAATAGCCTGTAGGCAACAAACTCTTATTTCAACTTGAAATATAATTCCATTAAAAAATACACCCCCAACAATTTGATCGGTTCAAATTAATAATTTGTCAATTTTACAACTTTTTCATGCGGGGGCTCCACTACTGCTTCTAATCCGGGTTTAAAAGCCAAGCCAATGACGTCCAACGTTTGTCTTTTTTCCATTTCTCTTTTTGACAACCTTTGATAAAGGAAATAGAACTGTAGCCAATAGGTTGGTTGCTTCATCAAACTCATTTACGTGCATGCATGGTTCATGAGGAATTTAATATACGCATATCAAACTAATGACACGTCAAAAAAAAAAAAATTTTTTTCTAACTTGAATTCTTTATACATACATACATATTTACATACATATATATATATATATATATATTTTTATTTATATATAAATAAAAACTCTGCCACACTTGCAATTAAAAAATGATAAATTATATTGTTTCGTTATGTTAACACACCATTTGATGGCATCTTAGTATAAAAGGAAAAATAACCAGTTAAAATACATTTGAGGCTTGCAATTCTCACCCCCAAAAAAACGCAGTAGACAGAGAGAGAGTTCTTCATTCCTTCGCCAGACTTAGAGCACCATTGCAAGCAGAAAGAAAAATCTATGGGCATTAACACCATTAGGCTATATATCTGCCACCATCAAATCGTCGGAACCGGTACCGGTATGTTTTCTCCATTTTTCTAGATTTGGGTATGAAATATTACTTTTTATTGAGTTTTTTTTGTTGGATAGGTTTAGATTTGATTTTGGTTTTGATTCCTTTTTGTTTCGGGCTTTTGGGTTCTCCATGAAAATGTGTGTTTTCTCAATTCTTCAAATTTTTTTTTTATATCATTAAGCCTTTCCCTATTCTCTAATATCTACATTAATAATTTTTTTTTCCCTGGGGTTTTGGTTTGGAAAGCACCTTTTGATCTGTTTCACAGGGTTAAAACACCTTTTGATCCATTGGAATCATAACCCGATAGCTTAAAAGAGAATTTTCTTCAACCATCGGTTTCCCCACCACTGAAAACAAAACCCAATAGATACTTATTTAGTTGTTATTAATTTTGGGATTTGGGGGTTTCTAATTAGGGTTTGCTACAATTGTAGATTTCAATTCCTAATATGTTTTTTTTTTTTTTTTTTAAGGAAACACCATAGATGATCAAATTATACTTAAAAATCTGCTAAACCCACTACTAGTATTTTTTTTTTTTGGGATATATTTTAAAATTAGGTTGTTAAAAATATGAGATTTAGGTTTGGGTTTGTTGTTTAGATTCATTTAGATTTGATTTATATTAGATTCATTTACGCTGTACAGGGTCAAACGGCAACAAAGAGAGTAGGAAAAAAAAAATTTAAACAAAGAAGGCACAGGCAATAGAGAGAGGCTTTGGTTGAACTTTGAAGTTCACAATAGGGTTTTCTTTTAATGTGGTATGAAATTTAGTCTCTTTGTCTCTATTTCTCTCCCATTATTTTTTATTGTTCAAAAAATTTATCACGCTCTTTGTTCAGTTCTAATTTTTTGATATCATTTTTTTTCTCTGTGCAAATGTTAATGCTTTGTTATTCACTAGAATTGTTTTAGGGACCCATGAAATATCTCCAGTCTACAATTCAAATATTACATTTTGGCCAAACTTCTACTGCTCTTATTGTGTTTGCTGTGTTTATATTCAATTGCTATTCTCATTGATTTCTTCTAAAGAAAAACCCATATAATATATCCCCTGTTGTTTAAGTTAGTTCCGGTTAATTAGTTTGAATGCAATACTGAAAATGTTCGCCTCAATAGAAGAAACAGGAATATTCAAATATGAAATTTGTCTATAATGTAATACCAATCTCTCTCTCTCTCTCTCTCTCTCTCTCTCTCTCTCTCTCTCTCTCTCTCTCTCTCTCTCTAAAATTGGATATCCATGAAGTTTTGGAGTTTATGCATGTGCAGAAATAATAATAGCTTAATATGTGTCTTTTAATGAACCAATGATTCTATTAAAAATACACCAAATTTTATTTTGTTTTAAAATACATCAAGTAGGCTTTAGGATTGAGGTTCAATTTTTTTTTTCCCATCATACTTTTTTTTTTAATAGGTAATGTTTACTATGACTTGAGCTACATTGTCTAAGGAAGTCAAACACTTTAGTGAGAGTTCTGTTTTTTTGTTTATTTGTCCTTTGTATGTTTAATTATTTGGTTGATTTATTAATTGATGTGCTATATCAATAATAGGTTGTTGGTTGTTGTATCTTCATCATGATCACAAGGCCTCATCAATATTGTTGTTTTGAGTCTTTGACATATAGAAAAAAAAAAAAAAAAAAAAAAAAAAAAAAAAAAAAAACTCATTTAAAACTCCACAATGTTTAAGTTAAAAAGTGGAAGGTTATATGAGACAAACATGTCTAAATAATCAAAGCTAGACACTACGTCTGACACAAACATTAAGCGCATTCGTCCAAAGCTAATTGCCATCAAAACTGCCTATTTTCTTCCTCAAATAAACGCATTTGTTGGAATGTTTTTCCTTCCTTTTGTCGAAGCACAAATTCACAAAGATCTTTGATAGATAAGATAGTGGATATTTTGCAAGAAGATTACAGAATCAAAAGGTTAGGAACCGCCATTGTGAGATTGTCTTAACACAATCTCCAACCTTACTGCTACTATTAGACTACTGGAACCACTGCTGGTATTTATGTTTTTAAAATTAGTTTGCTAAATATGATTTAGGTTTTGATATTTTGGTTAGCTTCATTTATATTTAGGCTTTCAGGTTAGATTTGATTAGTTTATATTAGATTTCCTTTTCGCTGTACAAGGGACGTCACAAGGCAGCAAGAGAGGAGAAAGAAAACAAATTGCAGAGAAAGAAGGTACAGGCAATAGGGAGAGGCTTCGGTTGAACTTTGAAGTTAACAAAGAAGACAGAGATGGGTTTTTCTTGATGTGGTATGAAATTTAGTCTCTATCTCTTTTTCTTTTCTTTTCTTTTCTTTTCAAACAAATTTTTGTGCTCTTTGTTCAGTTCTAAATTTTGGATATCATAGTTTTTTACTGCACAAATGTTAATGTTTTATTATTTATTGGCATTGTTTTAGGTACCCATGAAATATCTTCAACCTACGATTCAATTGCTATCAGGTACTAGATCTCTTGGAGATAGCAAAGGATATCACTTTCTTACCCTTTTTCATAACTATCACAACTCCAAAGTCAAAACAGAGTAATGTTTTCGCCAAACAAACTTCTACTTCTCTTATTATGTATGCTGTGTTTATATTCAATTGCTACTCCAATCAATTTCTTCTAAAAGAAAAACACATAAAATATATCTCCTGTTTTTTTTAGTGGGTCAAGTTAGTATGATTTCGAGAGAAAGAGGAATATGCAAATATGTCTATTTTTTTAATGTCAATCTCTTTCTCTCTCCTTGGAAGATTGACAATTAAGGGGTTGTATTTTTTTTAAAAGGGCACTATTTGGTTTCTCTATCCAAAAAACTATATATATTGTTTTTGTATTCAAATAAATGCTTGAATGTGTGACGAAACCCAAATACCTAAATATTTATTACAAGTTTGGGTATCTTAGTGTCTATTATATTTTGGAACTTTGCACACATCTTAATTTCATTGAATTTTGCATATAAACTCATGTTGTTGTTGCATATAACCTCATGTTTAGGTGTGTGGGTAGACTCATTAAATGACTTTGAGTGTCCATATTCTAAATTAGCAACATATGTGCACCTTGACGACAAGTGTGAACTATAATATGGTAACATTAGCTGGCTATGTTAATGGTTGAATGATGAAATTTAAGTGGGGACAAACTAGCAATGATGAACAATGGAGTGGAGGATTTTTTTAATATTATTTTTAAATGTATTTGAACAATGGTAATTTGTGGCAACTGTTTAGCACACATTTTTCATAACTAGAATTTTTTTTTTTTTTGTCCTTTTCATACATACCTGCTTTTTGTGTCCTTTTAAAGGTTGGATGGAATGCCATGTTGTCTTTGGCAAGATGCTATATGGGATGGATGCCGTCTACAAGAGTGAAGTGGAAGGATATCTGCCTTTCAGTTTTATATAGTGCAACTCAATGCATCATTTATGTTTTATGCTAATGCTATTTTTTATGAATATTTTATTTTTATTTTGCTAGGTCTTAATTGCTACTTAGAGCCAGAGAGTAGTTGAAAAAGAGGTAGAGACAAATAAGAAAATGAATATTGGTGAAACTAAGAAAAGTGCAAATATTATCAAGACGAAGTAGGAGTTGATGGAAAAGGATAGTGGTAGGAAGCATCAAGAAATTGAAAACCAAATGTACACAGCTCAAGGAAAGAGCAAGACAATGCAGATTTCTATTGATACCAGTTCTTATCTTTTAATGATTGCTATTGAGAAAATTCTATAATGGAAGACTTGGTTAGGCCTACCATAGCCACTTTCTTTGCACTTACATAGGCTTGGACATTTGATCTTGAGGGACCATTTTAAGTTTCAACCAGTGCAAGTGCAAAATAAAGATTGGCTTTAAGGGATCTCTTTTTTCTCCCCCCTACCTCAAGATATATATTTTGTTTGACTTTGTATTCTTGGAATTAATTGTCCTCTTTGTAATGTAAGGTTTAGGAATATTTTTGACATTGGCTAATGATATTTTTGATATGTTTAGCAAATGAATAAATTATGAGATTAAATGCAATGTTCAAAGGCATGGTTGTTGACAACTTTGGACCTACAAGATTTAGAGATGAAGCATGAAGTCATTAAGCAAGGAATAAAATATTTGAAAGATTTTAATAAGTAGAATTTTTTTTTTCATTTTAATTTTTGAATAAGTGCATTTCTTTATTTCTATTAATTATATGTATTGTTGTATTATGAGTTTTGTATTATCTAAACTAGCAACAAAACACACTTACTGATTGCTTTATAAATTGTATACTATAATGCATTAGTTAAATATTATAAATTTTATTTTGACCTTTGGATCTAATGCAAGAAATCTACTTGAGAAAAATAGTTTGTTACTATTGCTTTAAGTTTTACATTTTGTTTGCAATTTAAGGTTAAAGTATCAACCAATGCTTTACAACTTTTTAACAGTTTTGAAATTAAAGATAGAGAGACAAATTAGAGAAGAAGATGTAATTCTGGATCTAAGTCTATCCAAGTTGCATTGGCAAATATATCTGATGTAAAGATATAGTTGCACTCCTAACTTATTGTAGAGAAACTTGGTACAATATATATTTATTATGATTGATTGCACCAGTTTCATTTAATGGCTCTTCCCTGTAGTTACTGGGAAACTTTGTCCTAGACAATTTATGTATGCTACCCTGTTTCTTAAATTATTCTAACTTGATTATCCTTACAAAAAAACATGTGGTAGAGTTGTTATTAGATTAGTCCATGAAAGAATCATCATTCAATTGTTTTTTAATATGTAAAAATGATCCCGGCATTGCACAGGTTAAATGCTAGTTGAGATAATGTTAGAGCTTAAGGCAGTACTACGATCATTCCAGCTACTTAAAATTTTTCTTCTTCAATCTGCTTTTAGATTCAGTTCATTGTTGAAAGTTGTTAGAAGTATATGGTTATTAAATGATTAAATTTATCATATTCTAATAATTTAATCTTTTAGGACAATCAGTAACATAGTATCAGAGTAAAAGGTCTTAAGTTCGATCATTGTCTCCTCAACTCTACCTTACATTTAAATTCTCACGTATTGGACCTCGTCTATTAAAAGGTAGTTTCAATCCACACGTAAGGAAGGAAAAGTGTTAGAAGTATGTAGTTAAATGATTAAATTTGTCATATCTCAATAACTTAAGTTTTTGCAACAATCAGTAATTTAACAAGATTTGTAAGATCGATATAGGAAAATGAAGAAGATCGATGGCAGTCTCCCTAAGTTTCCAGCTGGAATTAAGGTTTTAATTGTTGATGGCAATCAACAGAGTGTGGAGCAGTTGGAAAGGATGCTCAAGCAATGTGAATACGAAGGAATGCGTGCAAATTCTAGTCAAAGAAGGTATGGTGGTAAGTGTCTTTCCCAACATCATATCAGCGAGAGAAATTTCTTCACCCCTACCATTTTACATTGAAGTTAACACAATTATTTTCAATTGCAAGCTGCAATAATGAAGCGAAGGATGCTTTGGATTTGCTTGAGAATGGGAGATGTGGATTTGATATTATTTTGACTGAACATTAATGTCTTTCTGACATGGATGAAAGTTCATTTCTTGGCAAATTAATAGCTTGTTTGGATGGAGGAAAGAAGGAGGGGGAGTGGGGGGAAGTAGAGTAGAGTTGGATAAAAATAAACTAATTTTGCGCTAAATCTACTCTACTCTACTCTACTCCCCCTCCCTCTCCCTCAATCCAAACGAACCATAAGTAAGATTAATAAAGTCTCTATGATTTTGAGGCAGCCATTATCAAAAACATGTCTCTTTGCAAATCAATATAGGATGATGTCTTAATTTGGCCATTTAACCCCGATGGAGTGTACACAGTCAAGTCAGGATACAGATACTTGCATGAACAATAGACTCACGGCCAACCTGGGCCATCTGATGCTTCGATGCTCAAGCCACTATGGAAGAAGATTTGGATGCTTCAAGTCCCAAATAAAGTTAAGCATCTTGCCTAGAAAGCTTGTAAAGACTCATTGCCAACCAAGACAAACCTAGTATGAAGAAGAGTCATTACTGAGGACTGCTGTGATGCCTGCAAGACGCATCATGAAGATGTTGTTCACGCCTTATTCCTCAACCTTGCAACCTATATGGAGGTCTCGAGCAAATTAGGACCATAGCACACTTCAGGCGTGCTCCTCTTTCACTAACATTTTTGAGCTCATTTTTGCAAGTAACAAGGACCCCAATCTCTTTGCTGCTATGCTGTGGACAATATAGAATAGGAGAGGAATAATTTACGTTAGGGCAAGCCAGCAATCCCGCTCGGCCAAGTGATTGCTTTTGCTCAAGACCGAATCCTGGAGACAAGCACTTGTAGTGTTGGTGTTCAGCGACCCCGATAACACCCAGCAACAATTTGGAAATCACCGACCTAGCATGCCTACAAGGTCAACTTCGATGGAGCTACATTTGTAGAGGAAGGTCTTGCTGGCTTAGGAGTAATGATCCATAATGAACAAGGACTGATCATGGCTTCGCTTACTCAGTAAATACCCTTGTCTGCTTTGCTTATAGAGGTAGAGGTCCTGGCTACACGAAGGGCATTGAAACTCACACTTGAGCTTGGCTTCGACAACATCATTCTTGAAGGAGATTTTGAAATCCTTTTTAAGTCCTTGGAGATGGGATGAAACTCTCTGGCTAACTACGGCCACCTAACTGCAGATATTCAAGTTCTTATGTCTCACTTTTCATTGATGAGTTTATCTTATGTTAGGAGGCAATGTAACAGGTTGGCACATGCTTTAACTAGACGAGCATCTTCTACCCATTTTATGTCGGTCTGGATAGAAGAAATACCACCAGAACTTAACTCTATATACATGACTAATTTGAGTGGCCTAAGCTAATAATATATCCTTGTCTTGATTCTCACAAAAAAAAAAAAAAAGTAAGATTACTAAAATTCCAATCATAGGTAAGCATGAAGCTTGTCTTCAATTCAACATGCCATTTTATGGCCCAATATAATAGGCCTACTCTTATTGTATGCCCATGTCTAACATCCCAATATTTATTATGTTCTTAGTCATGTCCGAGGTTAGGGACACGAGTACAGTGATGAAAAGTATAAGACTTGGTGCATGTTTTTTTTTTTTTTTCCTAGAGAAGCCTTTGAAATTGAATGAACTCGAAATGATAGGGATTCATGTGTTCAAAAATATTATAATTAGTAATCATAAAGTGCAGCCGTGGTCGAATGAACGTAAAAAGAAACGTATGAAATGGGCACCGGAATTGAAAATGATATTTGACGATTGTTTTCTAGAACTGGGTTATATATGGTATGAATCTTTTTTCTTTAAGCATCATTTATTTGATATTTATTTGATATTCTCACACTTATAAGTCTAGTACCACAACTAGTTTCACAACTTTGCCACAATTTTGTCACGTGACGACTCGTGAGTGTTGGAATCATGGAACCACCATTTTATTTTCACCACTTATAACTCTAGACAAGTTGTGACTAAAGTGGAAATTGTTGTGACAATACACTGACTCCTTATTTATAAACTGATATTACAAGTACTTTGTAGTAAAGTCAACCCATCCTTTGGAATCTTTTTTTATCTTTTTCATCACTGGTGTGCACAGCTGGTCCGCAAGCAGTCATAGCAGCCATTACCTCTCCCTTTTCATTCAAACAATTGCTCCAAACCCAATTCTGCCTAAGTCCGAAAATAATGCCGCATCAAAATTGATTTTGTACGCTTCTAATGGTGGTGGTTTCCATACCTCTCCATTCAGTTGCTGTCTCGACTGAACATTAAGCTGTGTTTGAGCCCGTTGAAAATCTTCAATACACTCCTCTGCACGTTTGTTCAAGCAAGTCGGACTCTTCATTTTTCCTCCATGTAGCAAAGAGTTTTGCTGATTCCAGATCAGCCAAGCTTGAGTCCAGAACAACTCAATCTCTTCTAAATTCAACCGCTCCAAAAATTCCTCCATCAGTTGCAACAAATCAAACTGACCATGCTTATATTTCTGCAGTTTATGAACACGACCAGCCCAAATATCTTGAGCCACTACACAGCCCACAGAGCATGGATGGTGGATTCCGGTTCTCATGTACATAAGGAACATTTATCTTCATGGATTACCCTTCTTCTGGTCAGGTTCACTGCTGTTGGCAAAATCTCCTGGCAAGCTCGCCATGCGAAAACTTTAATTTTATTAGGGATCTATACTTCCAAATTGTAGTCCACACCTTTTTTGCAACACAGCCGCCAAATGTTCCAACCTGAGCTGCATCAGTAAGGATTCTTCTCACCACATGATAAGCAAACTTGACAGTAAACATACCTCTTGGATTATGCATCCAAACTATGGTATCAGCTACATATCTTCGGCTCAATGGGATTTGGCAGATTGCATCCGCTTCGTCTCTATGAAAGATGGTTCGAATATCCTCATATCTCCATATACTCAGCTCCAGATTGATCAGCTCACACACCATTAGATCACCCAATTTTCTTGGATCGGATTTAGGACCTTGTTTGTAGGAAAATTTGGGAGCCACTTATCCTTCAAGGCATTGATTGAAACTCCATTACCAACTCTCCAACAATGGCTGGATTGGAGAATAGGCATTGCAGCCATCAAACTTCTCCACACATATGAGCAATTAGGTGATTCTTTAGCCTCTAGGAAACTTGATCTCAGAAAGTACATTGCTTTAAAACATTGGTAAAGCAGTGAATCATTGCCTTTTACCATCCTCCACCCTTGCTTTGCCAACATGGCTAGATTAAAAGCTCTCAAATCTTGAAATCCCATTCCACCTTCTTTCTTTGAAAATGGTCAGCTTATCCCAACTCTTCCAATGAATTTTCCATTCATTGCCCACTTGACCCCACCAAAATTTTGCACATAAAGCATCTAATTCATCACATAGTTTCAAAGGGGTTTGAAACACACTCATAGTGTAGGTGGGTATGGATTGTGCCACAGCCTTAATAAGGATTTCTTTGCCAGCTCTAGACAATAACATGCCCTTCCAACCTTGGAGTTTCTTCCAAATTTGGTCTTTCAAAAAAGAAAAGGTGTGATACTTGGCCCTCCCAATCAAAGTTGGTAAACCAAGGTATGTTTCAAAGGTGTCAACCTCCTTCACACCCTCTATCTGAAGTGTTGCTGCTGAAGTAAGCTAAAGAATTTTCCAAATTAATACCCTACACAGAAACTCTTTCATATATTTGGAAGATCTCTGCTATGGTTTCACCTTCAGCCCGAGTTGCCTGACAAAACAACAATGAGTCATCAGCAAACAAAAGGTTCGTGATCTTTGGTGCCCCTCTGCAAATGGAAACTCCCTTAATCCACCCTTCTAATTCTGCTTTTTTCAACAGTGCAGTAAAGCCTTCTGCACACAACAAGAATAGGTAGGGTGATAATGGATCTCCCTGGTAGATTCCTCTAGATGGATGGATCATTCCATAGGGCTTCCCATTTATCAAAATAGAAAATGATGGTGTTGTCACACAGCTCATCACCCTTTCTATCCAATCAACAGGAAACCCCAATTTCTCTATAACCCATTGAAGAAAGTGCCACTACACACGATCATAGGCTTTATTGATATCCAGCTTCAATGCCATGTAACCCTTCTTCCCTTTTTTTCTGGAGTGCATGATGTGGAGTGTCTCATATGCCACCAACACATTATCGATGATCAACCACCTCGATACAAAAGCACTCTGAGTGGGTGAAATGATCTGTGGCAAAATCTGTTTCAACATGTTTGCCAACTCCTTGGAAATATTTTTGTAAATAACATTACACAAGCTTATTGGTCTAAACTCAGACATTCTCTCTAGATTTTTAACTTTAGGGATAAGCACAATATTTGTATGGTTAATATCAGGAAGCATATTACCATTATTTAAAAAATCTAGAATAGCTATAACAACAGACTCACCCACAACATGCCAGAATTTTTGATAAAAAATGGCATTCATACCATCAGGTCCTGGAGATTTTGTTGGTCCCATCTGAAACAGAGCCACCTTCACTTCTTCAACAGTAAACTCAATAGAAAGAAATTCCCGCATGTCATCAGTCACCATACACTGCACTGCATTCAGGCACTCCTCCATCTGATCCCCCATTCCTGCATGAAAAAGGTTGTCAAAGTAGGCTGAAGCTACCCCAACCACCTCCTCCAACTCCTCCACCCATTGCCTATGATCATTCCAGATACCCCTTATATAATTTTTCCTTCTTTGTGTTGCTTTGGAATGGAAAAATTTGGAGTTCTTATCCCCATATTTTAGCCAATTTATTCTAGACCGTTGGGCCCAATAAATTTCTTGCTTTTGTAGGAGATCATCCATCCTTTTGCTCAAACCCAAAAATTCAGCTTTTATAGCTTCAGTCAATTCGGCCTCATTCAATCTGTCCAGCTGTTTTTGAATTTCTTTGATAGCAATGGTATCTGGATCAGTTATGGGAGATCCCCAAGCCATAAGCTCCACTCCATAAACCTTTATTTTTTCCCGTATTGCTACCAAACCAACTCTTTCCTCCCCTGCCTTCCCCTAGGCCTCCTGAACAACCTCTTCACAATCAGTCCGAAGCAACCAAGACTCCTCAAACTTGAAGCTTCTTCCACATTGCTGCCTTAGTTGTGAAAAGGATTGAACATCTAGTAAAACTGGTAGATGATCCAAAGCATGAGTTAACAAATGCACAATTTTTACTAAACTGAAATCTATCTATCCATTCCTTATTTGCAACACCTTTATCAAGCTGAATCTTGGTGTTAGCTTCCCCGGGTCTCTTATTGCTCCAAGTGTATGGATATCTCTTATATCCTAGGTCTTGAAGATGAGAAAAATTTAAAGCCTCCCTAAAGGCTTCAATTTGAGAAAACTGTGGCTGCCTAGCACTTTTCTTTTCTGAAGCATGTAAATAAGCATTAAAATCTCCAATTACCACCCATGGTCCCACTATGAAGGATTGTAAGTATTTCAACAATCTCCAAGAATTTTCTTTTTGCTGTGCTTCTGGCCACCCATAGAAACCAGTCAAGTACCACACAAAACCATCTTCTTCTGTGACTTCTGCTAAAATATGGTTAAAAATAAAGTTAATTACCTCCAAACTTTCTATCATTTCGGTCAAAAAAAAAAAAAATTACCTCCAAACTAACTTCATTCTTCCACAAAAAAGCCAAACCTCCTCCAGAGTTTGGATGTTTATCAATGATCTTATTCTGAAACGGTAAATTTCCATACAAATTATCAAAACCATCTTTATCAAGTCTTGTCTCCATTAGAAAACATACCGTGGGAACTTGCTCCCTCACAATCTTGTGAAGGTTTCGACCTGTCCAAGGGTTCCCAAGTCCTTGGCAATTCTAGCTTAATAGCCTCATTGCTCCGGACAAGGGTCTCCACCCACGCTGATACATTGTCTTTGCTTTCCTCATCATTGCTTAGTCTACCTTTCCTCAGAATCTGCTCTTCAATCTGCCCCCCTGTGTTTCACGGGACAAAATTGCCTTTTACCATTTTCGGGCAAATTAATCAGCCTTTTGCCCTTCTTTCCAAACTAAATAGGGAAATGCCCCTCTTTTGAAAATCGAGTTTTTCAAAATCGAGTTAAGCCCTATAGTGACGTTTTTAATGACATATAGTGGCGTTTTAAGAACCTATAGTGACGTTTTATAACTTGATATCCATGAAAATTGCCTATAACTCGATTTCATGGATATTCAATTACAAAACGTCACTATAGGTCCTTTAAAACGCCACTATAGGTCATTAAAAACGTCACTATAGGTCCTTGAAATTTTTTTTTTTAACTCGATATTGAGAAACTCGATTTTCAAAAGATGGGCATTTTCCTATTTAGTTTAGGAAGAGGCAAAAGGCAATTTTGTCTGTGTTTCACGTGTATCTCTCTTTCCCAAGCCAGGTAGTGCAATAGACTTAGTGAATCCACTTAAACCAAAGTCCATTCTGTTTATATGGGTCCATGTACCTTTAGGCTTGTTGTTGCTAGGCCCAATCAAGTCCGAGGTCGAAGTAAGACTCCCAAGTTTGAAAATCTGGTCTTCTAACGATATAGGCTTCACGTGATCCACACCTATATCATTATTAATCACTCCCGTTTCCTTCACTTCAGGAAAACCCGCGTCTAGCTGATTAGGATGCTGAATTTTAGGACCGGTTTCCTCTAATGCAGACTTTGTGACCATAACATTTGCATGGCAATTAATATCCAAGCTGTCAACGTGCAAAAGTTTCGCACCTTTTCCTTGAATCACGGCATTACCCTTTTCCGTTTCTCTAGGATTTCTAGGACTGAGCAAGCGCGCCTCCATCTTCCCCAACGGACCTCCTTGCTCCGCCTATACAGCACTCGTCTCTGCCTCACAGCCCGTACCTTCCTCAGAGACAAAGCTCGAACCTGCTGCTTTACTACCTGGAACTCTTGGACGACCCCCCATTACCCTAAGAAACTCTCCATACTGATATTCTATGTGGCCTCCTTTTTTCTCCACATCATAATGGACTACACAATGCTTTAGATCATGGCCTAAAATTCCACAGTAGTGACAAAACATGGGCAATCTCTCATACTTAAAGGTCACCCATGACTTCACACCATCTGAACCTGCTATAAAACCACCCCTTCTAATAGGTTTAAAGATTGGTAAGGCCACTCGAACTCACATAAACATACTGAGATCGTCCTTTTTTTTCTTCCATTCCACCTCCTCTACTTTCCCCAATCGACTCCCAACTTCCTTCGCCACTTGAGGGGAAACCATATCAAATGGTGCCCCCTATATTTGGACCCAAAGTGATGCAACCTCCAGTCAAATATTTCCCACAGTCATGCCCTTTTTCCACCGTTGCAATAACAGTAATTGATTAACAAAGGTCCAGGGGCCTCCCCTCAAAATCCGATCCAAATCAAACTCAGATTGAAATTTGAACTAGAAGAGATTCGGCCCTACTTCAAGGATTTGCATTGATTCATTCAATCCCCAAGCTCTCCTCATTGTATTCTTCGCAGCCAGTTTATTATACGACTTGCATGTAAGGAATTTTCTAATCAAACTCAAATTACAACTTTCAGTAGCTTCCCTTCTTCCTTCATCCAAGATAGCAATTGTTTCTTCCTCTTCAGTTGTAAACTTCATCTTGTCAAGACTATCACACACATCATCCTCCATATTTTCTTAGGAATTTGATAAGATTACCCTTCGCACACAGCCAAGGGAGAGAGTACTCGTACTAGTACGAGAGGGAGAGCTCCACAAGAGGGATTAAGGAGATAGAATTGTAGCCAATAGGTTGGTTGCTTCATCAAACTCATTTACGTGCATGCATGTGGTTAATGAAGAACTTAATATACGCATATCAAACTAATGCAAAGTCTGGTTACAATTTTCTTCTTTCTTCTTTTCTTTGGTTTGGGGTGAGGAAAATAATTGACTCTTGAAGTATGAGGGGAAGGAACTAGAAAGTGATTTTTTTTTTTTTTTTAATAATTATTTGGGTAGTAAGTGATGAGCGAGAGAAATTTGGTAGATCTAAAGCCATTGGCTTTCCTAGACAGAGTTGTTTGAGCTCTGATGGAGGACATCTCAATGGGTTGAACTCATCAACTTCTTTTGTTTTTTTTTTTTTTTTTTTGGTTCACTGTATCTTTAAATTAATGTGGCCAAGAAAAAAAAGAAAAAAAAAAAAAAAGCGAGTGAGAGGAATTGAGAAATATAGGTTTGTTGTTAGGTTCTTAACAAGGCAACAATGCATTAGTATGCTTCTTGTTAAGTTCTAAATATTTAGGTTGTAAATGCTTAGGTTTTAAATGATTTTTTTGTTGGCAAACCGTGTGTATAAACTTGTCTAGGCATAGATCTTAGTATCTATGAGTCATATTAGACATTACTCAAAGTGCTACAAGTCAGAATTCAAGAACATACAAGCTGATCGAGATGCAATTCTGCAAAATTTAAATAAAACCCAACAGCCCATTAAATGTTTAATATTTTAGTCCATATTTACTTAATATATAAGAAAAACCCTAAATTATGTTTTTCAAGTCTTGGAGAGCTGCTCTTTTGAGATTTGAGAGTTTTGTGCCTTCTACTCTTTTAAGCATCTACTGGAGATCATTCTTATTTCATGAGTTCTAGTGGAACAAAGTTGCAACCCAAACTTCAGAAATCAAGTATACTGAAGAGCAAAGTGTGAATTGGAGGTTTATGTTTGAGCAGATCCATATTAAAAAAGTCTAAGGGTTTCAAAGACTTCACTGTTACCAGTTACCAAGTTATCAACATAAATACATAATTTTTAGTTTTCATGACTATGAGGCTTTTAACTTGCATTCCTTCTTCTCTTGTCCTTCACAGATGGACAAATTCTACGCAGGCTAGTTTTAGAAATGTACCCTTGCTACGGAGTCGAAGTTTTCAACAAGTTGATCTTCAAGCATGCCAGACTTTTTTTCCCCTTTTTTTTTTTATGGAAATATGTATTGTGATGGTGGAAAAAGTTATTTATTATCAGCTATGAAATTATTATGACCTTGTAATCAAAGTGTATACTTCAATAAAATTCTTATTATTATGGCTAAGCAAAGTGTACAATTCAATATAATTTTGTTTTTGTTTTCGTTTGAACCATTGGATGGTAGGGATGACTTTAAAATTTAACCATTCTCTTCATCCATTAAGAATTAATTCTTCTTATGGTTTACAAAAGTGTAGTTGTCAAAAACAGAATATATATGAGAACACAATTGAAAAGTGCTGGCACCATCTATTTTAGGCAAATCTTTGCCCATGGATGTGTATATTTTATTAGAACTCCTGTTATTATTATTATTATTATGTTCTTGTAATCAAAGTTTACATTTCAATAGAATTTTGTTCATTCTTGGATCAAAATCCTTTTTTGTTTATATTTCCTCTCATGTATCAATTTGTGATTGTAAAGCAACATCAAAATTGTTCTACTAGTTCAACTTGAAGCATTAGAAATTAAAAATAAAATCACACAATCAATTGCATTCTCAAAATAATATCATGAAAGGATAAAAACATGTTAGTACATTCTCTTGGTTTGAACTCTACATTCTTGTAAGATTGTTGTATAAATAATTATAAATAAGGAAACTCTTATGTGTCAAAATTAGAGAATACATTCAATATTTCACTAAAACTGAAAATTAGCCTAGGTTGACTTCAAGATATGCGGCACTTCAATTGATCACGGAATGTTTCAAAACCTTATCTCACAACATACATTAAACTTTTGGCCAACAAAGGCTAAATTTTGTTTTCTGCTAACAAGAATCAAACCACAACACTTCTCTAATTTTATTAACTGCAGTTTGCAGCCCCAAGAGAGAAAGCCTCTTATACAAATTAAATTTGCCGTAACACTCTGCTTATTTAGGAGTCGATATGTCAAAGTTGGTTTCCAAATTGTTTTGAGGAGTCTTCTTTTGCACACACACCTCACCAAGCAAAAAACAATAGTCGGCTAGATCCTATAAAGATACATGTAGCTTTAAACAAATGGCTTTTCATGCTTCCAAATCATGAGGATTAGCATTTACAAGTTACAACAACTACCCTCCCAAGTATGGAATGAGATCCAATGAACGGTATCTACAGGAAAAAAAAAAGTAAAAAAAGTTTGTGAGAAAAAATTAAGTTATTCAAGCCAACAGTTTAAGTAAACAAACAATTAATAACACCCATAGTGACACCAAGGAATTGTAAAAGGTAATAAGAACTTAAAAGCAACTTACAATAAATAAAACAAATCCCATTTTATTGTGAACATTTTTTATACAGAGTTTGATACTAACTGCCCTCCCAATTTATTGTGTGACATATGTAATACGTGTCTCAAATTAATATGCAATAAAAAGAAGAGAAAAGAGAAGTTCAGTATAGATTTTGCAGTCAAAGCATGATACTATAAGTGTATAATTGACATAAATGGATTACTTGGTTGTCCTTAATGGAAATATTAGCTACTCCATAAGTGTGAATCGAAGATATACATGAGACTGCAATTAATTTCTCATATAATAACAAATGAAATCACATTCTACAATAACGTTACTTAAATCATCAGCGTGATTCAATTTATCATTAGAGCTCTATGATCCTTCTTTAGTGGATTGAAAGGGGCCTAACATAAAAATTCGTTAAGTCATCAATAACATTCTCCAAAGTTACTATACATTACTAAGTAATATCCGTTTTCAAAGCACCCAACTAAAAGTATTTCATGTCTTGCTTCTTGACTATATGTGTACATTGCAACTGAAGCTTGCAATTTTCAATCTACCCTACAAATATAATTATAGCTAAGTTAAACATAAAATATAGGGACAATTACAGTAAACCCACCTGCAATTTGGCCCGTTTGCACTTTGCCTACCCGTGGTTTAAAACTTTACACTTTACCCACCTATACTTCAATCTATTACCCCCCCCCCCCCCGGTTACTCACCTCACCCTCAGACATTAGAAAAACACCTTTTTATTCTAAATTAAAACATAACACTGATTGAAGTACATGAACTCACTCTCTTTTCCTCATGAGCCCTAGAAATATGAAAATCCCTGTAGATTCCCCATTCTGCATCTGATATTGACATAGTGTTGCAAGTGTAAACCTAGACGAGTAATGGGTTGTTCGATGGACTAAAATCCTACTAAGAAATCAATCACTGTTTGGGTTTTTACTTTGGGCTTGTGGTTGTTTTATTGTTTTTTGAGTAATCAATCAATGGTCAATGTTACATGTAATGGAATAAGAATATTGGTTGTATTTGTTGATGTTTATGAAAAATTTGACCACCTGTTCTTTGGATTTGTGTTTGTTTATGGGCATTTTTTCTGTCGTGGTCATTGTGTCTCACAGTGGACCCAAGTTTCTATTGGGTTTAAATTTTAATGTTTGCATGTGCTACTTAGTACAATAGAATCAAAAGCAAAGCAGAAAATGTGGTCCCTTTGTGTATGTTGCATCCCAAAAGCAAAACAGAAACATGCAAGTGTTTACTCTTTTGTTGTTTACAATTCTTTAATTGTTAATTGTATACGTGTCAAATGGTAATTTTTTATTGTAGATGGATGATAAGGAAGTGAAATTGAAGGTACATAATGGGGGTGTTTTTCTGTGGAACCCTAGTTTAGAATACTTTGGTGGGAAAGTTGAAATTGTGTACAGGGATCCTGATAGGCTTAGTTATTTTGAAATAAAAGGTATATGTGAGGAATTAGGGATTGATGAACCGTGTAGGGTTCATTATTTAGGTCCTGAGGGCAACTTGGAGCAAGACTTGAGGCTCATACAAGATGATCAAGATGTGGTGCCCATGTGCAAGCCTAATGAGGGAAGGCCAAGAGACACCATCATACTGTATGTGAAGAGTGGTAATGCTCCACTTGCAGTTGAAGTTCCTGATGGTGGAGGGTTGGTGTAGGAGCTAGTGCAGGGGCTATTATAGGGGGTGCAAGGGCTGCTGTAGAGGGTGGTACAAGAGCTGCTATAGGGGGTGATGGTCTAGAGGAGGAGTTTGATTGGTTGAATGAAGGTCTGGAAGGAGAAGACTTTGCTAATGGCATTTTTAGTGAGTCTTCTCCACCTCACACAGTGCCATATGAGCCTAACACTGTTCCAACCACTGATACCCCTCATCCAAATACTAATACACCTCAGCCAAACACAGATGCACCTGGCCCAAGCAATGTTCCTCCTCCAAACATAAATTTAGATAAAGAGTGGGCTGAACCAGCTTTAGAGGATGATATTGCAAGTGTGGATGGTTCTGATAATGAGCAGGGGCTTGGCAATTTGGAGTTCAATGAGAGGACTAATATGGAAAATGTTAGGTTGGCAAAAGGGATGAAGTTCCCAAACTCCCAGGTGTTTAGGAAGGCTTTGAGGGAGTATGTGATTCAACATCACATTGATGTCAAGTGGAAGTTGAATAAGAAGAAGAAGATTTCTGTACATTGTAAGAACAATTGTGGATGGAGGTGTTATGCCACAATGGTGACTGGAGAGTGCATATTTGAGATCAAGACACTTTATTCTAAATGGATGTCAAGTGGCCAACCCAAGCCTGTTGTACCTATTGTCTATAAGCCACCAGGGAGGCCACCCATGTAAAGGAAGAGAGATGCTGATGAGTTGAACCTTTATAAGGTGTCTAGAGCAAACAGGCCAGTGAGGTGTGGAAGGTGTCAAAAGGAAGGGCACAATGCAAGGGAATGCAAAGCCAATGTCACTGGTAAGACACCATGGGAGAGGAGGTAGAGATTGTAGGGAAGTAGAAGGCCTTTTACACACAAACAAGGATCCCAGGTCCCATTTTCATCACAGGCCCCATCTTCATCACGGACCCAATCCTTAGCTCAGCCCCCACCAACACATCAGCCTTACACTATGGCCTTATCCTTATCCAACCAGGTAGCAGGGTCACAGCTGCAAGCTCCAACTCTACAGCCACAAGCTTCATGGTCACAGCCACCAACTTTATGGTCACAGAACCTAAGTCAGTGGTACTCTTCATACTTCAGGTACACAGTTAAAGAAGCTCATTGGTTCTCTTCAAGCCAGCGAACACCACACACCCCTGCAGAAACATAGGATAGTAGAGCACTATCATCACAGGTACTGTAGTGTTAGGTTTGATTTTTTATTCATAAAACTGTGATACCAATAGCTAACATGTGAATTCTTGGACTTTGTAGCCTATAAGACCACCTACTACCAGAGGAGCTGCTTTAAGAGGAAGGGGTGATGCAGCTAGGGCTCAGAAATGTAGAACAAGAGGTGGAAAGGCCAGTTGTTGTGGGAGAGGCAGGGGCAGAGGCAGTAAATAAAAACTAAGTCAAGACACTTTTGTTGTTATGTATTAGGGTTATGTAGTGTTAGGGTTTTATGTAGTTTGTAAACAATGGCAGGGCAGAAAATGGCAAGATACTTTTTTATATAGCTATTCAAACACTTTTTGTATTTTTGTAAGTTTTGTAAACTTTGGGCAGCTGCAATTGTTTTGGTTGTTGTACCAAATGCTTTATATTATTCTCATTATTGCAGTTTGTTATATGAGTTATTATTATATGAGTTTGTTTATGTGTGTAGGGTGTATGTGATGAATAGCAGGTGTATGTGTGCATTTGTTGTCTTTTCTTACAAGTTGACAGATTGTCATACACTTTAAATTCACTTTCAACACAATTGTCTTCACACAATGCACTTTATGCACAGACTAACACAACTCACAACATCCAACAAAACACCAACACCAACAGCTCACAACTCACAAGTAGCCAATTCACTTTAAACAAAAATACCAACAACATCTAACATAAATAACACTTTGTCTTAAAAAGGCTTATATTATTAAATGGCTTCAAGCCAACAGCATTTACCACCTTACATAGGTCTCATTCTCAAAAAATTCTTTCATAGTTCTATTACAATACAATTGAGGACCACCTTATATTACAACCCATCAAGCAGACTTAATCTCATCATTCCAACATTCTCACTTGAGCCAAAACATGAAAACAACATAAACAAAATAAAAAATAAAAAATAAAACCATGACAGAATTAGTGCAATTCTGCACTTTCTCTCTTGCTCTAAAGCTCTCATTGCTATCTCCTTCGCCTGAACAGAGGAAGCTCGAAACTTTCTCTCCCTTTCAGTGGCTTTTGCTGCCCTGTCTTGAGCAATTTCTGCCATTTGAGTAGCCTCTGCTGCTACCTGGATAGTTTCTCTTTCCCTCTCATGTGCAAGTTGCAACTCACTCCGCAGTAAATCCAGCTTTTGTTGCACCAAATGGGCAGCTTCATTCCCACACATACAAGTGGGATTATCAATCCATTTAAAGAAAGGGTACTTTGGATCAACCTATTCATAAATTGAATTGAATACATCACATTCCAATCTCACATGAATCAACTAGATTAAGTAAAAAGTATACTTACCTTATATCGACTACAACCCAGAAGCCTTCTCCCAAAATTATCCACTGTCAGACTTGTTCTCAGCACACAAGTCTCATATATACACATATGCCCACTTGAACCTAAGTAATTTCTACTCAAAGAAGACATCGATTATCAACTTCCTATGAATCAAAGCTACCATCAAAACTTGAAACCCCAGCGTAGAACCATAAAGCAGAAATGTCGCACCTGGTGATGATCTATCTTCGAATATTCAATACCTCAAGACAACCCAAAGTCAAAACTTCACCCTCACACGAAAGCACGATCAGAAAAATCAAAACCCCAGTTCAATACAAGGGATTTTTGCGTTTCAAGGGCTCGTGAGGAAAAAAGAGTGAGTTCGTGTTGTTTGATTCATGTTATGTTCTAATTTAGAATAAAAATGTGTTTTTCTATCATCTGAGGGTGAGGTGGGTAACCGGGGGGGGGGGGGGGTAACGGATTGAAGTATAGGTAGGCAAAGTGTAAAGTTTTAAACCACGGATAGGCAAAGTACAAACGGACCAAACCTCAAGTGGGTTTACTGTAATTATCCCTAAAATATAAAACACTTTCTCAATGATAACATTTAACATCATTGTAGATTTATGAAAGATATCATTAATTTTTTTTCAACCAATCATTGACAAGTATCTACCAAACAAATAATAACAATAAGCATAAGAAGAAGTAGAATATCTCCCTGTTTGGAGCATCTCAAAAAAAAAAATTATTATTGGAAATCTGTCAACAACAAATAGAATGCATCTTGAAGTTAAGCACTAGCAGCTAAGGATTCTTCAAAAATTTATTTAAATACAAACAAGAAAAAGGAAAGGATGCGAGTTAAAACCATTGCCCTATTCATAAGCTCAAGTGTGCAACTTCAAGTGGAAAATCTGCTACTGATTATGTGAAAAAAAAAAAAAAAACACTCCACAGTCCCTATTGTAGGAATGTGGAAATAACATCTAAGAGAACAAATCATACCAAAATATGAATAATTACTACCAAGATAAAATTACAGTGAAACAAATCATATTTTGTTATCATTTCTAGTAAAGTTTTGGTCATTCCAATGCTATTAGTTTACTATCAACCAAGAGCACAAAAATTCAATATATGCTCCCATCTAAAAGCATGAAGTTCTAAATGATAACACACTAACTTGAAAATCCAATTTCCATAGACATAACATCATAGTTTTAGCATCACATTAACATAAAAATCCAAAAAAAAAAAAAAAAAGGCAGAATACAAAGAGATAAACTAAAAACTCTATGAAGCATTTCAACAAACAGCTTCAATGCCCACCCAAAAACCAGCTTTAAAAATGCCAATAATAACAATTATTGCTAATACCAGAAATTCAACAGCTTGTCTAATTTAGCTCATATAAAGAAGTTCTTGCACACTACAGGCTAAAAACATTCGGGACCTAGAAGCATAGAATTCGACCACTATAGTCCATAAAATCGAACTTGTAAAATAGAGATTTTAGGTAGCTCCCCTGTAGCACTGATTATACATTTCTTTAATTCTGCTAGACCAAATTTCACATATTCCCCATTTGAAAATGTGCAACATTAACATGGCAACAAAGGACTACCAAAAAAAAAAAAAAAACCTCATAACAAAAACTAAACAATTATGATGTAGGACACAATTTACTATTTAATTATTGTAGTTTATTAATTTTGGTATTTAATTTGTAATTTTTGCTATTTTAGGTTTAGGGTTATTATTTCCTTTTCTTTTTCTTTTTCTTTTTTGGTGTTTTTAGGTCAAATTTGGTTCCTGTTATGGTTATGTATTAATTAGGAGTTATTTTAGAATATCTTTTCTTATTTGTCAAGTTTTACGAAACCTTTAATAGGCCCCAAGTCTGTACACATTTTTCAATATTATTGATATTAATAAAATTCAGATTTTTGTCTATTGTTTCTCTAATTTATTTCAAAACCCTTTCTCCTTGTGGATTCAAGGACCCTTATGGATTCAAGAAGCCCTCATGGATTCAAGGTTATTTTTAGAAGCAAACATGTTTTGTTTCTTGTTTTCTAGAAGTAAGTGTGTTCTACTTCTTAACGCTTCCACATTCCCGAATTAGTTGGTATCAGAGCCTTGACTTATCCTAATTTGGTGGCTAACGTATGAGATGGTAGCAATTCCGGCAACAGAAAACTTAGTAAGTATTATGTGACGTAAAGCTAACACTCATAAATATTTGTGCTAAGATGCCGTCGTTGGAGCATGGAAACAATAAGGATAACTGTCGCAGGGACATAACTCACAAGTAACCTAATGGTAAGCTAATTTCATATAGACCTTATAAAAGAATTGCAAGTTTAAATTGGTTATTTTTATAAAGAAGATTTTCTTGATTGGTTACTTGATCTAAAGGATTTGTTTGACTATGAGAATATTTGTGATGAGTGAAAAGTTGAACTTATTTTGTATAAACTTAGTGAGTATGCCTTACATCGGTGGAAATGAATACAATCTGATAGAAGTAGACAAGATAAAGAAAAATTAAATTCGTTCATGGCTAAGGATGAAAAAGATGCTTGCTATCAAATTTTATCCTTTGGATTGTGATGAACTTCTGTCATATACAAAACAAGATTATTTTTGGCCAAGAAGTTCACACTAGAATTATTTTGGAGAATCATATACTCTACCATTAAGAGAAGAATTGTATATTGAAAAACATATTTTTCTTGAAGAAAATATAGAGATTTGTGAGAAAATTAGTAAAGACATTTGTAGGGTCACAAATTGTAGCCCACACCTAGATGGAAACGAGAGATGGGCCCAATAAGCCCAATACAATAAATTTGTAAGAGAGTGGGTCAAAGAATTGGGCTAATAGCGATTCTTATAACAGTTAATGGAGGTTGGGTACTTGGCCGAGGAGGCTAAAACACACAAACAAGATAAAATCTTATGTCCGAGGAGTAAGGTTTGGGCTATTTAATGGATTCGAGTCAGGTCCGAGGGGTACGATCTTAGATAAGATGCTTTCTTTTAGGTTGTATTTTTCCAGATGCTACAGTAGTTATTTCTTGATGTTTCTTCTTTTTTTCCCCTCTCCCCTTCTTCTGGAGGGCTTACTCCATTATATAGACCTTCATTGCTCGATCCCATCGTCCACTTGTCTGTCATCTGGCCTGGCACTTGAGTTTCCACTTCTTCTCTCACAGCTTTTTGATTTTCTGGGGGTAAAGATGATTTTCAACACTGTTCAGGGGTCTTCTCCACATAAATGCGGCCAGGAAAGCTGCTGTAATGCATTTAATGCAGTGGTAGCAGCTTTTTCTTAAGATATTTCTGCATCCTTATCCCTTCCATGTGCATTGGTAATCTATCTTCACCTCTGGAACTTCTTGGAAAGTGGACTAAGAGGAAGCCGAGGCCCCTCTCACCGACATACGTCAGACCCGAGGAGGGTATTCCTCTCGGATCAACCTCTTTGGATACTTACGCGCTCTACTGTTAGTTACAAAGGTTCTTTATGATTTATTCTCCTCGGACGTATTGTTGATGAAACGTTGTACCTGAGCCCACCTCATGGGCCCAGGTTTTACTCCCCTACAACATTGTTATAAAAGAAGAATCTAAAATTAAGATAGTGGAGTAAATTTATGAAGACCCTATTATAGAGAAAGATCTTGAAGTCGAGAAGGCAAAGACAATTGAAGAAGAAATTGAAGATGAAAGTTTCAAGATCATTTTATTTTGGTGGTAAACGATACACCAAAGTTTATTGATTTTAATGGGGTTGATAGATTTGATTCAATTGTCAATTCTTATTTGGTAAATCTCTACAATTACATGAAGACTAAGGAAAAAGAAATTCAAGTTGATTTGTTTATTCCATTAATAAGTTGCAAGTATGGAAAGAAGATCAAGGGGCTCAAGCATTCGAAGTATTTGTTTATTTAGAACGGAAGATTTCAGATTTCAAAGCTAAACTTGAGGACAAGTTTGTTTCAAGTGAGACGTCTGATGTAGGACACAATTTACTATTTAATTATTGTAATTTATTAATTTTGTTATTTAATTTGCAATTTTTGTTATTTTAGGTTTAGGGTTGTTAGTTCCTTGTTTTTAGGTGCTATTAATTTATTTTTTTTAGATCAAATTTGGTTCCTGTTATGGTTAGGTATTAATTAGGAGTTATTTTAGAATATATTTTCTTGTCTATAAGTTTTACGGAGCTCTTAAATAAGCCCCTAAGTTTGTAAACTTTTTTCAGTATTATTGATATTAATAAAAATTTATACTTTTGTCTATTGTTTCTCTGGTGGATTCCAGAACCCTTTCTCTTTGTGGATTCAAGGAATCCTCGTGGATTTGAGGTTATTTTCAAAAGAAAACATATTTTGTTTCTTGTTTTTTAGAAGTAGACGTGTTCTACTTCTTGCCACTTCCACATCCTGCATCAGTAATTATCCCATTGATGAAATATAGATTAGTAGTAGAAGTATAGAACTAAAATCAAACCCTAACGGATATTTTACATAAGTAGTTTTTATTTCTATTTAATGTATACAAATGAGAGAATTCACCTCCTTGCAAAGTCTGATGTAGGAAGCGGCCTAAGAATCGTAGATAAATCTGGTCGACACCGATGATGATTGTACCAGTGGGGATTTTAGGGATTTTTCGATAAGAAAAAGTCCAATATTGGCGGGATCGAAGACCTAGGCTAGTGGTTGTACTGCGAAGAGAGAGAGCTTCAATACTTAAGAGAGAGAAATTTTGATTTTTTTGTTCAAGAGGAAATGCATGCAGGGTTCGAAATTTTTTAGGGATAAATGGTCTTTTTCAACTTGATGAAGTGTCAAATTTAAGAGACATTGGATTGAATAAACGGATGAGATTTGAGCTATTGTTTGTCCGCCATCTTTGATTGCACTATTTGGTATTCATGCTTACTGAGAAAAGGACGAAAAAGAATCACGTGCAATTGGAAGACATTGTTGTAATTCATTTGCAAAAAAGTTCATATCTTTAGTTAAAAAAAAAAAAAAAATCATATCTTCGGTAAAAAGAAATTGTATATATATATATATATATGAAAAGATCATATCTTTTTCATATATATTTCTTTTCACCGAAAATATGATCTTTAACTCAATTTGTTCTTTTTACCAAAAAGAAAAACTCAGTATATAAAATTTATTAAAAAAAAAAAAAAACACAGTGAGTTCTAGTTAACTCAATTGATAAAGTCTCTGATGGTTGTATAAGAGATCTGGAGTTCAATCCCCGCCTAAATCTGAAGTCACAAACCCATAACCTAGAGACCCACTGTAACGTCCCATCGGTTATAAAAAAAAAAAGGAGAGGATCAAATTGTTTTTAGTTCCCACGTGCCCCCCACCTAACCCCACTCCCCACCACTCATTTTCACCCACCTCTCTTCTCTCTTTTGGCCGGCTCTCTCTTTTCTTTCTTTCATTTTCTTTCTTTTCTCTTCACTTAAACACACACACTCACTTCCACACTCATCCACCGGCCTCCACTCCAAACCACACCATCTCACCATCATTTTTCCAGCAAGATCACCGGAAAAATACTTAGGAACCCCAAAGCATCTTCATCATTTTATTTGAGGTAAAAGTTCTAATCTCTTTTGATGGGTATTATGTTCTTGTTTAAGGTTATTTTACCCAAGATTTTATAATGATATTCATGTGATTTAAGAGCTTTGGAGATGATATTCATGTGTTTATATGTATGGGTTTTGGTCTTGGTGGATGTATTTGATGAGTGAGTTCATGATTTTTACAATGATGGCTATCTAAGGCTTGTTATGGTGAATATAATGTTTATTGATTATTTGGAGCTAGTTAAGGATTTAAATTGTTTGTCTTGGAGAAAATCATGATTTTGGTGTCATGGGTCACTTGATGATGTTATATAAATCTTGTGGGAAGTACTTATAAAATGTGGAGGTTTTGATGTTAGATATGACACCTTGAATGATTTATGAGTATAAATGGGAGTCTATGCCTTGCAAATTAAAGTGTTTTGAGAAATTTTGGAAGTGGAATACATTACATGTGAGGTTGAATACTAGGCTTGCCTAATTAAGTTCTTACTTGGCAATTCCTAATTTGTAGTTAGATACAATTTCAAGCTTTGTGCTCATTGTGATAGGTTTGCTTGATATTATTTAGGTCCTAGCTAATTTCCCTTGGAGCTTGGAAAATTAGGATTTTGCGGTTGCGAGGTAAGTAGCTTTTTAATGGGATTTTGAAAAATAATCATGTTGTTTTTGGGTTAGACACACTTTTGGAAACTACTTATGGAAACTATATTTTCCTAAAAACTATTGTGTAGTAACCTTAATAAATATATATATATATATATATATATGAAAATACATCATATTTGATATTGCATTTGGGGAAATGCATAAATTGTTGATATAGAAAAATGAGCATCTTTTATTTAATCTTTGATAAGGAAATCTTGGATGTTATGGTATATTAGAAAATTTAAAGATGCTTATTTTGTCCTGTTATGTGGGAAATTGTTAGAAAATATTTTGACAAGAATGAAGTAGAAAACCTTACAACTTTGTTGAAGTTAGATTATTTAAGGTTTTTCTGAAACTACCTAGATATGAACTATGTGTTTCAAAGTAATGTAACATGTGAGTTTATGTGGTTTTAACACCATGCCATGTGTGATTTCCCAGTGA
This sequence comes from Quercus rubra, assembly GCA_035136125.1. NCBI lineage: Eukaryota > Viridiplantae > Streptophyta > Magnoliopsida > Fagales > Fagaceae > Quercus > Quercus rubra. Next base: position 62,397,102 of record CM068734.1, on the reverse strand, counting down.
TCACCCGATTTGGTTTTAGTAGTCTTTGTGACAACAAAATCAAATCAAGGTCAGTGCCCTTTCACTTTGGATGACATGTTCTTCTCTGTTGTCCATGGAGGGAAGAGGTTCCTTAATTATGTGTGGGTGAGGCTACTACCCATGGGGCCAAGAGACCACATGCAACAGAGGTCCTATTTGACGCGCTCTATCTGCTGCTCATGGGGGGAAAGAAAAACCTTGAGGGTATGGGTGAGGCTACTGTCCATAGGGCCAAGAGTCTGCATACTAGAGAGGACAATATCATGCCAGTTGTGAATGGGTGGATCCCCTGATCGGTCTATGTGGTAGTATGGTATATTTGGGATAAATTACTGTATGTTAGATTTTATAGCTTTGGAAATTATATTGTTAGTACTCACAGATTATAGTATATAGTTTCAAGGTATTTACTTTGAGAAACTTTGTATTTCATTATTCAATCATTCTTGTTATATTATTATTTTTGAGGATGAAACTCACATTTCCCCCACCCCCATTAATTATGCTACTTACTGGGCTCTGTCTCGTCCCATTATTTTATAACCTTTTCAAAGTAGGTAACAGCCTTTTGAGATAGCTTTTTGGTGGCTAATAGTAGTTAGACTAACTACTGATGGAGGCTAAACTTTTGTAGTGGGTATATTAGATGGCGTACATCTTAGAATAGACTTGACTCATTCTTTTGTATATTATAGTGGTTGTGACGTTATTCCCACTGATGGGACAAGCTAATGATATGTAATTAATTATTCAGACCTTTATTCTTTTGTGGCCAATGGTCTTTGTAATTATTGTTTAGAGCTCTGACTTACTTTGAGAGTATATTCAATGGAATTATTGTGATAATTCTTAATGTTGGCACTTAATATGATTTTTGTGAATTGGATTGTCAAAAAGGAAAAATTTACAGGTATCTTGAGATGTCTTTCTCATGCTTCAGACCCTTTGGGGTTTGGGGTTTGACACCCACACCCACACCAATCACAGTCCAAAATCACAAACCCACAACTCAGAGACTCACGCTCACGCCGATCACAATTCGAAATCACAAATTTACAACCCACAAAATCAAATCACCCCACCATCAAGCTCTACCTCCATATCGGCGGCAACACTCCGAAGGCGTTTAGGCTTTGAAGTTCCTGACTGACGAACCTTGGAGGGGAGGAGCTCAAACCGTGAACCTGAGAGAAACAGAGAAGCTACGTGAAAGAGAGAAGAGGAAAGTGAGAGAGGAGAGAGAAGAAAGAAGGGAAAAATAAAAAACAAATACACACACAGTTACCGTTGGAATAAAAAAATAATTTTTGGTTTAAGATTTGTGCTACAGTGAGGTTGTATTAATACAATTTCACTGTAGCAGTATCTCAAAATTTTTGAGATTTGAAATGTTTGATGGAGTTGGTTTATTGGTGTATTGGTGCTAAAATTTAGCATATGGCACTTTTAGCATCCTTAATGGGAATGCTCTTATAATGCTTGACCGCCTGAATATTTTGGTGTTCCTACAATCCTATATTTAATATTATGTTTATGGCCTCCTTTCACCACCATAATTCATACAGACTTCACATTTGTGAGATGTTTGTAGAGGTTACATAAAAAGTCTAAGATTAAAAATATTTTATGAGTATATTCTATTGTAAATGTTGCTCCATAACGTATTTTTTAATGGGTTTGAATTAACACGGTCATTTTTCAATTAAATATATCATATGTGTCAACCAATTAAATTACAAGATTTTTGAATATTATTTTAAATTTGATGATGCTCTGACTATGGTTGATATATCTACTTTTGTGTATAATCCAAAATTAACTTGCAAAGTCCATCAATAAATGTGCTGCATAATTGATTAGGGATCTAAACAAAGTTAATTTAGAACGTAAAAATATGTATTAATAATATGCAAGAAATCAAACAATTCAGAAATCCTATCATACAAGAAGTAACATTCTTTTGAATCTTCAACAAATGGGTTAGATAACTACCAACCCAAAAAAAAAAAAAAAAAATTCAGATTCAATTCAGTCATCTCCTATGCCTTATGCCATGGACTTGAGCATTAAGCTACCATAGAATACACAACAAACAGGACAGCATAAATAACCTAGTAGATACAATGCTTAAACAACTTCATTCTATATATTACTTCCAATCCAACATGTAGTAATTGATTTCCAATTTAATTTTAGGCCTATAGAATGGTACCCATTGTTTACATCTAATTCAGTTGACAAATTGTTCAATGACTAAACAAATAAATAGACTGCAATTCTTATTCAATGCCTAAAGAAATGGTTATCTTAGACAATACTGAATATACAACCATATAAAGTAACACAAAAGCAAATGCATAACAAAACCACAAAATTAAAAATTAGAACCTATGTTACACCTATTCATTCCAATGAATTGGAATAACAAATGAGTATTCCCAACACTAAAACAACAACGACAACAGTATTATTATATTAGAATTAGGCAAAAATTTATAAACACTTCCAAATTCAGTGATGTTTTATCATTGAGCTTAGTGAAAAATCACTAATTTTTACAATTTCAAAAGCAAACAAAAGTAACTCATATACTTAGGAATAACAAACGAAAATAACAACAACTAAGCAAAAACTGATCTTAACACTTAGGAATCTAATCAAAACCCATGAAGATACAGGTTGAACCCTAACACTTAGGAATCTAACCAAAACCCATAAAGATACCAAAATACAGAAGAAAAAAAAAACCCACAAATATTTCATGAGACTCCAGAAAAAACCCATAAACAAACTCATCAATAATTTGAAATCCAAATTGGGGAAAAAGGAAAATCATGAAAAACAAACCTTTGCATCGCAACACCATGCTCACGGTGGCTCCGGCGTGTTTACAAGCTCTAGTAACAAATTCGGTGACTTGTGTGGCGGTATGCTTCGGTGTGTGGTGTGGTGGAGATTTGGGCAAGAGGAAGTAGAGGATGGAAGAGAGAGGAAGCAGAGGAAAGCAGAAATTTTTGCCTAACTCGTTCTGGTTCTGATTTGGAGTTTAAGCGAGCTGTACTGTTTAGTGGGTTTGCCATCTGTGTGGCGATGGTGGAGGTTCGGCGTGAAGGAAGCAGAGGAAGAGGAAGCAGAGCTTAGAGCTTAGGGGTTTCTCTGTTTTCGTCTGTTTTGTCTGAGGGGAATGGCGTGAGTTTTGGCTGTTTGGAGAGGGGTTTAATAAAAGTTCCAAGTGGCTTAATGTTATTGGCTGGCATAAAACACTGGTTTTACGTCACCTCTTGACCTAATGTTTTCTCATATGAAAAGATCATATCTTTTTGACTTAAAAGATCATATCTTTAGTTTTTTTTTTTTTTTTAAAAAAACATATCTTCAGTAAAAATAAATTGTATATATATATATATGAAAGATCATATCTTTAGTAAAAAAAGAAAAAAAAAAACATATCTTCGATAAAAAGAAATTGTATATATATATATGAAAAGATCATATCTTTAGTAAAAAAAGAAAAAAAAAAAACATATCTTCGGTAAAAAGAAATTGTATATATATATATATGAAAAGATCATATCTTTAGTTAAAAAAAAAAAACATATTTTTGGTAAAAAGAAATTGTATATATATATATATATATGAAAAGATCATATCTTTTTCATATATATTTCTTTTTACCGAAAATATGATCTTTAACTCAATTTGTTCTTTTTACCAAAAAGAAAAACTCAGTATCTTAAAAAAAAAAAAAAAAAAAACAGAGATTAAACAAAAGAGAAAGAATACGATTAAATAGGCTCCCCTACCAACCCTCTAAATAGTCAAATAAAAATAATACAATCCAATAGGGCCAACACGCGTGGAATTGATTTCTGCAATAAGACCAAAGTTCAACTAAAAAACTACTTATCCTCCCAACCCAACCACCCCCCCCCCCCCCCAAAAAAAAAAAAAAAAAAAAAAACTCAAGATTTATAAAGTTTCATAATTCGAATCACTTCTTTTGTAACAAAAAAACTCTCTTTTTCATTTAGGGAAAAAAAAAAAACTCTATTTTTCCTGAATTCCCTCTAAAATTTCAAATCAAACAGAAAAAGACAGATCATCTCCCCTGTTTAACAATTCACCGCAAGTGGATGGCAGAACACACCCCTATACACTTCTTAACTATTAAGATGCTCGACCGCCTGAATATTTTGGTGTTCCTACAATCCTACATTTAATATTATGTTTATAGCCTCCTTTCACCACCATAATTCATATAGATTTCACATTCATGAGATGTTTGTAGACGTTACATAAAGAGTCTGAGATTGAAAATATTTTATGAGTATATTCTATTGTAAATGTTACCCCACAATGTATTTTTTAATGGCTTTGAATTAACACAGTCATTTTTCAATTAATTATATCAGATGTGTCAACCAATTAAATTACAAGATTTTTGAATATTATTTTAAATTTGATGATGCTCTAATGGTGGTTGATATATCTACTTGTGTATAATCCAAAATTAATTGCAAAGTCCATCAATAAATGTGCTGCATAATTGATTAGGGATCTAAACAAAGTTAATTTAGAATGTAAAAATATGTATTAATAATATGCAAGAAAATTTTTCTTTTTTTTTCCCTAGTTCGCATGACCTTATATTTTTGTATGTCAATTAAATTATTAGTTAATTAATTTTTAATTCTATATATTAATCAAAATTTTGTGAATTAAATTTTTTTTCCAATCTTCTCCCTTTACTAAAATTTAGGCTCTTGAATCTTGCTTACTCTTATTTGTGTTTTGGTTCTATGTAAGGAAGGGTGTCCTTCCTTCACCCATATCCAACAATTTTGGCAAGCATGGGTGGCTCAAGTAGAGGAGGAGAGTGTTGGGGGGAGATAACACCCTATGGAGCCTTCCACTTAGAGCATTACTAAAAAAAATTTAGCTTTCAACACCTTACTTTTATAATACATCCTACGTAAATTTTTTTTTTTATTTTTACATACAACCTATAAAAACAATATAAACAACCTATTAAACTAATATAACAACTCAACATATTCATTTCTTTATAATCTCTCTCTCTTCATCTCCAACCCATGAAAATAAATGAATTAAATAATAATAGTAATATACTCCAAACAGTCTGCCACTAGAAGTAGATCTTGACCAAGCAGTTTCAAGTGACAAATGATTCCCTTAGTCCATGCACTCAAATATGCATCACTTCAATTTCAATCTTCAAAAACAAAGAACTTGCCATTCCAATTCTGCTAACTGACTTCTACATTGTCTGTCTAGACCAAGTGGCATGGCAACAAGTTCTCCAACCTGCTTCTTTACTTGAAACGTGTTATATATCTATGACAAATCATTGGATAGTTAATTAGAAATTTTCAAAAGTCTCAGTTAACTATAGTTAACTTTATTTTTTTCTAATATTTTAGAGTCAAATGAGGGTCCACACAGAACAACGAAACTTACTCCAGATGAGCAAAAATCTCAGGTATTTATATCAAAACAAAGAAGTTAGTTATCTGTTGGTGTGTTTTATTAATACAAATAAATAAATATTTACATTTACAACTTATAATTTATTATGAGTATTCTATCTATTAATTTCAAATCTTTATTACAAAAATTTATTATGTTTTTGTAACTTACATCTCCATTATATTGTCATTAAATTGATATTATAACTTACATGTTTTCTATACCTATAAAAAGGGAGTTTACCATTCTAGAGAGGTGAACTTAAAAGTCCTATATGTGTACACACAAATGTGTAAAAATGATAAAATGAGAAAACATGTATAGAATGGGTTTCTTTTTTTTTTTTTTTAATAGACTTTTTGTGGACAAAGAAGGATGTTATTGTGGTGGAGCTTTTGCTCTTGGGAGTAATGCAAATTCGTGGAGAATACAGCATGTGTGACTAGGCTATTGTATCCTAAGGGAATTGTGCCAGTGAACCTATTGCACTGGATGAGATGTATCTTCGATATTCTCCTGGGTGACACAAAATGCCTTAAAAATAGCGAGTATCACACCTCAGTCGAGCCATGCCTTACCATGATATTTATAATTTTTATTTTTTATGTCATATATTATCATTCATATGAATGCATTGAGATAAGAAGTGAAATTTCATTTTATTTGTTGTAAGCTTATTACATAATTGTGAAATATCAAATTATGTTATTAATTTAAACTGCGGATCCAACTTTCTCTGTAACCCTTGAAAATTGGAATAATTAAGCACTCTATTTTGACCTTATCTTTCTTATTTTCACAGGTGACTTTGTGGTCTATGGCTAAGTCTCCTCTCATGTTTGGAGGAGATGTGACAAACCTTGACAACGCCACATACGACCTCATAACAAATGAGATTGTGTTGGAGATAAATTCCTTTAGCTCAAACAACATGGAGGCACTACAAAAAACGAGGTCTATAAAACGAGGTCCTTCAGTTGAGAGATCTGAGCTTCAGTTGAGAGTGAGGGTTTTTTTGTTGTTGAGAGTGAGCTTCAGTCGTGTTTGATGTTTGGGTTTTTTTTTTTTTTTTTTTTTATTTTATTTTATTTTATTTTAGTTATACTAAACTTAGAGCTGTGTTTCATAAAACGCAGCTCCATATGAATTGAAGCTACGTTTTATTAAATGCAGCGCTGTAAAAGTTGGAGCCACGTTTAATAAACGCAGCTCCAATTTCAAGCCGATTTTTTTTTTTTTTTGTTTTTCAATATACCCCAAAGCCGCGGCTTGAACCATTTCAAACGCGGCTTCGGCGCTGGTGGAGCTGCGTTTGACAAAAACGTAGCTCAAACAGCCAGGTGGAGCTGCGTTTGTGTAAAACGCAGCTCAAACACGACTTTGAAGCTGTGTTTTTGTCAAACGCAGCTCCATGCTCCGTTTTTTGTAGTGAGATCACTGTGGCATATTGCTAAATTTTTTTTTTTTTTTTTTTTTTTAACTTTAGCACTTTTGATATAGCAGGTATTTCAAAGTTTGAAGTGCTAGAAATAGTTTTTTTTTTTTTTAATAGTGATTTTACTATTTTAGAGCATCCACATCGATAAAACTAAAATTTTTAGCATTTAACACCTTAAAAAGCTATTTTTTCTATTTCAACACACAATTTCACAACATACCATGCATTAATGGTCTTATTTTTACCATAATCCAAACAATATTCATTTTTTTATTAATTTCCTTCTCATTTCCTCTTTGCCACGAAACCCAACTAAGTGATAAAATAATATTTTTTATGCTTTCTTGCTATTTTACCACCACTAATGGTGATGCTCTTACGACCACCACTATGGTGTTATCTTCCAATAGTTTGTGTACATCATAATTTGGAAATAAATAAATAAACAAAAATTCAATTATATAATGATTGATGTGAGATAAAAAGTTAAAAAATTAGTTTAATTTTAAAAAGTTAAAAATTAGTTCATTTGAATAAAATTGAAAAAAAAAAAAAGTAGATTTAGATCTACATTCCACTAACAATGTATAAAATAAGAAAAAAAAAGTAATTTGTAGTCATTTGTGAGAGGGAACACACACTTAGTAGGAACCAAAAATATTTATTCTTTAGGATATGGATCATATTAACAAATGCTCTTAGAGCCTGTTTGAAATGTGATGCAAGTTTTAGTTTATTTTATTTTTAGTTTCTTTTTTATATTATTTGTGAGTTTCATTGCATTTTTCGATATTATTTATGAATTTCATTGTACTATGTAGCTAACTTTTAACTTTTTTTTCTACCCTTATAGCAAAAAAATTTCAATTTCAGTTAAATAAACTATTCCCAAACGGACCCTTAGATTAATTGAAAGTAAATTATTTCAAAAAAAAATTTGATACTACTTTTAAGGAAAATAGAAAAAGTTCTCAAAATATTAAATTACTTTATTTTTTTCTCCCTAAAAAATTTCTTAAACTAGTTAATTATTTCCTCTTAAAAAAATATAAAAATATAAAAATAAAAAAACCTGGTTAATTAGAAAATAGCTCAACTTTTCCCTTAATGGCTCAACTTTTCTCTTAGTGTTTGTGATGTTTGTGGCAGTGGGACCCGTACATTCCAGCAAGCGTTCACCTTTTTCCTTGCAGAATGCTTATATATACGCTAGACTCAATCTTATACTTATCGGTACTAATCCATTTGAATTTACACAGTGATACACCTATCAAACTCGAACACAGTTTGTTTTTTTTTTTCCATTCCATCATGCTCCACATGAAGAACAATTTGAGGGAAAGCGACACAAATCTCAATAATTTTCCCCTTGGTTTGAGCGTTTTGATTGTGGATCACGATCAGCAAAGTCTGCAAGAAATGGAGGCGAACCTTCGGAGATTTGGATATGAAGGTTACTTCTTATTCCTTTCGTTTATTATTGAGTTTAAACTGCAGGTCTCGAATGGCCGCGAGTTAGCATGTTAAGGGATTGAGTTGAAGCGGTATCACAAGGGCCACCATCAAATCGGATTGAGTTGAAGCGTTATAGCAAGATCGTCGGCACAGCCACGGTAAAGGATTTTTTATTTTTATATTTTAGATTTGGGTATGAAAGTTTTGGGTATCTTAGATTGCTTTGATTTAGGTGTTTGGATTAGATTCGATTTGGTTTTGGGTTTTCTCTAAAATTTTGATATGGATGTTGTACGAGTTTTAGGTTTATGAGATGGATGATATGGATATGGATATGGATGCAGGATGAGCTTTGGCATTTTAGCTTGCGTTTTGCAAGCATTTTATGATATGGAGCTTTGGTTTAGCTTGAATCTACTGGAAATTGTTGAATTTGAATCTAATCTAGATTAATGTTTTTCTTTCTCTTAATTGTTGAATCTAGAAATTGTTGACAAACCCATAGGTAGAACTCACCCTTAAAAACCAGCTCACAAGAGGAGGGTGTCCTAGAGCTTATAAACACACGGTTAAACTTATACTTAATCAATGTAGAACACTAGGATCATAACACACCTGCAGCAGTTTGCCCATCACTGCCACTCGCAGCAGCCAACTGCTGTCTACGGTCTACCAAATTTTGCCCTACCATTCTGAGGCCTGATGACCCGTTTTTGTTTCTCTGCCTGACCAAACGCATTTGAGCAACACTGAAACATAAACAGTGTCCCCTTGGGGAAAATTTTCATTTAGCATCATTTTAGCAAAAATTTAGTTAGTGGTCAATGCCTCTGATAGGATTCCTTTTCTCTAATTTTTTTTCTAATTTAAATGGCAATTCGACCAGTTACCCTAACCACAAATATTTTGCAGTTACTAAATGCGTTCGAGTGGAGGATGCTTCAACACTGCTAAGGATGAAGGGAAGCGTATTTCATATTATTATAATTGAACAATGCTTGCTTGTTGTGAATGAATTTGAACTTCTTCGAATTGGTAGAGAGATGGATTTGCCTGTTATTGGTAAGTACAGTATGTGTGTTTTTCTTGGATATGTACAAGGACGGAGTTAGGATTTCAAGATGGGGGAGGCGAGATACACTCAAATCCAAATGCTTAAAAAATTTGTTATAGTCTAAACTTTCATATTGTACCTCTAGATTAACCCAAAGACAACCATGTTTTTTTTTATCCAAGCTACTTATAAAAGAATATATATATGTGTGTGTGTGTGTGTTTTTTTATCCCAAGCTTCTTTGGGGAACTTCATCAAACACTTGGCTGTAATTATCCTATGCTAATGCTTTAAGATAAATTTCATCAATCATTTAAAACCCAGACAGAAACTCACAAAAAGAATCAAAATTTAATATAAATTTGAATAGAGAAAGTGTACTTTTTGTGAAAGCGTGTAAGTATTGATAAAAAATGGAGCATGAAAGTTCAAAACCAAACTTTATATATTTTATATTTTGCTTTTTCTCATTGGGCTAGGGGGGGCCATTTCCCCCCCTGGTCCAAGCATAGCTACGTCCCTGGATATGTATGTCATTTTCTGTTTCATTAACAATTTTGTGAATCTAGCATCTCAATATTTATAATGTTACGTAGTGACATTCAAGGATGGTCAACCTAACATTGTTCAATGGAGTTTGGAAAATGGCACCTGTGAGTATCGGCTGAAGCCTATCCCGATGAGTGTTCTTAACATGGTGTCGACATGTATGTTTTTCAAGAAAGACAATAAGTGGGCTCAAGTGCAGCAGCCGACAAATAATGTGTCCAGAGTGAGAAATCAGCGGATGTCTTGGACATCAGACTCTCATGAAAAGTTTGTAGAAAGTGTGCAAAAACTGGGGGGCATTGATAGTATGAGTCTTTTTCCTAATCTTATCTGCATTAATTTGTTGTTCTCACACTCTAGTCATTTATCTGCTTATGTTCACTTTGTCCGTTGCTTTTAATGGTGCAAGTTGGTGAAGTCAATTACTTTAAATTATTTAGTGGCCCATTTATGACTAAAAAAAGAGTTTGTTAGATATGGGAAGGAAAACACACGGAGCCCCTGTACTGGAACTAGTTCTCTGTAAATTAAATGTCCATTTTAATTATTCTCGCTGAGAAATATGGCACATTGTATGGAGCCTTAATTCTGTAACACTTCTGTACGACTATTTGCAATAATTCAATAAATTCATATAATGCATCTGTGCTCTCTTTTTTTTTTTTTTTCTTTTTTTCCCTGAAGGTAGTGTAAATTACACACACATTGTTTTGCATAAATGTCCATACTCGTTATATTGAACTAAAATTGTGAGTAACTCATGTCTTCAACTAACGATTTCAGTTCAAAAATACCTATGTACGAATGTGTGTAAAACAGGTTTTACCCTTTTTCTTTTAATGGTGTGCATTTATCATACCAGCGTGTCACTTTATGCAACTAATATTTCCTTTTTTGAAACAATAACTAATGTTAATTTTGGAATCATTAGTTTGTGGTTAGTTCAATGAGGTTGAAAATAATCATTTTATTAGTTGTTTGGGTTATTCTCTTAAAGCAACTTCTGGAAAAAATATTTGTACTAAGGGTTATTATTATTATTTTTTAAATGCAATCTGTTAGACTTGTTTTGCGTTTCTGTAAGTCCAAGAATAGGAAATTTTGTTTCTTAAGAATGGAATTTTGTTTCTAAAGACAGGTCATTAAACTCAGCCGTTATGATTGTTTGTTCACTCCATCCCATTCTTCACTATTAGCATTTTAGCCTGTATTACAATATCTTATATATGTTGATGCAGAGGCGACTCCCAAGAAAATTTTGCAATTCTTGCAAAGTAACTTAAAGGGTTTCGAAGATGTTGATAGGGAAAAGATTGCCAGCCATCTTCAGGTAATTGTTATTCTTATTGTATCCTTAATTGATTTTTCCCCAGCATGTGCTATCTATTTGAACTTAAACAATCATATTAGAATAACGATTATAAAGGTCATATCCAGTTAGGACACATGCTAATTTAACATGATATCAAGTGTTCTTGACCTAAAACTTGGTGTGAAATGCTGAATTATCAAGTTACCAAGTCAGATGCCTCTTAAGGAAAAATCACACCTGTTGAGTGATAGTTTATGAAGTCAGATTTCTCTTTCAGTAAAGGATACTCACTATTCACTATTTCATGGAGCAGAAATACCGTGAAAGTCTTAAAAAAATAAAAAAGGCACAGCTGCGTATGCTGGGGTACAAAGACAAAGATGGTACCAGTTCAGAGCATATTCGGTCCAGATGTCAAATGGAGGAACATCCACCAATGACTTCGGTCGATCAAGTCTTGAAGACCACGGTTGCAAATGAGCCAGATATATTATCACAACAGCAACAAGCTCCAGCAGCAAAGAACACTCAAGGCTTTCAGAGTCTAACATTGCCTTTTGAAACCAACTTACCAACCATTGGAGGTAGTACTAGTTATGGAAACCAAAGCAACGCTTTGATGGCCCAGATGGATGAAGCATTTTCAAGTGAACAGATGTGGAATGAATTCAATGGAGGCCAGCCTTTTGTCTACGAAAGCTTTCTCAATGATATCGATGCATCAACAAATGATATTTCTGGAGATCCTGGTTTCTTTTCCATTAATGCTCCTGTTCTGAGTCCTTTTCGTATTGATCATGGAGAACATGGTTTCTCCTCGGATGGAATATTTGAAAATTTTACTGGGGATGTCATTGCTGGTGAACATTTTAACAACCTCTGATGCTGGTATGTAACATGATCCCATTCATGGTTGCTGGTAAGAAATTTTTATAACTTGTCTGTGTTTTGGCACAAGTTATAAAAAATTCGTCTATCTAAAATAACCGACATTTATTCAGGAAAAGATAAAAAGGAGATTTATTTATTTATTCATTATTTCTCTTGCAGTTTGCTGGATTATCTGAGTCTAAAGTCACACTCTGGTGGCGTCATCCCAAATCCAAGAAAAATCCTTCTCTGTTGGATGCATCTTTGTTCTGTTCAAGTCTTACCTGTTTTCCTAAAAGTGTAGTTTTATTTTGTTTTCAACTTGCTTGAATCAAAAATCGCATGTGAATCATGACACATGAGGAATTATAAAGCTGAAACTTTGTGAGAGATCAAATGAAAGAACCAAAAACCATTTAGAAATTCAAAGACAAACATCTTATTGGGTTTCACTCAAATTGCCTGCAAAAATGGAGAATGGAAACAAGAGGCTAGCTGTTTTGGTTGGTTGCAATTACCGCAACACCCCACATGAGTTAAATGGATGCATAAACGATGTTTTGGCCATGAGAGACGTGCTTGTTAAACGGTTTGGGTTCGATCACAGCCATATTGAGCTCTTGACTGATGCACCTGGTTCATTAGTCATGCCCACTGGTGCTAACATTAAGAAGGCACTTGATCAGATGCTCAAGAAGGCTGAACCTGGAGATGTCCTATTCTTTCAGTATAGCGGACATGGAACAAGGATTCCATCAGCCAAACCTGGGCATCCCTTTAGGCAGGATGAAGCAATTGTGCCTTGTGATTTTAATCTAATCACTGGTATGTACCATCATGATCCCTTGTCTTTCTTTTTGTATATTATCCCCAGTACTAAATTTCCAGGCTTGTTTGCTGATAAAGCTTTTGGAACTTTCAATTAGTACACTTGGACATGATGCAATTAAAGATTTTCTCATAAAACATTACTCAACATTTGTTAACAATGCTTTTGTAATTCTTTCAAACTTCTTATTATCACAAGAAAGTTTTCTCATTGTCAATTTGTCATACTAAACTAAATAAAAATTAATGCCACTAAATATGTAGATGTGGACTTCCGACAATTAGTGAATTGCCTGCCAAAGGGAGCAAGCTTCACAATTCTCTCAGACTCATGCCACAGTGGAGGCCTAATTGACAAAGAGAAAGAGCAAATTGGACCCTCTTCTGTCACCAACTATGGCACATTGCAGCAATCATGTAGCCCCAAGACCATTCCCTTTGAATCAATTCTACAACATCTAACATCACAGACAAGCATAAACACATCTGATATTGGCACTCATTTGTTAGAATTATTTGGAGCCGATGCGAGCCATAAGTTTCATTTACATCCACATGAGCTGGACTTCTCTGAGTCATTGAAGACAGACGAAGGAATTCTTCTTAGTGGGTGTCAAGCCAATGAGAATTCTGCGGACATGAACCCAATGATGACCGGAGGAAAGGCATATGGAGCATTCAGTAATGCTGTCCAGATGGTATTGAAGGATCATTTAGGTTCACTCAGCAACAAAGAAGTTGTGCTGCTAGCTAGGAAGTCTTTAGAGGCAGGAGGCTTTGCTCAACACCCTTGCCTCTACTGCAGTGATGAAAATGCTGATGCTCCTTTCTTATGGCAACCTCAGGGCTCAGATTTATGAAGCATTGAGTGGTTTGTGCATGCTTGGTTTGATATATGGTTACTAACATATTATTTCTATTGAAATTTAATAAAAAGGCAATAATTGAAGCAGTACCTAATAAGGGGCTTGGGAAAAAGAAATTACTTGTACAATCACTATCTTTACATTATAATTAACGGTACTCTTATCAAGAGGCTTGAAACTCAACTGGCACCTCTTAGTGCATTCAATAAAGACATCCCCAAGTTTCGAATTTCCCACCCCAATTATGTAATATATATACCAAAAAACAATAACAAAAATTAATGTTACTCTTCAAGTTCAAGAACAATTGGAGTAAACAGGAATTTCTAGTAATCATTTATTCCATCTCAATTCATACCAAAGCACAATTATAAAGCACCAGCCATCTTATATTACAGATTGTCCCTAAAGTATAAACTAAGAAATATTGAATTTAATTATTTAGTATGATTGTATAAAAACCTATCAACATAAAGGCCTTGTCTTGCCACTGGTCTCACTGTCCACTTCTATCATATACATAAAAGGGTAGGACCTGACATGTGGGCACGTAAAAATTGTCCTAGTTATTTGACTTCTTTTCATATATAACCAAAATCAGAACAACACTACAGTTCATATGAATTATACCAAGAAACTCGAACACTTACTCGGCTGCACGTCATTCAAAAGGCACAAAACAAATCATTTTCCCATATTCGAGGGCCACAAATATGAGTTTGCCTTCAAAATGGTGATTTAGTTTATAAATGGGTTGTGCCTTCATTAATATATACTAGAAATTAGCAACCCATTGAAGAGGGTTCTTTATTTAGGGTGAAGGAATGCCTAAGCATCAAATAATTAAGGTTTAATCTGTGCACGCAGCAGAAGTTTTCATGTTTCCCAATCATCACCACGGTCTCCACATGCTCCAAGTGCTTGTTAATACGTGAGAACCATAAGAACGAGCACCCAGACACCCACATAGCAAGACCCTGGCTTTCTCAGTTGTTGAGAATAAGCACACAATAGTAAGTTAAAAAGAAACACAATAAATCCTATGGGTATTCTTCAAAATTGCTATCTGTAGAACCTAATAAATTTGGTTATATCTTAAGGACAAGTTTGTAGAAACCCTTTAGCAACTTGTATATAGGGACAAATATTGTCTAAAAATAACATTCAATTGTGCATCCAAGTCAATCACTAATTTCTATTTACTTGATGTATTCATTTGTTCTTTCATAATTACTCCTTACTTTGGTAAAATCCACAACAGGCTGAGCTTGTTAAGGAAGTTAATGGATGGTGACATTTAGGGAAGAAACCTAAGCGGACAATTTTCTTTTCCTACTCTTGTAATGTTCATCTCTATTTTTTTTTTCAATACTTTCAAACCCGGTTTGATCAATTTTATGTTTTTTTTTTTTTTTTTTTTTTTTTTTTCTAATAGAAAAGCCGTAGTGCATTCCGAACTCACTGCTTTCTCAACTCAAAAATCCTAGGGCCATTTCCTTGAGAGTACATATGTGCAACAAATCAACCTAGACTTCGCTTGCAAGTAGATCACACTAGCTTGAATTTCCCTTGAAAGTGAATTGAACAACCAAGATAAAACCATACTATAGCACTTACACCAAGAAACATAATGAGGATCAAATGGTGATTGTGGCTTTGAAATTCAACCATCAATAAAAACCAATCTTGGTTTTTGCATCCTAGAGCCACGATTACAGATCTATTCCAAATGTTATAGTTCTCCTCGTTGAGAGGTTGAACCACAAGTGACGTGCCAAGATAATCACTATTTGGAAAAAAAAATATATATATATATATATATAGGGACTTGAACCCAAATTTGAGAAGGTGGAGTTGAAGTAGATGTAGTAGTAGAAATGATCAAATTCAATCAAGCTATAGAATTGAATTTCTTTAAGATCAAGAATCAAGCAAATTTTAGAGAATTTGACACAAATTGAACCAAAATCAGAAATTGATCCAGATCATAGATTAACCGAACAACATGAATAGAGCTGAAATTCAAGCGAAGAGCTAGTGCAAGAAAAGAATCAGGAACAATATAGAAATTGATTCTACTTGACGCACAAAGAGTAAAAGAAAACATGAATTTGAAGAGTAAAGATAGGAGAATTGAACTGGGAGATTAGTTGGTGTTATATATTGTGCTAGTTCTGCTCTGATATCATATTAGAAATTATACAAGCTCAAACCTTTAACAATGGAGAGAGAGAGAGAGAGAGAGAGAGAGAGTTTCTGTGAATGATTCTGAATTATTGAATAATTACAAGCTTTGGTTTTTTATAGCAAGAGCAGAGAGAGGGGGAAAAGTTTGACTGACTAACAAACTAAGTTAACAAGAAGGAACCAATAGAATCATGAAACTTGTCATCTAAACAATAATTAAGCAAGTTTCTAAACACTATATAAAACGGCTTGTCGTTTATTATTACAATTTACAAGTACAAAAATGACTACAACTTAAGTAAATTGTGGCTGCAACTAATTCTATTTCTTCTTCTAGACTCCATCTTATTCAATCCTCTGAACTTGTTCTTCTTCAATCCTTATACATTCTAACACTTAAAATGCATAACCCGTCCCATTAAGGGCTACCTATAACAGTGATTACTATTAACAAAGTCGAGTTCATAGAACTCGATTTTAACCCAAAAATCGACCATTTTAGACTCGAATTGTTAGATAGGAAATATGTTTGAAACTTTTCCTAACTAATGATATTGTTTGGATTTTATAGTTATTTTATAAAAAAATCCCAAAACGCACCGCAACTTTCAGTGCTCTCCAAACGGGCATAATATAAAGACTACAACTTATAATACCACAAAAAATAATGCTGAAAATTAAATAAGTTAAGTTTGATCCCAAAACTAACAAAAGATTAAATCATATTTAAATTATTTTTGACGAAAATATATAAATAGTCAGATATGGTCCCACAACAAAATAAAACAAATTAATCATTAAATAAAAAAGAAATGTTAATTTGATCACTGCACAAGAATTACGAAGACAAAAACCAACTTTTGGTTACACTAGACAAAATGATAAAGATGTGCCTATATGAACAGATCTATTTATAAAGCTTATAGAGGATATCTTATGATAAAAAGATAAGAGCAAATTAAAACACAATAACATAGATGGAGGAGAGCAGGAGGGAAACTATTCGTTTGAAACTTGACTCCAAAAAACCAGCCCAAAAATTGCAATCGTTATGCTGAAAAAATTTGTATGGAATTCCTATGGAAAGTCTTTATTAATAAAGGGATAAAATGATAAAATAAAAAGGGCAGAAATTCTTCATCATACTATGTGGCAGATAGTTAATAAACACGTGAATAAGTACAGAAAAAAGAGGACACTTGTACAGATTGTCAGCAACATGAGAAAAGCATGAATAGAAGTATACACAATTAGAAACGAAAGGTGTTCACCTATGGCATTCAGATCTGGATGGTTTTACTGTAGCATTCTTTCAAGCTTGTTGGAGCCTAGTGAAAAATGACATTATGGATGTCTCAGTGATTAAAATAAATAATATTCAATTCCCCAAAATCCAAGAGATTGAAGTATTGCCAATTCAGCCTAATAATAGGTAGGTTGAAAACATACATAATGTAACATTGCATTCACTTTTTAGATTAATTCAAATAGCCAAATGAGTAAAACTCAACAAGAGGCAAAAAGGTTATACTTGATTCCATGTATACAAGGGTATGAAAGTACAAAAGACCCAAAGAATTCAAAGCCTATTCTTTTTCTTTTTCTTTTTTTTTTAAATGGGGTGTTTTTTTTTTTGGGGGGGGGGGTTTGTGGGGGTGGGGTAAGGGTAACCTACAATCCTGCACCTCGAACTTTGGGGTGAGTTTCAATTTTGTTCTTGGACTTTATATTTTTGTAATATTAAATCTAAACTCTGCAATTTGTTTCAATCTGTCCATTTGAACCTTCATTTAGGCCTCTTTAAAAAAAAAAAAAAAATTAATGTTTATAATTATAGGCCCCTTTCAATTTTGGCTGGCACCACAAAAACTTGGCCAATTATGAGACTTATATTTCATTCAGTTTTTGCTCACGTGGTACATCAAGCCATGTAGGTCACACTTTCTTGGCATAAAATTATTTCAAAATCCAAGTGCAAATGATATACTCTTATAATCATTTGATAGTATAATTTTTTTTTTTTTTTTGGATAAGTAAAAAAGTAATGTAATAGATGTATCCCAAGATTATTCAGATAAGTTATTTAGCTTGACCAGCAAGCATGGTATTTTCACAGGAATTTAATTATTGTTAAAGCCAGCGTCATTGGCATTCACATCCCTCCCCAAGCTATGGCAGCAGAACATAGAAAGATGTGGGTAAGACACAGACCTACTGCAGCATGTTTATTCCATCTATTTCCAGAAGTGACACATATTCACACTTTTCCATTTGACATATGACCCCTCAGCTGTTCATTCATCGTCCTCATCAGCATCACCAACCTCCCACACAAGTCACAACCCCTAATTAATAAACTTAATTTAACAACCTAGATATACCCCTAATTGTTCTCCTCTTCTCTTAGGCTGTTCAAGATTTATTTGCAGGACACACATATTGCGGGGACTCTCACATCGAAGAAGAAGACAATGCAATGACTTTCAGCAATGAGTCCAAGGACCTACAAAGCCATTTCTTCACACAAGACAAACAGTTCAATTAAGGCTTATCGTAAAAAAAGATGAAAAACCAAATACAGTAAAATGGCAAACGTTCCTTCTTCTTCTTTTCTTCCCTGTCATGGGATGACATTTTGAGCCGCAAAGATTAGTATTAGTACAACCTAATTAAAGACCAAATAATTTATGTAAATTATATATTGAAGTGGTCTTTTTGTAATCATGTGTTAGGACAGAAAGCTGTAAAGGCAAAAACTACCACACTTCGAAGAGGTGTTGAATCCAATCCCATGGAAGAATGGATATTTGATTAGAGAATTACAATAATCTTTGGATGGATTAATTATTATAATCACTAACCAATAGAAGGACAAAATGAAAAAAAAGGATATTCCATACTGTCCCACCATAGTGCTCTTGCGTGTGAAGTATGACAGCAATGTATTATGACTGTAAAATATAAATAAATCAATAAACAAAAATGGTAGATGCGTAGAACCCTTAAACTATTCCAATTTTATGGAAGTTGAAGCCTTGAAGCATATTTCTTTCTGCTCAAATGTATACTTCCCATCCTTGGAAGCCAATTAATAGGACGTCATAGGATTTCAGCACTTGTTTGCTTTAAATTCCGTTTGTCTGTCTGTTTTAATTAGGGTAATCTTCCAAGTGTTATCGAGTTGGTTTGTAAGGAAGATTATCCCCCTTGTTTCGATTCCTTTGTTTAATTCCATTGCAGATTATCAACAAAATAAAAACCTCAGGATTTCAGCCCAAATTCACACGTGTATGTGCAACCTGGTATGTGTAACAGTTTCTACCCCTTCCTAAAGGGCAGACTTTATATCACTTCACTATAGCTATGAAGTTTAAAATCGCTATTTAAGTCGGTTGTCTCAAATAAGGTTTTGAAATTTCAAAGTTAAACGAGAATGATAAAAAAAAATGCAGTTTTTATCTGGTAATGTTAAGACTGATTCTGGTTAGTGACGATAAATAATTAATATCCACAGATTTCTTGGCCATCGGTCATTCATGCATGCATGAAAAATTCGTAGAAAGTGTGCAAGAACTGGGCCTTTAATGGTTTGAAACTTTAAATCTTTTTCCTAATCTTAAGCTTCATTAATTGGTCATTATCACACGACTCACTTTCACTTATCTGTACAGGCTTTTTACTTCCAAAAAAGAAAAGAAAAAGATTCAAACTTGGTTAATTCAAACTGTAAATCACTTCGTCCGTCCGTCCGTTGAATTCTACTTCTATGATGTAACTTGGTTAATTCAAACTACTTTTGTTTTGTTTCACTGATGCTCACTAGTGTACTCCAAAATAATTCACGGTCCATTAAAAAAAGAGAAAAAAAGTTAACAATTGTATTTTTTTTTTTTCTTTAAAGAATAGTTGGATGTGGAAACATATTTATTAAATTCAGACCGCAACTTGACACGGAATGGGTTTCAAGTCAGAGTCATTGGTTTAACAAGATAGTCATCTTTCAAATCACAAGTTTAATTAAAATTTTAATTAAATTGAATACATTTATTTTCTTCTAAAAAAAATTAAAGGAGAAATATCTTGGTTGACTAATCTTCTATTGAACCTTGTGAATATTAAATTTAATCAACTAATTCTCTCTAGACATGACAGAGTTATTGCCACTTATAATCCAACCAGAAGAGGCATCAAAAAAAACAAGGAAAAATTATAGTTTACCTTCTAAACTATGATCCTTTTACGCTTACCCTCATAAACTATAAAGAATAACACTTTTACAATCTTAGGCTATACCCCCTCTACATTCATCCCCCCTAAACTATGAAAATGCATATTTTACCCCCTAAACTATGACTTCTTTTACACTTACCCCACTAAACAATAAGAATGCACACTTACTTTCCTAAACTACTACCCATGGGGTGAGGGTGCAAAGTGTTACACGAGTAATAGAAAGGTATGCATTCTCATAATTTAGAGGGACAATTGTTACATTAGTAATAGTTTAGAGAGTAAAGTGTATATTCTTATAGTTTAGGAGAATAAGTGTAAAATGGGGTATAATTTAGGGATCAAAATCCTCTAGAGTTCTTAGGGTACTCTAATAGATATAGTTCTAGCAATCCTAAAACTCCTAAAATAAAAGGCCAAGATTTTGCCACCTCGTCAATCTATTAAAAATTAATTATTTTCATAAAAAAACTCACACTAACTCACTATTAAACCCAAAACTGCCCCATTCTCCCCTCTTGCTACCAATCGTTGGTGTTTTATCTAAGGAAGTCAGTTTTGTATTGGAGGTCATTTCAGTTTGACTAGGGGAATGAAATATTTCGGCATCAATTGATGTAGGTGTATCGTTTTGGGATTACTACTATTTATATATTTCTATACAAATATATATATATATATATACTTTTTTTTTTTAATTTAAGTATGAATATATTAAATTTTATGTTTATCAAGATAAAATTTAAAATCCACATATTTTATACATATTAGCTTAAGTACATTAACCAATGTATATAAGCTTAAATAACAATTTTTTTAAAAAAAAAATTTTATTGTACTGGCCGAAACCCCAATACATGCTAGTATAGGCTGGTACAACCCATTGGTTTTTTTTTAAAACATATTGAAGGAGTACTAGTATTGTTTAATGGCTAGTACAACTGGAACTAATATCTATATTATTATTTAAGGGGTTTCCCCTGTTTGGATTCCTCATTTTTTAATTCAAAAATACCCATACACCCCTATGTTTAAGTAGAGACAAAATTAAAGGACAATTCAGTAAAAATGCAACTCTAACTCCCACTAAAACATTGCCTAAAAAATAGGACAAATTTTCTGTTAATTTTCAAATTTTTTTATCCACTTATAAGTTATAAATTAGATTGTCAAAATAAAAATTATATATAAAATAAAAACACAGAATTTTTTTTTTTATTCTAAAAGAAAAGCCTCACCGGACACGCAGAGCGTGAGGCTTGTGATATTGACTTCATTGGTCCTACCACCACACTCCAATTAGACACCACCACCAACCCAGATCCAATTTGGGTATTCTTATCTTTCCCAAATGTCTTACATTGCAGTCAATAGTCTAAAAATCAAAAGATCATCCACAGGTTATCAAGAAAAGGAAAAAGAATGTATATTTAATTTCAATCACAAAACCAGCCACAGGTTTCACACAAGTCATAATATAACAACAATGGCAATTAAATATATATTGTCACTTCTATTACGACTTTCCTGTTGGTTTTCCTTTTGGATTATGGTATGTATGTATGATTGAATTTGGCCACGCGCAATGGATCTATTCCCATGGGTTGGGTTTTTAGCGGATTCATGTTTGGTATGAGTTCGGGTTGTCAACGGAGATTGGCATTAGGAGGGGAGAGTGAGCAGTTTTGGGTTTCCGTGATTGAGTTTGAGTTTTTTTTTTTTTTTTTTTTTTTTTTTATGCAAAACATTATTTTTTAGGTTTGTGATTTGATGAAATGGCATCATCTTAGCCTTTTATTTTAAAGGAAGGTGAGAATTAAAGGAATTTTACCTGGTAGAATATGTCCTAGAAACTTTAGAGAATCTTAATCAGTAATTTATGAGAATAAGGTGTAATTTCTCATGCACACAAACTGACGAAATTAAAGTCTGCATTTAGATGAGCTTATTTTCATCATATTATTTTGTTTATCATGTAAAAACTACAAGTATATATTGAAAAATAATAATAAGCTGAACGAATAGGCCCTACAACTAAACTGGGTTTTCTTTATGCATTTCCTGAGAGCACTTTCTTTCTCAACCTAGCAGTCAAAGAAATTATAGATTGTCCGATACAAATTCAATATGTTCGGTGTCATTATGATATATATATTGGATAGGTATAGTGACACTAATCACTATTTATTAAAAAAAAAGAAAAAAAAAAGAGAGATTGTGGGGCTGGAGAGTCCAAAGATACTCATCCATATATATATATATATATATATATATATATCAGGCTCGATGCCCAAACCGAGGACGAGGACATGTCCGAGGACAAACACGTGGTATCATAGAGGCCCACAGTTATAGGCGAAAGAGACAATGTTAATCGTAATGGTCCAAGAAACTTCGCCAAGGGCAAACCCTTCCTTGATTGACTATGGCTGAGGTACGAAAAAGTGTTTTACCGACAAAGGCAACCTTCTATACCATTCCATATGAGAAGATAAGTATTACAAATGAATAGGACAGAACGTGATTGTGTAGTATCTCCAGGGAAAGCTGCTGCGTCCATATTAAATGCACTGCAGCTAATTCTCTGGCCGCATTAATGTGGAGGTGATGCCTGAAAAATGTGTTTCAGCCTTACAGCTACTACATGGAGACCGATAGAAGGTGCAGATGAGACAAGTATCAACACCAACCCTCCAATATACACGTGTGAAGTAGGAACAAGAGTGGAGAAGGGTATAAAAAGGAAGAAGAAACACTGGAACAGGAGAGGATGAAAATTTGTAACTAAACTGAAAAACAATATATAAGAACAAACCTCCTTGAATCTTGCCGAGGACGATTTACTCCAACACAAACCCTTTTCTTTTTCTTTCTTTCAAGATCTGAATCCATTCGAAGGTTTGTTTGATTAATTAAAACCCAGTTTTCCAACCCATTCTCTACAAATTCATTGTTAGGGCTTTTTGGGCCTAGGTCCATCCACGTTTTGGGCTAGAAGTTCAAATTTGGTCTTTACAGAGATGTTTGTCCTACATTAGTTGTATGTGTTAGAGTTTTAAGCCTTATAACCTTAGGCTACTACTAGAAAATTTAGGTCATTTTGTTGTAGTACTCTGGTTATGTAATATATTATAAGTTTGTTTAAAAAACTTTATATACCATTTTTATGTTCATGTGTTCTAATAAGTATTATTGTTTCCCCAAAAAAATCAATATGTATATGATTAGAGGTTTCGGACTAGAGGGAGGTGTATATGAAAGTAATATGGTTTAATTACAATCTGTCATCTCTATAAATTATAAAAGTAGTATAAAAATTATATTCATTGCATTGCTCATTCAAATTCCAAGAGATTGCCAAAATTCTTGGCAGTACAAACAAGTCAAAACATTACTCAAAAGTCAAACGTACAAAACTCAAATTAGGGGGAAAAGGGGTAAATATCCTTAATTTGAAAACTATGTAGTATAATATTCATCATTTCAAAATATTTAGCAAAATGCCCCTATTTTGGAACTCAATTTTAACCAAATCAAGTTTTGTGTAAAATTTAATATCCTCAAATTTAAGTTCTATGTGTATTTTTAAGTAGAACTCAACATTAGCAATGTTGAGTATCACTTAAATTAGGACAAAGTTTAGCTGTGTACTGTTGGATATTTTTATAAAAAATATCATATTTATTTTAATACTCATTTATGTGAATTAAGGAAATCAATTATCCCTTAATGTCAGATACGTTGATTGCTAAATTTTGAAAGTTCAAATACAATTCAAAATTTGAATAGCTATTGTCAATGGTTTTAATTAGAAAATCTCTAAAAATTAATGTGAATTTTAATACCATATATTGCCAACTTTTAGTATACTTTCCTTTATAAACTTTTACTTTAAAAAGTTTCTTTTAATATATTTAATAGCAACGTTATAGATAGAAAGTATCCAATATTGTACAACTATATATTTATATAATTTACTGTTGATGGATTATAGCATTATATATTACTTTCCATTCTTGGTTGTAATTATGGTGTATAGTCAAAGTTTCAAAGAAAATCATTATTTGACAGCTTAAACACAGCCACATTAGGGGCTATAAATTTTGTTTTAATGGCATTATGAGTTATGACACTACAAGACAAACTTGATTTGTCTACTAACTTACCTCACCTCAACGTACACTTTGGCAAAAGGTTTGACCGGTTTATATATAATATACGTATAAAAAGAAAGCTATTCATGACATTGATTTCAATAATTTTATGACCATTTAAAGTTTTAAAAGTTGGCAAACGTTTTTTTTTTGGCCAAGGACAAGCAACGGGTTTGGTTTTATATATATATATATATATATGGAAAGAAATAAAAGTTAAAACACATATTTTATAATTTGAATTAGAAAGCTACAGACTTTTCAAAAACAATTTTTTATCTTAAACACTTACCATCTATTGCTTCTTACTAATCAGCAAAGGTGGTTGGGTTGTTGTATCGTGGGGACAACGTGCAGAAACTATTTGTCTAACTACATCGGATATACCGTAGACGGCACGATTTGTCTCAAGATAGTGACTTGGTCCACGCCTCATCTCTGCCATCTCTTTTGGTAAAATCAAATTGTGTAATTTCTAAGGAAAATTCAGGTATTATCTCTCCTTTATTTCCAACAATTTGAGACAAATCGTTATGGAGAACACAAAATCATCCTTGGAAAATGGTAATGTTATGTCTAATTCCTCTGGAGCAGGTGATCTTAATAAGCCATTCCGCTTCCGTGGTGTTAACTTTAAGAGGTGAAGACAAAAGACTTTATTTTATCTTACTCTCTTGAATGTGGCTTATGTGTTAACTGAGAAAAAACCAAAGAAAAAGAAATCTGAACAATTGACTGAAGAAGAACTTTCTCAACATGAAAAAGATGTTAAGAAATGGGATAAGGATCATCTTTACTGCAGAAATTATTTACTTAATTGTCTTTCTGATGATTGTATGATTATTATGATCAAGCTTACAAATCAGCCAAAAAGATATGGAAGGCATTGAATCAAAAATATGATACAGAGGAAGCTGGATCCAAGAAATATGCATGTAGCCGATTTTTCAAATTTCAGATGGTTGAAGGCAAGTCCATGGTGGAACAATCCTATGAACTCCAAATGATTTCACAAGATGTTCGATCTGAAGGCATTCGAGTAGATGAACAAATGCAAGTTTCAGCCATCATTGACAAGCTACCTAAGTCTTGGAAGGAGTTTGCCAAAGTCCTGAGACATAAGCAAAATAAACTTTCCATTGAATCCCTTATCACCCGTTTGAGAGTGGAGGAAGAGGCAAGGAACCAAGACAAAGCTGTTGAATTCCATGAAGCAAATGGTCCTAAGGTATATTTTATCTGCTCAAATGAAAACATGTCAAAAGCCAATGCAAAAAATAATGACTGTGTAAGGCCTAAGAAAAGGAACTTCAAATGTAGGCCAAATGGAAATCAACCTCAACATAAGACCCACTCTAATCAAAGAAAGAACCAAGCACACCATCCTAAGCATGCTCCAAATAATGGCAGCCACTCTAGTAATAGTAATTATGCATGTTTTGTATGTGAAAAGCCTAGACATTCGGCTAGAAATTTTTGTTTTCGAAAACATGGGCCTATGGCTCAAGCCAATGTCATTGAAGAGCCTCTTGTGGCTATGGTTACCGAGATTAATATTCTCGAAGGCTTAGAAGGGTGGTGGATTGATTCTGGGGCAACTAGACATGTTTGCTATGATAAAACTTGGTTCAAGACCTACACCATTTTGGATGCGAAAAAGAAAATTATGCTTGGTGATTCTCATACCATTGAAGTTGTAGGTATTGGAGAGGTCCTTCTCAAATTTACTTCTAGAAGAGAAGTCACTCTCAAAGATATTTTTCATGTTCCTAACATTAGAAAGAATCTAGTTTCTGGTTTTTTGTTGAATAAGGCTAGTTTCAAACAAGTCTTTGAGGATGATCAATATGTACTCTCTAAAAATGGCATGTTTGTCGGCAAAGGCTATGCTTGTGATGACATGTTTAAACTTAATGTTGAGATGAATGAAAATTCAAGTTTTGCTTATATTGTTTCTTGTGTGAATGTTTGGCATGGTAGATTATGTCATATTAATAATAAATATATGAAAAATATGAGTGGTTTAGGTTTAATTCCTAAACTTGAAAATGAACTTGAAAAATGTGAAATTTGTAGCATGACTAAAATTACTCAAAAGCCTCATAAATCAGTTAAAAGAAATACTGAATTACTAGAACTTATCCATAGTGATATTTGTGAATTTGAAGGACATTTGATACATGGAGGTAATTGGTATTTTATAACCTTTATAGATGATTTTTTCAAAATATTCATATGTCTATCTCATGAAAAATAAAAGTGATGCTTTTGAAAAATTATCAATTTTCTTAAAAGAAGTTGAGAATACTTTTAATAAAAAGGTTAAAAGGTTTAGAACTGATAGAGGAAAAGAATATGATACTTTTGGTCTTAATAATTATATTCAATCTCTTGGTGTTGTTCATGAGACTACTACCCCTTATTCTCCATCTTCTAATGGAGTAGCTGAACGTAAAAATAGGACTCTTATAAATTTAAGTAATGCTATGCTTGTTAGTTTTAGGGCTCCTAAATATTTTTGGGGGGAAGCTGTTTTAACTGCAAACTTTGTTTTGAATAGAGTACCTCATAAAAAGAATTTTTTAACTCCTTTTGAATTATGGAAAAAATATAAACCAAATCTGAATGTTTCCAAAGTTTGGGGTTGCTTAGCATATGTGAGGCTACCTAACCCTAAAAGACCTAAACTTGGGGTAAAGGCTTCTACATGTGTATTTTTGGGTTATTCTTTATATAGTACAACTTATAGATTTTTTTATATTGATAATAATACAATAATTGAATCTAGAGATGCAATTTTTCATGAACATAAATTTCCATTTAAATATAAAAATAGTGGGGGTTTTGAACAACAAGAGAAATTTGAACGTTCAACATCTAAATCAAAAGATGTTAATGAATATGAGATTGAACCTAGGAGGAGTAAAAGACTTAGAATTGAAAAGGATTTTGGTCCTGAATATTATGTGTATAATTTACAAGGTGACCCTACTTCTTTAGAAGAAGCTTTATCTTCTCCTGATTCAGGTTTTTGGAAAGAAACCATCAATGATGAGATGGATTCTATTATATCTAATAATACTTGGAAACTTGTAGATTTACCTCTAGGTTGTAAAACAATTGGATGTAAATGGGTACTTAGGAGAAAATTAAAACCTTATGGATCTATTGAAAAGTTCAAAGCAAGGCTTGTAGCTAAAGGCTTTAAACAAAAAGAAGATATAGATTTTTTTGATACTTTTTCTCCTATTACTAAAGTTACGTCTATCAGATTATTGATTGCAATAGCAGCTATTCATAATTTGATGATACATCAGATGGATGTAAAGACGGCATTTCTAAATGGAGATTTAGAAGAAGAAATCTACATGGACCAACTAGAAGGTTTTACAATGCCAGGTAATGAGCACAAGGTATGTAAATTATTAAAATCTTTATATGGTATAAAACAAGCACCTAGACAGTGGCATGAGAAATTTGATCAATGTTTGCTTTCTAATGGTTTTAAAACAAATGAAAGTGACAAATGTATATATTATAAAACTTTTGATGATGCTCATGTTATAATTTGTTTATATGTTGATGATCTTCTAATTTTTGGTCCTAATATGGATATTATAAATGTTGCCAAAATGCTTCTTAAAAATAACTTTGATATGAAAGATTTAGGAGAAGCTAATGTGATTCTTGGCATGAAAATTTCTAGAACTTCAAATGGCATATTTGTAGATCAATCTCATTATATAGAAAAAATTTTGAAAAAATATAATTACTTTGATTGTAAACCTGCAAGTATTCCTTTTGACTCTAGTGTGCATCTTTTTTCCTACTAAAGATGAAAATGATATTTACAATCAAAAGGAATATGCTAGTATTATTGGTAGTCTTAGATATGCTACTGATTGTACTAGACTTGATATTGCTTATGCCGTAGGAGTTTTAGCAAGATTTACTAGCAAACCTAATTTTGAGCATTGGAATGCCATGACTCAATTAATAAGATATTTAAAAAGAACTGCGCACTATGGTTTGCTATATCAAAGATATCCTGCTGTTCTTGAAGGATATAGTGATGCTAGTTGGAACACCTTATCAGGTGATTCTTTGTCTACTACTAGCTATGTATTACAATAGGTGGTGGAGCAATAAGTTGGAAATCTAAAAAACAACAGATTATTGCTAAATCCACCATGGAGGCAGAATTAATTGCCTTATCTTCAGCTAGTGAAGAAGCGGGTTGGTTACGAGATTTATTATCTGAAATTCCCATATGGGAGAAACCTATTTCACCCGTCTTAATTCATTGTGATAGTATTGCCACTATTGGTAGAGTGCACAATAAATACTATAATGGTAAATCCAGATCTATCAGAAGAAAACACAGTACTGTAAGATCATACATAAACAATGGTACCATAAATGTTGATTATATTAGTACAAATGATAATATTGCGGATCCATTAACTAAAGCTCTAGTTAGAGAAAAGATCTGGATAGCATCGAGGGGGATGGGACTTAAGCCCAAAGAAGAATAAAATACCTATGAGGATACCCTACCTAGGGACTAGAGATCCCAAGAACTAGGTTCAAAGGGAAAAACTAATCATAGAGTAGTTTGATTAACATGCACTAAATATATGTATGAGTAATAATACTCATGTCCCTCCCTATGGTGTGCATGCATGTATCTTGTAACGTTATATAGGATGAGTTTTTATAAAAACTCTTAATGTGGACTATAGCTCTTATGAGTGGGATGTTAGAGCTACAAGAACATCCTTGATAGCCACACCTAAGTGAGCAAGGAAGTGAGGCCGCTTCCCTTGAGAATGGGGCTAGTTCTCTAAATAGCTCATGGATGCTAGGATAAAGCACAAGGCCTTAATGTGCTGGCTTAAAAGCTCGTAGTAGAGTACTAGAATATTATGTGTGTGATGTAATGTTTTGTATCCATAGAAAAAGTTATAGTTCAAAACTTAGATCACTATTAACTTTGGAACAATGTTGGTGAAACACTAAATGAGGGTTCAAGCCATTGGCACTCCCATTATGCATAATGTTCTACTTAACCCAGAAAATTTTGTTATATATATATATATTTACCTATTTATTTTTTTTATAAAAATAAGTGGGGGATTGTTGGATATTTTTATAAAAAATATCATATTTATTTTAATACTCATTTATGTGAATTAAGGAAATCAATTATCTCTTAATGTCAGATACGTTGATTGCTAAATTTTGAATTATATTTGAAAGTTCAAATATAATTCAAAATTTGAATAGTTATTGTCAATGGTTTTAATTAGGAAATCTCTAAAAATTAATGTGAATTTTAATACCATATATTGCCAACTTTTAGTATACTTTCCTTTTTAAACTTTTGCTTTGAAAAGTTTCTTTTAATATATTTAATAGCAACGTTATAGATAGAAAGTATCCGATATTGTACAACTATATATTTATATAATTTACTGTTGATGAGTTATAGCATTATATATTACTTTCCATTCTTGGTTGTAATTATGGTGTATAGTCAAAGTTTCAAAGAAAATAATTATTTGACAGCTTAAACGCAGCCACGTTAGGGGCTGTAAATTTTGTTTTAATGGCATTATGAGTTATGACACTACAAGACAAACTTGATTTGTCTACTAACTTACCTCACCTCAACATACACTTTGGCAAAAGGTTTGACCGGTTTATATATAATATACGTATAAAAAGAAAGCTATTCATGACATTGATTTCAATAATTTTATGACCATTTAAAGTTTTAAAAGTTGGCAAACGTTTTTTTTTTTTGCCAAGGACAAGCAACGGGTTTGTTTATATATATATATATATATATGGAAAGAAATAAAAGTTAAAACACATATTTTATTTTTTGAATTAGAAAGCCACAGACTTTTCAAAAACAATTTTTTATCTTAAACACTTACCATCTATTGCTTCTTACTACTCACAAAATATTCTATCTCTTACAAAATTTTTTGGGAAAAGAAAGTACTATAGAGAGCTTATATCCTACGAGCAGTGTAGGCTCGCAAGGATAATCAGCAAAGATGGCTGGGTTGTTGTATCGTGGGTACAACGTGCAGAAACTATTTGTCTAACTACATCGGATATACAGTAGGTGGCACAATTTGTCTCAAGATAGTGACTTAGTCCACACCTCATCTCTGCCATCTCTTTTGGTAAAATCAAATTGTGTAATTTCTAAGGAAAATTTAGGTATTATCTCTCCTTTATTTCCAACAATAATAGTACCTATTTACTATAGCATGTAGCCAAATTTTTTTGGCTATGGCACTATCAATGAAGCACAACATTTTGTAGTTCGAGGAGGCAAAAATAACATTATAGCAATATGCCTTCACCAATAATCATGCTCTAAACAAGTATACCTATTTACTGTAGCAAGTTGCTACTTGCTTTTAATATATATATTTTTTTAATTCTTTTCTCCTTTTTTTTATTCTTTTATTTTCTTTCAACTCCACACTCTCTCTCTCTCTCTCTCCTGATACTGTAGCAAGCCCTCTTCAATTCACTCACTTCCCTACTCGTCGCCTATGCTCATCGATGAAATCATGTTGCATCCTTGAAACCTCAGTCTCGAGCTCCATTCTCTCTTGGCCACCGACTCTAAAGTCTTTAGCTCTTCTCCGGACCATTCAATCTCCTTCTCCATCTCTTTGAGTTTTTCCTTCTTCAATGTGTTATCGTTTCAAAGCTCTCCGATCTCCAAACTCAGTTTCTTGATTCGGTTTTTGCTTTCCGAATTGAAGTTCACCATCCAAAGCTTCTTGCTCTCCAAAGACTCGATCTTCCTATTCAACTCTAAAACCCTGGCATTATAATTGCCAATGTCACCGAGCTGACCAAGATCGTAGGAGCTCTCCCCCGTTTGATCCAACTTAGCGCCATTAATGATTATCTCCCTGTTCACCATTGCTAATCCAACAAATACACAAATAAAAAATTAAGCAAGAAACAAAAATCCTAGACCCCTGTTTGGTTGCCAAGAAAAATCAATCAACTTAAAAATCTAAACCAAACAACATAAAATAGAATGGTGGTTGTGGTCGTTGGTGGAGGTGGCTATGGTGTTTGTTTTTTATTATTTATTATGTTGAAAGCTAAAATAAAACTACTAATGTTGGGTGTTTTGTAAAATGAGGTAGTAAAATAGATAAAGTAGCTTTTTGTGGAGCCAAATTGCTAAATTTATGACTCCACCATAGCAGATGCTCTAAGGTGTTAGTGGTGTGTAATTGTAACTTTACTGTAAGTCTCAGTAAGTTAGTAGACTACATGTATTTGCCTAGGAACTGATGAGTGATGAAAAAAAATTTTAATTTATCAGGATAAGAATATATTTTGTACCAATGAGAGGAAGACATATGTGGGAAGCCTTATCACTTTAATTAAAAACCGGTGAGGGTTGAATAAAAAAAATTTTATTTTGAAAAAAATTTGTAAACTTTGATTAGGTCGAGCTATACGGGTTTCAAATTCTTCAACCCTCCACCTGAGCCGAATAATCATTAACCAAAAAAATTATCTGTCATGAACTAAAATGTCACATGTTAGTTACCATAACAAAGGAGATGATTTCTCATATGTGTTTAGCACATTACAATTTAAAAACAATTACTTTTTGAAGCTAATTGAAAGGGTGATAGTGTGACATGACACCAATGCCAAATATAAATCCACAGTTACCATATCATGTGAATCAAAGATGGATGAAAATCAACTACTTTTATTAGTATCTTAGTTAACCGAATGGAAAACAAGTGCATTACAATTTTTCATTGAATCTTATGACATATAGCTTTGGGGAAAATATTTTTTCATTTTCCAAACAAACATACATGCAAAAAAAATGAAATTGGCCATTGAGACCTTGAATACCCTTAAGTGGGGACAAATTACACAATATGCAATATGCTTCACAGAACAAATGTGCAAATTAGTCAACCAATAACTCAATAAATAACTCAACAACTTTTCCAAAAATGTCAAATAATTTTTTTTTTTTTTTACAAGATAGAAATTCTATTCTAGTCTAATCTAAGTGTATATGTGTGTAAAGCTCCCTTCTGGAAACTTAAACCTTGGTCCTTGCCCCCCACACTCCACAAGCACTGATACTTGTGAAGTGACCATTGCACCAAAGGTGTGTGGTGGTAAATAATATTACCATTGATGTGATTATGCAATCTTAAATTGTTTATAAGATTATGTCTAAATATAAAATGCATTATGTTTTATTTTATTGCACAAAACTTACACAAATTAGGAATAATTTTATATGGCGCCTATTTATTATTGAACCCACCAAATATACATTATGTTTAATTGTTTATAAGATTAAAAAGAATTAAATAGGGTGACAATAAAAAATTTGATAAAATAAGATCAAGGAATATACCTAATCTTTTCATCTTTATGGAAACATTAAATGATAATTCAAGTCGAGACCTTCCAATGAGACCACAATTTCCATATGACGCTAGTAATAAAAGCCCAACAATTTTGCCTATCGGGAGTAGCTAGACACAATGGAGATTTCCCGTCTTCATTTAAAAAATATATGTCGCGTTTGGATCTCCCCAAAACAAAAGATTGATGGCTTCATAATAAAGAGGAAAGAAAACATAGATTCATTTAAAGCAGTGTTTCCTATGCTATTTCTCATTTGCAACTCAATAGTAGAGCTATTAATGAGGACTTTCAAAACTTTCAAATGTTTACTTTTTGTGGCCACGTCAATTGCATTGTCCCCTAGGATGTTTTTCTTGGTAAGAAGGAAAGGGAAGTGATCAATGATGAATTTTGCAATCTTAGTACTTCCAAAACTTGTTGTCTCTTGTAGCAAGAAATTCCCCTAGATGGGCTCTTTTGAGATAAAATGTTTGATAATGAGAGTTGTTTGTTGGTTGATATGTGTTCAAACATATTAACAAAACCAATTATATCATCATTGGCTAATGGTTGATGAAAGGAAGCAAAATCAAAGTCTAGGAGGGCAATGTTCTTGGATTGGTGGAGGTTTGGAAACTTTTTTTAACTTTAAAGCTTCCAAACTTTCATTGAGAATGTCTTGGGCATAAATTTGCACTAGTATGTCCATAACCATTAATAAGAAAGGAACTTGAATTTTTTTTTTTTTTTTTTGAGAAAATCAAAAAATGAAATGTAAACACCACAAGAAAAAATGTTTA
Source organism: Quercus rubra (assembly GCA_035136125.1). NCBI lineage: Eukaryota > Viridiplantae > Streptophyta > Magnoliopsida > Fagales > Fagaceae > Quercus > Quercus rubra. Next base: position 62,363,418 of record CM068734.1, on the reverse strand, counting down.
TTGCAATGAAAAAATCATTGCAATAACATTAGAGTCATTGTAATAGTTGATACAAGATGTTGCAATGAAATTTGAGGTAATAGTTTTGTGCAGCAAAAATTTTTGTTGTAATAAACTCCAAATATTTTAATAACAATTTGATACAATGATATATATATTGTTGCAATAAACAATTTAAAGTTTCGAATATCTTGTAGATATAGGCTATTATTTCACAAATCTTATTGCAATAGATAGTAAATAATCGAACAAAATAAGTCAAATTAAATTATTGCAATGATATATTCATTGTAATAGATAATTACTTCATTTTGTCATTGCAATAGATTATGAAATAACTGATACTAGGTTATTACAATGATATATTCATTGTAGTTTCATGTTTGTTATTGCAATAGATTGTAAAATAATTAATATCAAATTATTGCAATGATAATTTCGTTACAATAATGTATTTGTTCGAAATTTTCGTTGCAATAGACTACAAAAATAATTTGTATCAATTTATTACAACTATTTCTTCGTTTTAAGTTATTAAAGCAATTTTCCTATTATATTAAAGCTTCTATTGCAACAAAAAATTATTAGTTATTGCAACTTATTATTGTTAATGCAATAATTATTTGATCAATCATCAATGATAGGATCATTTATACCTGTCTTATTATCAATTCATTTTGTCAAACGATGTCCAAAGTTGTCAAACCTTCTTTATTTAGGTAACTGAAGTTAACTCTCCTATCCCATGTAAGAGAACACATAACATTTGAATGAAAATTGATAGAGGCCAAATGCAAAGCTATGTGTCCATTCTCATCACTTTCATTTAGAAGCTTCTCAAACCTTGGGTTTGACAATATACTTTTCACCAACATGTCTTGCCCATGCTTTGTCGCCACACGCAATATATTTTGACCTAAACTATTCAATAATTTAGATGGATCGCGCCATTGCTATTCTAGAAATATTTCAACGACCTTAATGTATCCCTCCTTGCTTGATATATGAATAGGAAGGCCACCCTTTAGGCTCTATAAAAGGGCCTGTTGTTTGAATTTTGTTAAAATAAACTGAATTCTCTCAATGTAATTACTGGCTGCAGCTAAATGTTGAGGTGTCTTCCCTTTTTGGTCTCTTACGTGGAAGAGTAATGGGTTCTTGCTAAAAACCTCTTCTAATATATCTAAGTTAACTAAAAAAAAAAACAAATATTTTAAAACATGAATGACATTTGAAAAAATTTACTAGAATATATTAATTTAGAACATGCATGACATGCAATATGTTTGTTACAATCAATGTGGAAAATACAAAGAATTTTTTTTTTTTTTTTTGAGAATAAAAAAAAAACCAAGTGAAAAATACAAATTAAGTGTGATACAAAACATGCAATGCATTATGTTTTATTTTATTGTACAAAACTTATTCAAATTAGGAATAATTTTAGATAGAACCTATTTATTATTGAACCTACCAAATATACATTATGCTAAATTGTTTATAAGATTAAAAAGAGTTAAATAACATGAAAATAAAAAATTGATAAAATTAAAGTAAGGAATATGCCTAATCTTTCCATCCTTATGACAACATAAAATGGTAATTCAAGTCGAGACCTTCCAATGAGACCACGATTCCCATATGATGCTAGTAATAGAAGCCCAATAATTTGCTTATCGGGAGTAGCTAGGCACAATGGAGATTTTCTGTCTTCATTCAAAATATATGCCGCGTTGGAATCTCCCCAAAATAAAAGATTGATGGCTTCATAACAAATAGGAAAAAACATAGCTTCATGTAAAGCGGTGTTTCCTTTACTATTCCTCATATTCCTCATTTGCAACTCTGTAGTAGAGCTATTAATGAGAACTTCTAAAACTTTTAGATATTTATTTTTTGTGGCCACGTGAATTGCACTGTCTCCTAGAATATTTTTCTTGGTAAGAAGGAAAGGGATGTGATCAACAATGAATTTTGTGATCTTAGTACTTCCAAAACTTGTTGCCTCATGGAGCAAGGAATTCCCTGATGGGCTTTTTTGGGAAAAAATGGTTAATAATGGGAGTTGATTGTTAGTTGACATGTGTTCCAAAATGTCAACAAAACCAATTACATCATCATTGGCTAAAGGTTGATGAAAGGAAGCAAAATCAAAGGCAAAGTTGGTGGTGTTTGTGGATTGGTGGAGGTTTGGAAACTTTTTTGACTTTAAAGATTTCAACATTTCATTGAGAATTTCTTGGGCATAAATTTGCACTGGTATGTTGACAACCATTGGTAAGAAAGGAACTTGAATTATAAACACTACGAGAAAAAAAAAAATTTATTGCAATGAAAAAAAAAATCATTGCAATAATATTAGAGTCATTGCAATAGTTGATACCAAATGTTACAATAAAAATAGAGCTAATAGGTTTGTGCAAAAACAAAACTTTTGTTGCAATCAACTCTAAATATTTTAATAACAACTTTGATGAAATGATATATATATTGTTGCAATAAATAATATATTGTTTCAAATATCTTATAGGTATCGGCTATTATTTCACGAATCTTATTGCAATAGATTGCAAATACTCAATCAAAATAAGTCGAATTAAATTATTGCAAAAATATCTTCATTGTAATAGATAATTACTTCAATTTGTCATTATGATAGATTATGAAATAATTGATACCAGCTTATTGCAATAATATATTTCTTGCAATTTCATGTTTGTCATTGCAATAGATTGTAAAATGATTAATATCAAATTACTGCAATCAGGTATTAGTTCAAAATTTCCATTGCAATAGATTACAAAAATAATTGGTATTAATTTATTGCAACAATTTCTTCAATTTAAGTTATTACAACAATTTTTCCTAAATAATTATGTTAATATTATAAAATATGAAACTCATAAAATTGGGAAATAAAATTTACTTTATCATTAATAGTGATACCAAACATATGAATCAAAAGCATAATGCAAATTCTAAGAGATATCTCTAGATGTTCATGCTTTTCAAGCATTTTAACTTTTCAAAATGCATGACGAATGCCAATGATAAATACACTATTGTATTTGAAGACTTGGCTATCAAGACAATAACATAACTTATTAGAAGTTATAACTTGAAATAGAATAGCAGAAATTTTTCAAGAGAGGTTCATGATAATAAAGCATATCAAACATAAGTAATTTCCTCTTTGATTATGACTAGAGTTGTGGGTGCAACTATTACGACTTATAAAATGTAATATGTTAATCATTTTACTATACCTATTTAAAATTAAAGCAATCGAGTTAGTCATAATTTCCTTTAAAAAAAAAAGTTAGTCATAAGATTCTATTTAATTCATAACTGCATACACAAACGCGAATCAAAACACCCAAAACTCAAACACTTTTCGAGAGAGAGACCCGAGGTGCGATCAGACTGTTCGTCATGGTTTGGAGCGTCTGGAGGGAGAGAAAGCACTTGTTTTGCATCATCGAAGCTAGGCAAGGTATCTGTGACTGCTGCATTTGTGTTTTTTATGTCAATTTTTTATTGCGACCCACCCACATTGTTAGGTTTTGCTGTTCATCTGTACGTTTAATTTTTTTTTTGTAGGTTAAATGTGCATTTTGCTATTTATATGTAGAATCGCTTAGGATGTAGCTAATGTACTGCTATGGTTGTTCATATTTTTATTATATATTATGAATATTTTTATTAGAAGATGTTATATATTATATTTGAAACATGTGTGCTTCACTTTAGTGAGCTTGACTCTTTAATCAATATTGGGAGTGTGTTTGTCTGAGAAAGGAACAGCTATCATTTTAATTGTTCTAAAATCAAATGATTATGATCACAATTTGCCTTCTGTATGGTTGCCACTAACAAACCAGAAAAAGACACCCTCCACTGCCTTATAGAAAAAAAGGAAAAATTGGTTTTGAAATTTCCAAAAATTGAATCGTCTTACACTGCATCTATTTCAACCCAGACAAAGAAAACAAAAAACACCTTGAAAGATTGCATATACCTAAAAGAATCAAGTTTATTTGTCAATGATTACACTTGTTTGTGAACTGTGGCCCTTATAAATTTGTTGGGAATCTGGTTTTGCATGTGCTTTATGTGGTCTTTTGTCTGTGTGTTGTTGTCAACTTGTTGACTTGTATCTTTTGGCTTCTTGTCATTTTCTGCATGTCAGTGTGTAAACAAACTACTTTCTTTAATTGCAGATGGTTGACTTCACCTTTGACATTGAAATTCATGTTGGGGGATGTTTTGTGAAGGAGCCAACCATTGAATATATGAGTGCGTCTGTACATTTACTGACAGAGATTGACCCTGACAAGTTGAGTTTCTTTGAAATTCGGGATTTATGCCATCTAGTTGGTGCTCCTAAAGAACATAGTAGATATAAGTATTTACTTCCTGAAGATAATCTACAAGTTGATTTAAGAGACATAGCAACAGATGCAGATATCCTAAACATGACTACCCTTCATAGGACATGGCCAGCTGAAAAAATCATAATCTATACTGATATAGATGTGGAGCCACTGGCAGTTGAGTATCTTGATAGAGGGGGAGTGGCACATAGTGGTGTAGGTGGTGATGGAGGGGGAGTGGCAGCTAGTGTAGGTGGTGATAGAGGGGGAGTGGCAGCTGGTACAGGTATTGATGTAGGCGGTTTAGGTGGTGATGCATTAAGGAATGAAATAGATTTGGATAGTGATTATGATGAGGATGATAATGAGAATGATGAAGAAGAAGATGTTGAGGATGTTGAAGGAGAAGATGATGATAATGATGATGATGATTGGCTAAATGAAGGCCTAGAGGGGGCTAACTTTGGTGATGATGTATATGCTGCTCAAAACTCAGCACCATAAGGTTCTGCTTCCAATACAGCCCCAGAATCAAGCAATGCACCTCACACAGCCCCAGAATCAAGCAATGCACCCCACACAACCCCAGAATCAAGCAATGCAGTCCATGCAGACCCTGAATGGACTGAGCTAGCCCTTGAGGATGACCTGGTAAGCATGGATGGGTCTGATGATGAGCAGGCACTTGAGCAGGTAGAGTTTAATGCCAAGAGTGACATGAGAAATGTTGTACTGAAGAAGAAGATGAAGTTTCCCAATGCAAAGGTGTTCAGAGCTGCTTTGAGGGAGTATGCAATCAAAAAACCTGTTGACATCAAATTCAAACTTAATGAAAGGACCAAGATATCAGTTCACTGCAAGAATGGGTGTGGGTGGAGATGTTATGCATCTCAAATAAGTGGAGAGCTAACATTTCAAATTAAGACCTTGACTGATGACTGTACTTGCCCCAAGTCTTTTAAAAACAATCAAGTAACATCAGCTTATATTGCTAAGAGGTTCATTGAGGATTTTAGCAAAAATCCAAATTGGGAGTTGAGTGGTGTACACAACCATGTGATGCAAAATTTATCTGTTGACCTAAGTGTAAACCAAGTGTATAGGTCAAAGAGAAAGGCAAAGGATTTCATCAATGGAGATGAGCAACTGCAGTATGGTGTCCTTAGGGACTATGCACACATGATAAACACTGTAGACAAGGGGAGTAGGGTTATACTGCAAACCGAAATGGCTGATGAGACTTCCTAGCCAAAATTTAAAAAGATGTGTGTTAGGTTCAATGCTCAAAAAGTAGGATTTTTAGATGGATGCAGGCCATTTATAGGTTTAGATGGTTGTCACATAAAGCATAGATTTGGTGGGCAAATCTTATCTGCCACTGCCAAGGATACAAATGACAACATTTTTCCAGTAGCCATGGCTGTTGTGGAACAAGAAACCAAGGAGTCTTGGATATGGTTTTTAGAAATTTTTGCTGAGGATATAGGGAGGCCAGAGGAGCCGAAGTTAGTCTTTATTTCTAATAGGCAAAAGGTATGCAAGTTTTGTTTTGTTCAGTTATACTTGACCAATACTTTGTTTGCTGAACTAACTTGTTTGTTTGTTTGCTTATTTGCAGGGGCTTATACTTGCAATAGAGACACTATTCCCTACTATGGAGCATAGATACTGTGTGAAACACATCTACAACAATTTCAAAGTTTATCACAAGGGATTGGAGCTGAAGGATGCACTGTGGAGGTGTGCTGCTGCCACAACAATAAAGGAGTTTGAGAGATGCATGCAATACATAAGGGATTTGGATGAAAAGGCATATGAATATCTTGCAAAGATTGCACCTGCACAGTGGACAAGGTCACACTTCACTCCTAGGGCCTTAACAGATTATTTGGTAAATAATTTGAGTGAGTCTTTTAATGCAATGATATTGAAGTCTAGGGACAAGCCAATCTTGGCAATGTTGGAGTGGATTAGGGTTAGACTTATGACTAGGTTTTACACAAAAAAGGAAGGGATATAGAAGTATGCTGGAAAGTTGTGTCCAAGCATACAAGATAGGTTGGAAAAATTGAAGGCTAAAAGTAAGCCATTTAGTGCTACCCCAGCTGGCAGTTTCCTTTATGAGGTAGGCAGTCAATATGAGAGGCATGTAGTTGATTTGGTTAAGAAGACATGTAGCTGTAGGTCTTGGGATTTAAATGACATTCCCTGCAAACATGCCATAACAGCCATTTATATAAACATTGAGACACCAGTAGACTATACCCGCCCATGCTACTTCAAAGAAACTTATATGGAGATATACAAGGAGGTACTTCCTCCCATGCCTGGCCAGTCAGAATGGGCTGAGACTGGACAGCCTGCTCCCCTAACACCTAACATATACAAACCACCAGGCAAACCACCTAAGCAAAGAAAGAGGGCTTTTGATGAGCCTAGGAACCCTTACAAAGCAAGTAGGCTGAACAAACCTGTAAGATGTGGGAAATGCAAAAAGGAAGGGCATAACTTAAGAGGGTGCAAGGCTAGCATCACTGGGGAGGCACCATGGCAGAGGAGACAGAGACTTCAAAGAGAAAAAATTGTAAGTAATTAGGATTTAAATGGCAAAAAAAAAAAAAAAAAACTTGTTTTTAAATTTACAATAAACACTGTATTGAAATTGGGTTTTGTTGCAGGCAAGGGGAGGGGTGCTTGCACCTAGATCTGCACCCCAGCCACCATCCCAGCAGCCTACCCAGACCTACAACATGATGTCTGCCACTCAGCCTTCATCCTCACAGCAAGGAAATCAACCTAGGCCATCTCACAGGGGAGCAGGATGGTTCTCTTCCTCACAGCCAGAGTTTCACACACATAGGGAGACTTGGGATACCTTACCAAGTTCTTCACAGGTAACTTAGTTCAGTAACCTCTTTCCTGGATGGTTGTGTAGAGACTGAGATACTTTTTAACAAGTGTATCTATTTTTTATTTTGTAGCCTTCACATACAAATAAGAGCACTGGTGGTGTGAGGACTAGAGGATAGCTTGCTGCATAAAGGCTACCAAAACTGAATTCAGTGGGAGGAAAGAGGAAAGAAGAAAGATTAAAGGCAAGAAATGAATGAAGCTAGTGGGTGCGCATGCCAGCTTGGGAGTAAAGCTAGTGGGAACATGTGGGCCTTTTTGTTTTTCTGTGAAGACCACTGTTGGCTTTTTGTAATTATCAATTAGTGTAAAAAACAATCACCTTATTTTGAGTAATTATATGTATGTGTATATGTGTATATATGTGTGTATATATATATATATATATATGTAGCTGGTCTTGGAATGTGCTTTTTTGTAATTAAGGTACAATACACTCCAGTTGTTATATGGAAGTTGTGGTATTACAGTTTGTATACAAACAATATTTGTCCAAATTAGATTATATGAAAGTTTATTTATTACTTCTACAAATTGTGTCAAAGAAGATTTTTCCAATATAGATTGTATGGAAGTTGTTATTGTGGAATGGTTTTTATAGTATGCACAGGTAATTGTATGAAACATTATTTGTCTAAATCAAATTAGTGTATTTTTCCAAGTATATTATGTGTCTAAACCAAATTATGTGTCCAAGTATATTTTTCTAATATAGTGTATGGAAGTTTTTATTGTGGAATGGTTGGTATGGTATGACCAATATTTGGTATGCACAAAATACTCAATAATTGAATGGTTGGTATGCACAAAATACTTCTTCCATTGAATGGTTGTTATGGTATGCACAAAATACTCAAAATTCTTCATTCATTGACACATCAAAACATTACATCAGTAGATGAAGTTTCCTATTACAATGCAAATCCATTAACACCATTATCATAACTATCTTACTAACCTTCATAAAAAATAAAAAATAAAAAATAAAAAATAAAACTATCTTACTAATCAATTAACTACTTCAGAGCAACAATCTAGGTCTATTCACTCTAAAGAACTCAATTGAGCCAAAACACAACAACATAACAATAACAAAAAATATCCATGACAAAATGCATGCGGACTTCCACATTCTTTGCTTCTCTTCAGCAAATATGGCTTTTTCCTTAGCTTTTGCACAGACAGCTCGAGCTTTTCTCTCCTTCTCCTTCGCTTTGGCTTCCTCTTCAAGAGCCTTTCTGCCATTTGCCTAGCTTCTTCTGCCATTTCCAGAGCTGTCATTTCCCTTTCATTGGCAAGTTGGAGAGCGCTCTGAAGCCTAGACATCTTCTCTATAGCCAAAAGTGCAGTTTCATTCCCACGAGGACAGGTTGGGTTATCAACCCAAACAAAGAAAGGACACTTAGGACCAACCTTATAACGGCTACAACCCAAGAACCTCCTCCTAAAATTGTACAAACTCAAACTTGGTCTCAAAACACAAGTTTGCTCATTGCACATGTGTCCACATGAACTCGAGAAATTACCACTTGATGAAGACATATCAACATAACACAATTCCTGGGAAGTACAAATTTTGACTTTCACACAATAAGTTCACACTTGAACAAACTCTGAAAACCTAAATCAAGAACAAACACAAATACGTGGGTGGGAACACAAATGCAGCAGTCACACATACCTTGCCTAGCTTCGATGATGCAAAACAAGTGCTTTCTCTCCCTCCAGACGCTCCAAACCACGACGAACAATCTGATCGCACCTCGGGTCTCTCCCTCGAAAAGTGTTTGAGTTTTGGGTATTTTGATTCGCATTATGTTCTGTTTTGGGGTTAAAAGGTGTTTTTGTAACGGCAGAGACCGAGGTGGGTTACGGAGGGTGACAGAAACATACCTCAGGTGGGTTAAGTGACACTTTTCAAACCACGGGTAGGCAAAGTGATTTTCGCTCAAACCACAGGAGAGTTATCTGTAATTATCCCTAACTTTTATATATGTTCATTCAACATATTCTTCATCCAAAATTTCATATAGCCATAAGCAATTCATCTACCCTTTTTTTGATACCATTCATAGGGAGATAAAAACAAAATCAAAAGTCACAAAAGGGCTAGACTAAACCAGAATTGGTTTATTGGCACATGGGTTGCCAATTTAGCTACAAACCAAACCTCCTTTACAACCAAATGGGGAACTAAGATCATATTATAGGAAAGACCATGTTAAGTTAGGAAAATTAGATCAGCCATTCTAGAACTATCAAGCCAATCTAGAGCCTTTTTCTTCTTAAAGGATTGAAGAAGTTCCCTGCTATAACTTAGAAACAAAATTTGCTAAAAACCATGATTTCTTGCTATGATTCCAGCTTCCACCATAGCTTCCAGCAATGCCTCACTTGTGGTTCTGGCTTTGCTACTAACTACACCACAAAAGATTCTATCTCCCTAGATATTGACAGCTTCATAAGCAATGCCACTCCTATGAGGTTTTCTGCCCCTAGCACCTATAACTTTGATGATCAATTGCCATTGCCCTATTGCTAATTGGTGCTCTGGCCTTGGGCTTTTGTTAAGTGTATTGTTGTGTGGGTGTTCTATGAAGGTTTCCTTGTACTTACAAGATAAAGATTAGATAGTTAGAATCACATCCATAGGATTGGGGTTAGTTCCTTCTATTGAGGTCCAAAATATTATAAGTATTTAAATCCAAAACTAATGACTAGCCCTTAAGAATAGAAAAGGCCTAATCTGTGAGCTAATGTCCATTTAAAATGGGTAAAAGGAAGCCCAAGCTCATAAATGGGTAAGCCATAGGCCTTAGAAAAGGAAGAAAAAAGCAGAGGAAGCTTGGCCTAGGCTTTGTGAGAGAAACCCCCAAGGAGCCTAGAAAGAAACTGGACTAGGATATTGAGAAGTTGCCAAAACTAGGGAGGGGATCCTTAAGAAGTGCAGGAAAGAATCAATTGGGAGTTAGACAGCTCAGGGAAGCATCCTCAGGGGCACAAGGAATGAGGAAAGACATGGCCCATCAATCTTCTACAACTCAGAAAAAAAGGCTTTGGAAACAGATGATAACTTAGGAACCAGTACTTATGAAGGGAAGCCTAGTACCTCGGGAAGAGTAGCAAGATGAACTATGAAGGAAGGTGGCTAAGGATCTTTCAACCTGACAGGGAGAAATCTGCCTCTTTAGAGAAAAAAGACAAAGGATGAGGTAGCCAAAATAGGGGTTCTAAAAAGCCTCTCTACAAACCTTGGAAAAAGAGATTAAAAGTCAGCCTCTAAGATCCCCCCCCTCCCCCACAAAAAAAGAGGAAATTCACTTAGGGACTTTTTAGAGGGAAACCTCAAAAGAAGAATATACTGAGAAAATAAAGAAATGACCAATCACCAATGTTGCTAACACAGCATTGGTTCTAGTACTCAAGACAGCAAATATAGGGAATCAATGGTATACCAAAAACCCTAGGAAGGTACTATAAAGGGGGATCAAGCCCTCAGCAAAAACCATTCAGCAATAAGGAATTAGGGCATAAAGACCCTTTGAAAAACTCCTTTAATCTCAAGAAAATAGAAAAAGGGAAAAACACTGTGAGGGATCCTGAGACAGGTACTAGAGGATACACTTCGATTCAAAGGGATTCAAACCTCACAAGTCTTGGAAGTCTATATAAAGCTATCCAAGTTTGTGACTTTTGAACTTATTTGAATCTTTTGTAACACATCCTAGTGAAAAGAAGGGCCAATATACTAAAACTTAATATAATGAAATATCATTTTATTTTCTGAGAATCCCTAACGTCCTTACATGCTTTTTCTTTATTTCTTTATTGTTCCTTAGCTATTTACTTTATAATATGTATATATTTGCATGTATGTGTTGTAGAATCCATGCTTTGTGCACAACTTGGTTCGTAATCAGCCCAATATAGCTGTAGTGAACTAAAACCAATCCACCAAACAACAAGTATAAGGCCCAGGATCCTTGTTTTTACTTGGGCTTGGGTACTGTCCAAAAAAAGAACCCACACCTTGCTGAATCACCCTATTTCTGTGGTTCCAAATGGTCCATAGAGTTGTGAAGATGGCCTACAAGACACTATTGAATCTATCCCTCACTTTGTAGTTAGACGAGCAAAGTCAACCAGTGTTGAACAAATATGTTATTAAAATATGAGGAATGAATGGCTAGGGTGGAGCCATGCCATCAAGCTCTAGTAAAGGGACAAAGCAAGAAAAGGTGGGTTGTAGATTCATCTTCTTCATTGCATAGAGGGCATGTACTAGAGGTTGAAATGCCTCTGTTTTTTAGGCTAAGTAAAGTGAGTAGGCTATCATGCATGAGTTTCCATGTAAAATTGTTGATTTTTAGAGGGACCTTAACTCTCCAAATAAGTTCCACACCCCTTCCTGAGTCTTACACTGTGTTTGGTTGGAGTGAAAATAGAGAGGATGGAAAACAGAGGGAGGAAAATAGGGTGGAAAACAGTATTTTCCACTGTTTGGCAAAGGAGAGAAAATGGGGAGGAAGGAAAACCCGGGAGAAAGTTTTCTCTCCCGGGCCCACAATTTTCATCCTCCCAAATCGGGAGGAAAATCTGGAGAGGAAAGTGCTGTGAAAGCACTTTTACCGAAATACCCTCTCCCAACGTCCACAACAACCCAGCGCGGCAAAATAAGAAGGAAGCAAAAAATAACCACCAAACCCAGCACCACACCAAACACCGAAAATTAGCACAGAAAACTAAAACATACCACAATCAAAACAGAAACTCAAAACCCAATCAAAAGATTTGAAACACAAAAACAATCTTTCTCATAAATCTAATGAAATCTGAACAATAAAATAAAACTAATCAAACCAGAACAAAAAAAAAACATGTAGGCCGATCTGTGTAGAACGCCATCTCCACTTCTCTGCCAGTGATCTATGTGGGTATGTGAGAGAATTTGTTTGTGTGAGAGAGATAAAGAAAGAGAGACCTTCTGCTCTGGAGTAGACGAAGAGAAGAAAAGAAAAAAGAAAAAAGAAAAGTGAAGAGAGCACTAGTGGAGTAGACGAAGAGAAAAAAAGAAAAGAAAAAAAAAAAAGATGAAGAAGAAGAAGAAGAAGAAGAAGAAAAGTGGAGAGCACCAGTGGAGTAGACGAAAAAAAAAAAAAAAAAAAAAAAAAAAAAGAAGTAGAAAAGTGGGGAGCACCAGCGGAGGAGACGAAGAAGAAAAGAAAAGAATGGTAAAGTGAAGAGGCTAGACCCAGTGCCAGAGAGCAAAAGAAAAAAGAAAAGGGAAGATAGAGATAAGGGAAAGGAGTGGAGGAGAAAAAAAGAGAAAAAAAAAAAGAGAAAAAAAAGAAAAGGAACGTGTGGATAAAAAAAAAAATAAGGGAAAAAGAAAATAAAGAAGAAGAAATTAAAATTGAGAAATGTCACTACAATATTTTCACAATATTTTCATAATAAATTTTAAATTGTGGGTTGTTACTAACTAATACTGATAAAAAAAATATTTAAGTGATGTGTTCAAATTAAAATCAGTAATAACTTACCACATATGATTTATCATGAAAATATTGTAAAATATTAAGGACGTAGTACATTTTTTTTTTCAACGTGACCTGATCAAGTTGTACATTATTGTAATTTTTACATTATAATAATAAAAATAATAACATAAATTTATATATATGATGTGGTAAATTTTATATTATTTAATGAATATAAATAAATTTATTTCTTATCTATTATTATGTAATAAGGGTATAATAGTCAATTTACATAAATTACATTTTCCATCCTTTCCTTTTTCTCTCCAACCAAACAAAAGAGTTTTCCATCATCCTACTTTTCCACCCCTCCAACCAAACACATAAGAGGGAAAACTAAATATTTTCCATTCTCCCACTTTTCCATCCTCCCATAATTTTCCATCCTCCCATTTTTCCACTCCTCCATTCAAACAAAGCCTTAGTGTGCCTAGCAAGGGTTGAATGATCCTTCACTAGGAATTCATATGCCTTTTTGACCTGATAATCCCCATTCTTTTGAGTATTTTCATAGAATTTTATCTTGAACTGATCCTGTTTTGGAAATAGGAATTTGCAAGATTGTAGAGGTTTGGGGGAATGGGTATAAGGATCTAATCCAATCTATTTTCCAGGTATTGGTATGTTGATCTATTAAGTCTCCCACTTTACTAGTAGTAAGGCTTGGGTGGTTCAAGTTTAAAGAAGGGTAATGAAACCAATTTTTGTGGTTGAGTGGAATACCATAACCATTTCCAACCCACCATTTCACCTCTCTCAGTTTGTGGTTTTCTTGTTGGATGATGTTTTTCCAACACCAGGAATGTTGAGGTTTAGGTCTATATTCCTGAATTGAGCAGCCAAGGAAATATTCAACCTTAAAAGTTCTAGCCAACAAAGAGTGAGGATTATGGCTGATTCTCCAACAATTTATTATCCAAAATTTGTACCTCAAGATGTGATCAGATTATTTGGGGAAAAAAACGCTATCCAAAACTCAACCACAAACTCATCATCAATCATGGCCCACAAATGCTCTCCTAGAGTTCACAATTGCTTGTAAAGAGATTTGAAGAACCTAATTTCCATAATCATTTAAGTCTGATTGCCTTTTCTCACATCATATTTAATCTATTATGGAACAAAGGAGACCAACTATTTAGCTCTATATCTAGTTAACTATCCTATAATTATATATAATATTATATCATATCAAAAAACAATTTGATATGATATAATATTATACATAATTTTTAATAGTAACGCCAAAAAAGTACAATGAAATTGGTCGGAATCGAAATGTTCCATTATGATGGAAAAGCCGAAACTAGGTCCAAAACATTATTTTGAACATTTTTAGTCTTAAAAATTTGTTCTCTTTAAAAAAAAAAATAATAAAAAAATATATAAAAAAAAAGGTGGGCTACGGTTGTTTATATACACACATACATAAGGCGAAATCTGATTGGGCTTTGGAGAGAGAGAGAGAGAGAGAGGTATATGTATATATCTGATTGGGCTTTGGTGAGATATTTTGACTTCAGGGAAAAAATAGGAGATGGGTTCAGATTTTGGGCTAAATGGGTTAAGCCGGACATGCTTGGTTATACATTAAATTAAAGAAATAAGACCCAAAAAGACAAATTAGTTGAGGCCTGAAGCAGTTGGGAAGCTATGGAGGTTGAAGGAGAAGACGGTTCCAAAATTGTGTTTCAAAATGCGGGGGACAAGGTCGTGTTTGGACGAGGCTTTGGTTTTAACACGAAAGACAAGACAGTGTCACGTCGCCACGTTGTGTTTGAACTAGCGAAATGTGGTGAGAGCCAAACGGGGTCCAAGTACTCCAAGGTTTCGTTTGAGGTTGTTGGGAAGAATCCCATGTGGGTGAGGGAACATGGGAGTGGGGAAATCCGGGCTTTCAGGAAGGGTGAGAAGGGTGACGTGGCTGAAGGTGATTGGCTCTGCTTTTTGTCTGGGTATAGACCTGTTTGGTTTGCTGTGAGGGAAAGTGAGTTTGGGGAGAGAGCAGGGAAGAGGGTTTTGGAGAGTGAGATTGGTTTGGGTGAGAGTTTGGGAAGTGGGTTTGAGTTTGATGATGGGGTTGATGTAGAGGCTTTGGATATTGACCCTGTTAAAGGTATGTGTTTGTTTGTTTGTTCGTTTTTTTTTTTTTTTTTTTTTTTTTTTTTTTTTTTTTTGTGTTTCTTACTTGCTTTGCTTTGATTTTGCTGTGTTTGGTTGTTGAGAAAATGTAGGAAAGGAAAGTGGAAATTATAAATCTCTTTGTTTTCTAGCTTAGCTTTGACCATTTTTTGGTATAACTTATATGGAATATTTATTTTTTGTGGTGAACTTTTTTTGGGACAATCTTGGTTTTTAAATTTTATTAATGTATATAGGAATAGATATATGTCATTCTGTGTAGCTGAATTGTAGAAATGCATGCTGTGGAAAATTAAAGTCCTAGGGTACATGTAATTTTGGAAATTTTGATGTAATGCTTAATACATAATACTGATGCTAATTATTGACTAATTAGCTTGACACATCAGTTTGAATGATCCTCTGACTCACTTTCAACATCAGATTCCTTTCATATGATTATTTTGTCTTTTCAGCTATGAAGAAAGTAGAATTGAGTATGTTTGTGTATCATAGAATTTACTCTCTACCTTAATCTTCTCTCTCGTAAGAGTTATAATAAATCAGAGTGAGATGCTGAGAATGGTTGGTGGTAAATATTGGGATCATATATCTTAACGTTGTCTTCTTTATTCCACAGACATTGTAACACTTAGAGTTCAGTGTTTTTTATATGGATTCCAACTTTGCACTAGCACCCTTAGAAATGTCATTTACATCATGTTTTGCTTCACCCCTAGTAAAAGGGAAAGAAAGAAAACTTTAAAATTACCTCCTTTGCTGGAAGAAGAAAGTGTGTCGAAGATATTGACATATTTTCCTTGTAGCTCACCAAAATTTTACACTCAAACTAGGTGAGATTTGGAGTAAAAGTTAAGTGTAAGTGATTTGAGATACCAAAGATAGACCTTCCACTTTTTTCTGTCTATTTTCTCTTTATAATTAAACGATTATCAATTCTAGTTCCTTTGTTCTCTTCAGTTTATTTTCCATTCTAATATTGATTGCAACTTCAGCATCAGAGAAATATTTTTCGTAGCAGGCTGTTTGTGACATCGATACTTTTGCCTTTGTGTGTGTGTGGGTGTGAGTGGGCACACACATGCATGCACTTGCTAGACAGAGTCTGAGACTGATTTCTCACAGCTTGTTTACCATGTAGAATCAGATTTTGTTCTATTATGTGCCCAAGATACATAACAGAAGTTCTGTAAAATATATACTGTTGTTGTAGATAACTAGTTCAGGTGTCTGTTATGCAGTCTTCTGTTTGAATCTCTGTCTTAGTTTCATCTTTAATGTCATGAAGCTTTGGTTAATTAAAATTTGGGAAATGCAGAGTTTGGTTTTCTTGTGATGGGGCATGAGTTTGATCACTATCCCAAGCAAATGCTGCATGATATAAGAAATTGGGACTGGTTTCTTGAGGAACCTAAAAGAGAAAGTGATGATGACGAGTATCTTGAGAAGAGCGGAAAGAGGGGAGTGATGAAAAGGAGAAGGAAAGCTGCTGGCAATGATGATGATGATGACTTCACAGGTGAGAGTGATGATGACAAGGAGCTTGTCGCAAAACTAAGAAAGGTTGACAGACCTAAATATTCTACAAGATCAAAAGACCGTGACAAGCCTCACAAGGAGACCAAAGGTAGTAAGAACTTCTTGCAAAAGAAAACTAGAGGTGCAAATGAAGATGATGATGAAACACTTGGAGGCTTTATTGTTGAGGAGGATGAAGTGGAACAAGAAGAAGAAACTGATGAAGATGAAGAAGAGTTTGTTGAAGATGACGATGAGGAAGAAGTAGATGATTAACGCCAAATCAAGGAGCAGATACATAATTTTGTAAATGATGCTCAAGATGAACAGTTTTGTATGTGTAATTTCTTATACGTGTTTTTTGTGTTATATTTTGTACCATTTGTTTCTATAATCTCTCTGTAGCTTGTTTGGATAGAAATTCCTTGTGTTGTAAAATATGGAACTTTCTTTTTAGATTTTAGACATTGGAAATTGAGAGTAGCTAACATTGTGTTTTACTAGAACAATCTTTCAGTTACTTGTAGTTGATACATCTCATTTCCTATATATGATTTCAATTTATTGTACAAGAAAGTAGCAGAACCATTGAGACATGTATTACCCCGGCTCTTTTCCCGAATTGGCAAAACAGAGATCTGAGTCAATGTCTTCAAAAGCTTTGGGGGGTTTGGTGAACTTCCAAATAGTCGAGTACTTGAAAATTACGGAATGGTTAAACTGGTAGGAAGGTTCTTGTTTGCTTTACTATGCTCAGTAAGATAAGAAGAGATGAGAGTCAGAGTGGTGTTAAGGCATGAGTGTCCAAGATTTAAGTGTAGCTTTTGTAAAGGAGGAACCAAAGAAGACTCCAATTGGTAATTTGGAAACGCATGGAAGATGGAAGATCCAATTGAAGTTAATGGGTGATGTAGTATGAATTATTTTCAGGTTGCAAACTAGAAATGCTGATAATTTGTGAGTACTGGATGAGTTTAAGAACCAATTCACCAACACCTCTACAAACACACACCTCTCCATCATCATGTTCAACCTTTGACTTGTACGGCTGGAGATTGCTGAGATTCTCAGTGTAATGTATAGACTATAGAGTTTTTATGTGCTACAAAATTGGAGATAATCATCTTGCTAACGTTGGATTCAATTCCAGGTCTGTTACTCAATAAGGAAAAGCTTCATTAATTGAATCAACACCTACCAAATTTCTAATTCAATTTAACATTTAAAATACCTACTACTGTATATATTTAATTGTGCCAATTGTAACTATTAATTTTGTCAGTTTCATCAATCAGCCTTAAGATCAACTCGGAAAATTTCCTTAATTAAGAGAGTTTTTAATGATAAAATTGACTTGATTTACAAAATTAAAGGACAAAATTGACACAATTAATAATTGAGTAGTTTTACAAAGAAGACTTGTACCTTAGTGACATACTTGTCCTTCTTTATTATGGGAACTAGAATTCAAATCCACCCCTTTCATTGTTACAAAATTGAGATATAAAATAATAAAAAAGAAGAAGTTAAATAACTTTAATTTAAAAGAATGATGAAACTGACATAATTTAATTTATAGGGATGAAGCCAAATCTGTAACAAAGTTTAATAAACCAAAATTATAGTTTGGCCTTCTCAAAATAACATTCGAACAAAGATATTTATATATAGAAAATAATATGCAGAAGTTGGAGATTGAAATTCTTGAAATTCTATCGCTAAGAGTCTTGTTATTCAATTACCATTTTCTAATGTTTCCAATAAAGACATTTGACCTCAAATCTTCCCATCCCTACTGTAACTATAAAATATTTATTAAAAAAAAGTTGAAATTCTATCTTACTTAAAATAGAATAGAGTAAAAATTATTATTTAAAGGAAAAAAAAAAATTCCTGTGATTGAGTCCATAAGGCCATAAGGCCCAGAACCGAATGAAACGATCTAAGAAAATCAAGTGCAAAAGGCCCATATATCCACTTTGTGCTAACAATAAAAACGACATCGTTTCCAAAACGAATCCTCAGCTAGTATTAAATAATAAAAAACCCCAATCGAAAATTTCAAAAAATAAATTTCACCTCGTGAAAATCTCTCTCAATACGCGCCGTTTCGAGCTAGGGTTTCTGCAACACCAAGAAAACCCAAAAAACCAAACAAACAAGCTCAACCAAACCTAGCTAAGTCCTAGACGAAGCTCAAAACCCCCAAAATTGGGAGCCTCAAATGGAGGATTACGCAGGACAATCTCATTTCGAAGACGACCAATTCGCTTACAATGGCGAAGAATATCGCGAAGATTTTGAAACCCTGGACCACCGCCACCACCACCATCAGCGGCGAGAGCAATTCGATTCAGAGCGCGGTTTTGAACCTGAAGATAATATAAATAGCTCAGGCAATGAGATAAAGCATTCGTCGATTGTGGGTCACCGTGACTCTGCCTCTCTAGGGTTAGTTTGAGAAATTTCGGTTTTTTTATGTTTGTTGAAAATTTTCGCACTCTTGGTGATATTGATGGAAATGAAAATTTGGGTGTTTTGGTTTTTGGGTTTCTTTGGTGTGTAGAAAGCTTTTTGTTGGAGGCATTTCGTGGGAGACCTCTGAAGGTACTTTCTAAAGTTTAAACCTTTTTTATTTTTATTTTTGTTAATTTTAAGTTATTGTTTTTAGTAAATTCTTCATTATGTGCGTTTTGGAGTTGAATCGTTTTGTTAACTTTAACTTTATTGTGTGTATGTGTAATGAAGCATTATTGGGTATAATGATATATTAGAGTTATGGGTATTTGGATAGTTATGCGGTGATATAAATGGGATTAGTGGTGTTTGTGTAGATGTTGAATGGGAAGGTGAATTAGGGGAATGATGGGTTTTATTTTTTTTGGGTCTGCCTTCTAGTCATTTAGCTATGGAGAGTATGTGGATTGATTTTTTTTTTTTTTTTTTTTTGATAAATAATGGAATTGTATTAATCAAAAGTCCAGGTACACCAGGGGTGTACATGGATAATAGTACATCAAACACATAAATTACGAAGATCAAGCATTTCTAAAAAATTAGAATGAGGAAAAAGATTAAAGGAATAACTCCACTCTAGCAAGGTGTGAAGGAGAAGAGATTTAAATTCTGAAATAGACCGTTCCTTCCCTTTGAAACATCTTGAGTTCCGTTCTTGCCAAATACACTATAGGACACAATATATGGTTTTATATCTGCTCCATCACATGTTATTTTAAAACTTCTTGGTTTGTGTACTTGAATGAGGATCTATATCTCCCTTTTCTGATTGGGGGGACATTATGAGGAAATAAGGATAAATACGGGTCATAAGTTTGAATTGTGTCGTGGGTTGAGACAAGTGATGGTGTAGCAATTTTTTGTTCTTTTTTTTTTTTTTTTTTGAGAACCTTTGTTCTATGTTATTTATTTATTTATTTTTGATAGGTAAGTATGAATTTTATTTATTTATTTATTTTTGATAGGTAATTGCAATTTATTAAAAATCAAAAAGTGTATACAGGGAATATACAAATCAAAGAAAAAACAGGAAAACAAAATATGACTAGAAAATAAAATACAGCGAAACCAGCTGTATAATTAACAGAACAAAAGTAGAGTATCTAGGAAATCCATTAGAGAAAACATGGAGAGAGTGGAGGACTTCAATCCCCATTCATAAAGAGTCTTCAGAAATAGAAACTTGAGGTTTGGTCCAGTTGACTCTTTGTCCTCAAAAATGCCACAATTCCTTTCACCCCAAATACACCAAATCAACTGTGCCAGGGCTGCCTCCCACACTGTCCCATATCTATGAGAACCTAACATGCCACTCCAAGATTCTAGCATTGAAACAACAGAGTTTGCCATAACCCAAGGAAACCCAACTAGGCAGGACTGTGAATATCAAGTATTGCTAGGTTTTTGTCATAGTTTAAGAGCGCCAATGCATTCTCAGATTTCTACAGTGAAGATTAAAATTCATAATGTGGTTTTGTTTGCTACTGTATAGCAATAAATTAGCACAGATACTTTGTATGATATCCTTTGTGAAGGCGCAATGTAAAGTTCTGAAGGAAGAAGTAGTTTGGTCTCATGGATATGATTCTACCGCTTGATAAGGTTATAGATCAAGTTTTCTGCAATGTAAGAATTATAGTTTGACATCTAAAGAAGCATATATTATGGCTTGGGGCAGTCTGGTTTATAATGTGTGTGTGTGTGTATATATATATATATTAAATTCATGGTTGTCAAGTAATTGTTTTTGTGAGTATAATTGTCAAGTATGTTTGTGGACCTAATCAGTGGAAATTATTGCTGTAATGCCTATGTATCTGGAAAAGGTTTATTAAGTTGAGTTGAGTTGCATAAAATTTGTCTATAAGCTGGCTTGCGGGCAAACTCAGGCAAGCATGGTTGACTCAGCTCAATGTACTCCCTGATTACAAAAGTGTGGCTTTTGTGGGCCTGTTGCAGTTGTGAAAATATGGTAAGCTGACATTTGAATCCTGTGGATTAACCATAACAAAATTATTCCTATTTGTTTGTCATAGTCTATGAAAGCAAAACATTTACTAAAATGTATTCCTACTGAAATTGGGATCATCATCACTACTAAAGGAAATTTGACATAGTTGTCACTTAATCAAATTTTAAAACAGATATAATACGCGCCACAAACTAATGTATGCCATGTCAACTGCACTGGACTTATTTAATAGTGCAATTGTTAATAGCTGGCTTGCTGCAAGAATATGATACATAACAATGAATTTTATTTTAAATTCTATAAAATCTCATTAGTATATTTGTTCGAATAGTATCTCCGTTGTTAGTTTATAGTGTTCGTTTTCATTTGTATTTCTATGTTGGTTCTTTTTGTGGGAAGAGGGAGTAAAAGGATATACAATAATTATGTGATAGAGATGTTGCCTTTGTATATTTGGTTCCATTCCATATTGCGTATTCTCATCCCTTTTATTCTCAAGTAGTTGGGACTCACCTTTTTGTCCTATTGACCTTTTGTGGTTATCTTATTTTCAGATACCTTTGCTAGTTACTTTGGTCAGTATGGAGAAATAACAGATTCTGTAATTATGTTGGATAAACATTCGGGAAGACCACGGGGGTTTGGATTTGTAACATTTTCTGACCCAACAGTTGCTGATAAGGTTTTGGAGGATGAGCATGTTATAGATGGTAGAATGGTAACATTATTATCCCATTTCTCAACTGTATGGTATTTACAGGTTTTTTGGTTTACCACACATTTTCCCTATTATTCTCCCCTTATGGGTAGTGGAATTGTTTCCCAATCAGGTTGAAGTGAAGAGGACAGTCCCTAGGGAGGATACAGACTATAAGGGGGTATCAAAAACAAAGAAGATTTTTGTTGGTGGAATTCCACCATCTTTGACCAATGGTATTGTAGTCCAACAAAAAATTTTGATTTTACTATAAGAAAATTCAATACATTAATTAAAAGAGAGTTTCTTTTGACTATATGTTTAAACATTGCAGAGGAGTTGAAGGAATACTTCTCTTCTTATGGTAGTATTGTTGATCACCAAATTATGGTGGATCATAAAACTGGGCGGCCTAGAGGCTTTGGTTTTGTCACTTTTGAGAGTGAAGACAGTGTTGAAGAAATTTTTTTGGAGGGAAAAATGCATGAACTTGGAGGCAAGCAGGTTAGTCAAAAACCATCTTAAGACTTCTAATTGGAAATAGTGTTCTGTGCATTTTTTTTTTATATGAAATCTTAATATGATGTTCACTGTAAATCCGAATGTAGGTGGAAATTAAAAAGGCAGAACCCAAAAGAGCTGGCGGTGATTACAGGGGCAATGCTGCTAAGTCATATGGTGGTTTTGGCAGTGGTGCAGCTGGATATGGAGGGTATAATTCCAGAGGTCGGGGTAGTGGAAAAATGGACAGGGGGTATGGTGGGTATGGTGTCTATGGTGCATATGGCGGTTATGGGGGAGGCTATGGTGGAAGTTCTGCAAGTTTCTATGGTGGTTATAGTGGATATGGATATGGATTTGGGTATGGTGGGCCCATGTATGGAAATGCTGGATATGCTGCTGCCGGTTATGGCATTCCTGGTGGTTATGCTGGTGCTGCTGGATATAGTGGTAGTCGAGGATATGGAGGAGTTGATGGCGGTGGTGGTTATGACAATGGCAAGGGATATGAAAGGACTGGTAGTTCTGTGTCTGGAAGATACCATCCTTACAGAAAGTGAGATAAAACGGAAGATACCTTTCTTACAGAAAGTGAGTGAAAATCTCCTAACTTCATAGTCTGGATCAACATCTGATAATGATTGGAGATTTCTTGGTTTCTCTCCTCGGAAGCAACTGGAGACTAATCGGTTTCTTCTTGGAAGACAAAAATGGATTTATTTTTCGAAAGTGGAAGTATGCCTACTTCTTTGAACATTTCTTGATAGCTGCCCGAAGGGGTCAATTAAATGTATTGTAATTGTGAAAAGAATTTGAATGGTAGTGTTGAAATTTGCTATACTTTGGTCTTCACAAACTGCTTCAATCAGAAGATTAATCTATAGAAACTTTAACTTTGGTAGCATGAGAAATCTTGATATAGCTATTTTCCCACGTGCTCTGTATATAAAATGAGTGTGCAGGTTACAAGAAGATTTGTAAGCAATAACCTGTAAATCTCACTCTCATATGTTCAACTCGATTCTTATCGAATGTTGTAAACTTGTGGTGTATATAGAACTGCTTCATATTGGTACGGTGCAGTCTTGTTCCATTTGGTAAAAAATATAAATAAAAATAAAAATTGCTCTTTTTTTTTTCTCACCTCTATTTTGTCATTTTTATTTCACATTTAGCAAATAAGTTATTGATAACTATGGCATACCAAATGGGTACGTCCATAGCGTATTGTAGATTGTAGCCTTGTAAGTTGTAGGAATCAATTAGTAAAGTTCCAGAACCTTAAACCACAGTTGTTTTTGTTTGATGGTAAGTCATAATAACCATGAACTCCAAAGGTTTGGTTTGGAGGTTCCAAAATTTATGATTTTTCATCATGTAGTCTTAGTGGGATCCTCTCCGCTATCATTCAACCTACCTTGTGAGTTAACATATCCTGTTAGCACCCTTGTAATTTTGAAATATACATGATCAATCAAAAAGGATTGGGGAAGCCAAAAATAGCACATAAAAGGATTGAGGAAGCCAAAAATAGCAAATTTAATTTAAATGAATGATCAATTGATACCTAATGTATAGTTCAAGAATGGTTTGGCTTGGATCCAATATTCTAGGTTTTTAGTGCATTGGACTTGACACGATATGTACATGTGTTCAAAAGTGACTACATGTTAAGTTCAATGTTCTAGAGCACTAGACCCAAGTTTAGCCCATTCAATACTAGCTTAATAATTGATATGTTAAGGAAAAGTCTAGTGATAAAATGATAATGACATATTTTGTAGTTCAAATCCTAGCTCCTTCTCGCTATCTATCAATCTCAAAATGGAACAAATTCTAATCTATATTCGCTGTTTTTACTTTTTTTAGCATTTTTTAAGCCTTTAGCATATATGAAAATAATGTTTAGATTAATCATTTTTAATTATGGAATTTAAAATGATAAAATTAAAAATTCAGGTTTAACTTGTCACAAGAGAGTGGAGATCAATTTAGGCCTTTTCTCAAAACAAGAGATTCATACCACCAATTTACAAACCCCCACCCCGCCAATTTATAAACCATAGTTTGACTCGATTCGAATAACCAAATAATAACTTGCAAAAGGGAAAGCCTTAATTAATTGCAAGGATAACCATGGAGTGGAATTTTTGTTTAATTTAGTATTAAGATTAGATGGGGGAGCACATTATGCCTTGCATTTGCGAGGATAATATGCTCCATCTAAACAAAGATTAAAGATGCATGTCATGATAGAGTATGACAAAAATGAGGGTAGTGATTTCTTTTTGGAAATCAAGCGGATGATTTTATTTCTATAAATATTTTTTTTTTTGATGAAAAAGGGTGGGGGGGGTGTGCAGGGGCAATCATATATGACTTACCTTCTAGTGCGTGATCCAATAAGGGCACCCCTTACTAGGGAATGTTGGATTGAGTCATAGCTACTGTGACCGGGATGCCACAGACCTCACCCTAGAATTCCAAGAGAGCCAACGGATGAGGTACAATGTATGCTAGGAGCCTACCCCTCACATGGTACCCGCCACGACTCGAGTGAAGGACCTCATGCATGCATGCAGGATCTCACACCATTGGGCCACCTTTCTTGGGGCAATTTCAATTCTATAATATTAGAATTTAGAGGTGATATGCAATATGCTCTATCTAATCTTTGTTTTAATTTTTATTTTTTAAAAATTAAGTTGATGGTTTCAATTCTATGATATTGGATGATATGCATAGTTTATCTAACACAAATAGTAGAACAAAGATTAAAGAGTCCATTTGGTTGGAGTGAAAACAAGAGAGATGGAAAATGGGGGAGAAATTTTTTTTTTAATTAATTACAAGTTAAAATTTCATTAGATTGAGCTTTAAGACAAGGATATTAAAAAAAAAAAAAAAACATGTGATAATTCTACCATAAAATAATAATTTTTAGATAATTTTATATCTCATAAAATTAGATGATTAATTAAAATCTAAAATGCCTAATTATTCTTTAAGTTGCTCTATGGACACAATAAATTGTCGTAATTCTTTTGTAATAGTTAGGTGTTGGTCTTGATAGGTCAAAAAAAAAAAAAAAAAACTCACTACAATTGAAAACAAGGGTGTTGTGACATTTTGATATGTCCCTACATTTTTTTTTTTTCACTTTAGTACATTGAGTTCTTTTACCGGCACAACAAAAAATTTTACATAATTTTTTCAATATGTAAAAATAAATTAAAATAATGCCATGAAAATGTGATTTTTTTTTTTGGGTAGAAAAAATGTGAAACTTTGTTGTACGTTTCTAAATCACTTTATTTTTATTTAGGTTAAAATGCAAAACTAGCCCTTTAATTTTCTACAGATTTTATTTTAGTCCTTTAATTTTACTTTTGTTCATTTCAATCCTTTAATTTTCAGATTTATTCAATTAAGGTCTTTTCATTAACTTTTATTAAAATTTTTTGAAAATAAAATATAAAAAATATTTTTCAATCATTAATTAAATTTTTTAATTTAAAAAATTTAATTTTTTTTTTATAAAATTAAAAAATTAACCACAATATATAATAAAAGTTAACGAAAAAGTTTTAATTAAATAAATTTAAAAGATATAGGGTTGAAATGAAAAGTTAATAAACTGAAATAAAATACGAAGAACAGTATTACATTTTATCCTTTTATTTTGTAAGATACTCCTAAACTTTCTCCAAGCCCTTCTATCCTTTCCTTTGTCCAAACGATTGTAAACTTAACTTCAGTTTGCCTATAATAAGGCCAGCTTTGTCACAACCGTCAACCGTTGGAAGTTGGAACTCACAGACCAAAAGTAAAAGGGGTGGTCATGAGCTGCTTGGTCAAGACCAATTACAGTCACCAACTATCTTCAACAGCCATGGCCATGTGCTCAAGCTTTTGCCCTCAGATTCCAAACCAGTTAAGAGCAAGACCCATTTGCCCTTTCCCCACAAAACCACTGTTTACTCTATCTGTCAAAGCTTTCTCTTCTGAGACATCCAGTGCTTCATCTAAAGGTACTTTCTTTATCTATCTTTATGCTTCTTTGATGGGTATTCTCATTTTTCGCTTAAATTTTTGTCTCTCCCTGGACCTAATAGAACAATATGTTTGGATTTCGGATAAAATTGAATGGTGAAAGAGAATACATGTGGCCAATACTGATTAATTTGATGAGGAGACATAGCTGGTTATTGTTGTTGTTTTGAGTTGTAACAACCAAAATGCCTAAATGTTGCTATGATTGTGATATGGAGAAGCTTTTTTTTACTTTAGTGGTTATGACATGAATAAGGAGGTTGGAGAGGAAGCGAGATAAGAATTTCAGTGTCTAATTTGGTTCTGTTTTGTCTTTAATGAAGTCTAGAAAAATCTTTGCAAGTTACTAAATTAAGGAGACGGTTGAATTATCTATGCACAAAATACTATGAAGAAATGAACGATTACAATTGAGTACAGTTGTAATGCATTATGCTCAGCAATAGTGGATGTGGTGTGATGATCTTTTAGATAGTTGTAGGCATAGTGGTGAGGCAATGGTAAATACAAGTTGGCGAGGTGGCAGTTAAATTGCTGTTGTTGATGAAATTTACGGAAAATCTTTCCCTTTTTTTGTTCATTTATTTGAAAAAAGAAAGCTTATCAAATGCTATGTTCTTTGTCATTCATGCTTTCTTTGTAGCATAGTACTTTGATCTAGACCCCCCTTTAGTTTAATTAGATGTTGTCTTACATGTTCATGGTTTGTAATGGCCACTACATCTAGTGCTATCTCACTTATCCAATTATGATCATCAATTTGCAGCAGATGGATTGTCAGCCCGGATTGGCTTTCTAGGTCTTGGAATAATGGGTTCTCCAATGGCACAAAACCTTATAAAGGCTGGGTATGATTAAAAATTTTCCTAATAAGTAGAGAGAAGCAGCACATGAGACCATTTTTATTTTATTTTATTTTATTTCTTATGATTGAATTCATTGAAATATCTATTATGTTAAAAACATAGGGATAAAACCTTGTTGAATTGAATTATATCCTAATAATTTTCTAGGAAAATTATTGTGACTATAATATTCATAGGGTGAAATGGTTATCCATTAATATGAGATAGATTGATCTCAATATTTATTCTCTGGATTTTAATCCACTTATTGGCATGTTACAGGTGTGATGTGACTGTTTGGAATAGGACCAAGATCAAATGTGATCCCCTTATCAGCTTAGGTGCAAAGTAAGTAGGTGTTAGGCTTCCAAATTAATTTTTCCTTGCACTATCACATTATTTTGCAACACCCTCAGCATTGATGATCCAAATGTTGACATATTTTGGATTATATTCTTTAGGCTTTCAGCATTCACCGCGACACACTATTGGTCTGCCTAAGGACTGGGTTATACCCATTACATGAATTGTTGACAGGTCCAATGGCTCAGTCCTCCAAAGTCTGTATTCACCAATGGGAATATTGGCTTTCACCTAATGGGGCTGGGAAATTGTTGTTTATCCATGAACCTGGGGCTTTGTGTACTTTCGTAATTACTTTTATATGCTAAAGTCAGAGAAACAGACAAATCCACAACGGGTAGAAAGTTCATCCATCTTATAGTTTGTACACATGTAAATCTTGGCATGCTCAATATTTGAACACTATATATGAAAAGGAGGTCTTCAGGGTGCATCATATGTATTCTATAGTAGTAAATTTGATTCATGAACATGCTTGTCTGGCTTGTCACTTTATCGACTGGGAACTAGTTTCTCATTGAATTTTTGCCGGTGCTTTCATCTGCAGCTTCATTAAGCCTGTATTGAGAGGCTCCAATATGGGAAATATTTGTTATCATGGTAGTTGTTCTTCTATGCAGATATAAATCCTCCCCTCAGGAAGTAGCTGCTTCTTGTGATGTCACATTTGCCATGCTAGCTAATCCTGAAAGTGCAGTGCGTATGTTTCATTTAGATTTTACCTTGTTTGCACAGCTATCCTAGTATAGCAACTTATTGCTTCTGTTTTTCAGTTGGAGGTTGCTTGTGGGGAGCACGGGGCTGCAAGTGGAATGAGCTCAGGCAAAGGGTACTACTACTACTACCTCTTTGTGTTCCCTACTACTACTACTACTACTACTACCACTTTGTGTTCCCTCATGGTAATATGTTTTCAAACCATGATATATCAGTCATTGCTTTTTTAAAACTGTACCAGAAGGCATAGGTAAACTAGAATGCTGTCAAATGCTCTTGTGTTTGACTTGCTATTGGCATCCATGTTATTTAGTTTACATTTAAGAATCTATGTTATACACACAAGTTTCTACACCATTGACCTTTGGTTTTCCCTAACTGTATGCTTGTTCTTCCCAAGCTGATCAACAGCATGTATGATACCATTGATTGGCATTGACAGGTATGTGGATGTTTCAACAGTTGATGGTGCCACTTCTAAATTGATTGGTGGACGCATTAATGCTACTGGGGCATCATTTTTGGAGGCAAGTTTTTTTCTGGTTTCATTTTAAATATGAAGTATAAACACTGTGTCCTTGCTGCATGCTCTTCAAGGACATGGCGATAGTGTTTAATGAAATTTTATTGAGCTTTGGTACATTTTCTACAGGCTCCAGTTTCAGGATCCAAAAAGCCTGCAGTAGATGGGCAACTGATATTTCTTACAGCAGGTAGGTCAGTATTTATATATTTGTTGAATTCACTGTTGGATACCAGACTTAAGGCTGTTACCCTATCTAATACATATGTCACACCTAATTACCAAATTCCAAAATTATGGAACTTTTATTTTATTATTGATGTATCTGCAAATTGAATTTTTTATATGATCATATAATATTTCTGCTTCAAATTTCTATACCATCCTTGTTTTATCCATTGTTTAGAATATAACCTTTTGTACACTTTCAAAATCTATGTCATGTGACATATTGTAGGAGGCTTAACAGAAATAAACCATTAGATGCTTTTGTTTTCAGGTGACAAATCTCTGTATGAATTGGTTGCTCCACTTTTAGACATCATGGGGAAGGTATTATCCTTTTTTGATATATGCTGTTAACCTAGTATTCTTATTACCATTTTTTATTCTGTCTGAGAATTTATGCATTTTCCAGTCAAGGTTTTACCTTGGGGATGTTGGGAATGGAGCAGCAATGAAACTAGTTGTGAACATGATCATGGGAAGGTTCTGCAGAATTTTAATTCCACTTAAAATTCCTTTTATCATGTGCTTGTTTTGTTTATGATAGTGAAATCTTTCTTTTTGCATGTTCGAACAATGTGTAGTATGATGGCATCGTTTTCTGAAGGATTGCTTCTCAGTGAGAAAGTAGGACTGGATCCAAGTGTACTAGTAGAGGTACAATTCAAACCATCTCATACCTTGCTGAATTATTCACTATATGCCACCTTCAACAAAACTCCACATAAATTGATTGGATTTCGCCTTTTTTTTTTCATTGTAATTGTAATAATTTAAGCATATGTAGATTTAGGTTGCAGAATAGTTGAACACAGGCTGCCAGGTAGTTCTTGCTAGTTGAGTGTGGTTTGAAGGATAACACATTGGATCATGATATGATCTCACATGCAGGACTTTTCTATTGTGTTTCAGTCATTTGTTTAACCCATTTCAGTGTCTCCACCCACCACTTTGGCACTGAAGTAAATTCTCCTAATCAAAACATTAACCTGATATGCATGGTGGAAATTTTTAAGAAGTCCAATCATTTTGATGCCTTTTGTCAGAAAAGTAAATAAGCAAATAAATGTAATTGAGTTTCCCTTTATGTCTTGCTATATGGTCCAAAAGAAGATAAATCTACATGGTTTCAATGATGGAAAGCCTGATGTCTTGTTGAAAAAGAATTAAATTTGGTTGCACAATGTTTTATTTATCATACCAAGAATCTACCCATATCAATAGTCCAAGAGTCTCTCCTATTTGCTGGCCAATTTTTCCTTCTGGGTGTGGACAAAGGGTGCCAGGGTTTTGTAGACAAACAAGTTGGGACTTTTTGCATTATTTAATCAGGGATTAATTGAAGTTAATATCTCAATGAGTCTCGGCATTGGATGATAGTCTATAAATGAAAACCAAAAACTTTTTCCAAATTCCAATTTTCTTCGACTTAGTGATGTATTCTTTTCTTTTCTTACATGAACTGCTTGTCCCAAAAAAAAAAAAAAAAAAAGAACTTGTTTCCTTTACAAAAGAAAGTAGTCATGAAGTTTCTTTAATATCTTTTCATCTCCATGGTATGTAGGTTGTCTCACAGGGTGCCATTAGCTCACCAATGTACTCAACCAAAGGTCCATCAATGATCCAATCCATGTATCCAACTGCGTTTCCTTTAAAGCATCAACAAAAGGTTTGTAATTTTGCTACTGTCAGTATCGCATTGACGCCTTCCCTGATCTAATCACGACGTTAAAATGGTGGCAGGACCTGAGGCTTGCTCTGGGACTAGCAGAATCTGTTTCCCAGCCTACTCCAATTGCAGCAGCTGCAAATGAACTATATAAGGTTGCAAAATCTCATGGCCTTAGTGACCAAGACTTCTCAGCAGTTATTGAAGCATTGAAAGCTAAATTGCAAAACCCACCAAAATAGAAGAATTCATCTTCTAGGAGAATAAATATGAGTATGGCCTCTGATATTGTAATTGGGTTGGGCTCTCTAATTACCATCAGTTTGAGGTTTTTGTCCATTTTGTTTTATAGCAGGTTATTAAACAGACTCATTTTACAAGAGAACCCACCTCCTTTTAGATCCTAAAAATCAGACTGAGTTTTAAAGTTTGGTTTACTTTCAGTCACTGGCTCTATATAACAATGCAATTCAATTACTTGCACGAAATATGTTCCTCACCAAATTAATAATTATGCATATGGAATACAATTCCAGCTCATAAAATCAAACCCACTTTCTAATTTTGGTCAATTAATTGGGAAAATGAATCCTATTTAACAACCACTTAAAAAGTACCAAGAATTCTCTGCTTGTTTGTACACGTTTTCTCTTTGTTTTTAAAGCTTTAAGTTACATACACGTTTCCTCTTTAATACTTGGTCATACATGATTGTATTGAATCCTTTTCTAGAGACTAGTTAAATAATCTCTTTCTAGTGGCTGTAGAACAATTAAAGAGATTCTATAAAAGAAACAAGGGTAATGCTTCGAGTGGTAACATGCTAATATGCTATGGGACCATGTACCCACTTACATAGGGTCAAATCACTATGTTAGAAATATTTGAACAACAAACTCTTCAATCTCATAAATATTAATATCAAATCCCATCAATTAAATCGTACTCTTGAAAAATACTACAATATATTAGAAATTAGATTTTACATAAATTAAATTCTATTTAATACTCTACTGTCTGCACATAAATATCAATAAAAGCCTACACTTTATGAATCAAGTTTATTTTTCTTCTAAATTTGCATTATAACTCTTTCTTAATTTGTAATTTTTCCATACTAATATTTAAGGGGCTTTCCCTGTTTGGATTCCTCATTTTTTAATTCAAAAATACCCCTACACCCCTATATTTATGTATAGACAAAATTAAAGGACAATCCGGTAAAAATGCAACTCTAACTCCCACCAAAATATTGCCTAAAAAATAGAACAAGTTTCCTGTTAATTTTCAAATTGTTTTATCTACTTATAAATTAGATTGTCAAAATAAAAATTATATATATAAAATAAAAACACAAAGTTTTTTTTTTTGCTAAAAAAAAGCGCCTCATCAAAAGCGCCTCATCGCACGCGCGAAGCGCGTGTGATGAGGCTAGTATATATAATTGATGTCTTCACTTCCCAACCAACTGTATTTATGATCTTTTTGACTTGGTATCTATATTCTCTAGATGAGAACATGAAGAAGTTAATTGAAGTAAGAGATGGGAAAGAATTGTCTGAAGTTGTCATAATAAAACAAATTAACAGTCCACCTTTACCTTAGGCAAAAGTCCAATCCAAGTGTAGGCTAAGAGTGGTGACACTACCACAACCACCACTGGCACCTCGACCACCACCACCACCGGCGTATATACCTTGACCACCACCACCACATCCTTGAGGAAACCCAGGCCACACTCCACTCCCCCAGTAATCAAATGCCAATGTCAGAATAGTATATGCATTTGATATTTTGGTTCATTTGGAAGATTACAACCACACCTCTAGGGAATGTGAGGTATTACCAATATGGGAATGCAAAGATTATAAGGACACATTTGGTACATTGAATCTTGATTATGATAGGAATGAGAATTTTTATTAGTGAGAATACAAAATGTTGTAATGGAATAATTATTCATATTCATAAGTGTGGTTGTAAAATATGAATAAAACCCAACATTTGAATTTATAAAATATCATTTGTTACAACTTACAATAAAAGGACAAAGAAAATAAGGACGAGGAATTAAATTCTTAATTCTTCTCATAAATTAGGTTAAATAATATCAATAAATTATAAAACTCTTGACTTTTAATAAGCATTTGACAACCAATTAAAAACTATAAACTTTTTGTCTCACATTAGTATTTTGCAAATAAGTTATCAAAATTAAACAATTTTCAAGCAGACACATTATTTCATTAAACTCATTATAAAGATCCATAAACTTACTACATGCATCCACTTTTATCTCATTTTAAAATTTATTTATTTAACCCAATATTGGCATGAAAGAAATTTTAAAATTCTTACTATTTAATTTCAAAACAACAGGAATAAACTATAAATATACCAAAATGTTTTTGAAATTTTAAAATTTTTACTATTTAATTTCAAAACAACAGGAATAAACTATAAATATACCAAAATGTTTTTGCTAATTATAAAATGATAGCAAAATCTCGAATTTTTGAATGTTTTTCTCCAAAAAAAAAATTGTATAAACACAGTTAAGTGAGGCCCAAGTGCCCAACTCAACCCCAACTAGCACCTTCACGAAATGACCACTTAATTGGCCCGTGCATTCCACGCTCTCCTAAAGCACGTGAACCACACACCCTCCACCTGATCATCATCAAAATCAAATACTAAATAAAAATCCAAAAAATCGCCGAACCTTTAAAAACGTAAGGGAAACAAACTCTCTCTCTATTTCATTTTCCCTCCTTTTCTCTCACTTTCTTTCTCTAGGGTTCATCTTATTTTCTCACCTCCCAAACAGAGAAATCAATACGAAAACGAAATGAGTAACGACAAGAACAACTTCGACTTGGCCGATCTCGGCTCCTCTCTCCCCGCCGCCGCCGCCGGTATCTCCAAACCCCTCTCTCTCAAGCAAGAATTTTGAATTCTTTCGTGATTTTAGTTTTTTTTTTCCCCTTAAATTTTTATGTTGTATTAGCTTGAGTACTTGTTGTTGTATCATTGAGTTGTTTTTGTTTTCTGTGTTGTATTTTGAATTTGATGTTAGTTTTAGAATCATGTGATATAAGCAAACACACACATATTTGTATTTATATGTTAGAAATTTTGATATTACTAGCATTTTTTAAGCTTTTGGAAATGAATGGGTTATAAACTGAGTGTGTTTGTTGTTGTTTTTTTGTTGTAGCTCTTAGTGCAGAGGATCGTGCCGGTCTTGTTAATGCGTTAAAGGCAAGTTTTTTCTTTGTGCTAGTGAGAAATGGTTTTGGTTTTGGTAGAGTTTAGTTAGTAATCAGTTCATTAAGGGCAATAATGTTTTTTGTGAATTGGGTAATGAGAATAATGTGAAAAATATGCTTTGGTGGCTGGTAAAAGCTCGGTTTGGGGATATGTTTTTGAAATGGATTGATTTTAGCTGAGATTAAAAAAAAAAAAGGGTTTGTGCATTTTCAAAGAGGTGAGCTAAAATGACTGGGAAATAATGTGTTCATTTTCAAGATTAAATATAGTTGTAGGAGATGAAAATGGTATTTAATTTGACTGCCAAATGGATGTTTTGATTTGCGGGTCCTATTTTGCTGATGATGCGTTGTTGGATATGTTCTGATGTTTGTGCAGGATAAGCTTCAGACTTTGGCAGCTGGGCACTCAGATATCCTAGAAACTCTGTCACCCAAAGTCAGGAAGCGCGTTGAGGTTCTGAGAGAGATTCAGGTTAGCTTGCCTCTAAATGCTATCAGTTATGAGTGTTGTTTTGCTTTGGTTTGCCTTTCTTGGATCCCTCTTTTATTAGTCTCTATATATATCACCTTGATGATGGGGTTTGAGTGATTACCCAGTGGTGCCAGCACCCTGGTGATGCTCAGTGTTTTGGGTTCAAAACGAAACAACACCCCCCATCACCCTCCCCCCCCCCCTCCCCGGGGCCAAATTTTTCCTATATCCAAAAAAAAAAAAAAAAATCTCTTTGATGATACCTTGGACAACCATTAGAAAGTCAAGCACATGCTGAATTATATCACTTGCATGATTGTTAATCACTTGAGTGTAATGCTGGGTTGGCTAACGTCATACAATGCTTGAGAAATGGTTATGATTATGATTATTATTTTTAAATACTTTTTGTAGGAAGATTGAATATCATTGAACCCAAAAAAAAGGGGCCCCTATTTTCTAGGTTAAGGGAAGCATAAATTGAGGGTACTAAATTAAATTTGACAAGAAAGGTATCAGTTTAATGGGATTCTCATGTGTAGCACCTGTTACAAGGCACTTGATTTAGTGCTTCTGAAAATTTGCATGCCTTTGAACTTAGTGGGTCTTTGTGAGATGTTTGTTAGTAGTGGCATATGATTCTTTTGATTTTTAAATATTGGGCTGAAGATAATCTTAGACATTTTAAATTTGCAGAACCAGCATAACGAGCTGGAGGCAAAATTTTTTGAGGAGAGAGCGGCATTGGAAGCTAAGTACCAGAAGCTTTATGAACCACTTTACACAAAGGTATTCATGATATTTACAGGCAGTAAGTTCTGCATCATATTTATTGATATCACGACATTTTTATCATTAGCATGTTTTCCAGGTTAGAGATTTATAAATCATGTTTAGCCTTGGGTCAACTTATTTGGATTGCAACTCCAGTGCTGTTCATCTACAGGGTTGGTGTATGTATCTTTTCAGTTAATTTGTTGATTGGGTCCTTGCAGAGACACGAGATTGTGAATGGTGTAGTTGAAGTAGAAGGAGTTACAAGTGAAGCTTGTGTGGACCAAGAAGAGGACAAAGCCACAGAAGGTACCTGACTTCTGGATTACAGTTCAAGTTTTCATTTGATTGAGAACTATTATTCCTTGAACTTGATTTATGATTTTCTCTGGGAATGCAGAAAAAGGAGTGCCTGACTTCTGGCTTACAGCAATGAAGACTAATGAAATACTAGCCGGGGAGGTGACAATCTTTTATAAACTATGATCTATTTTGGATATTCCCCATAGTTTTGGGACTGAGGGTTCTTTGTTATGTATTGTATTGATTGTGGAACTATGATATGCTGTTCCCTTGGATTAGATCACGGAGCGTGATGAAGAGGCTCTTAAGTTCCTCAAAGATATCAAATGGTGTAGAATTGATGACCCAAAGGGTTTTAAGCTGGAATTCTTCTTTGATACTAATCCGTTTTTCAAGAATTCTGTCCTTACAAAGACATATCACATGATTGATGAAGATGATCCTATATTGGAGAAAGCAATTGGGTAATTTCATCTCTATTGTTCTACTGAAATTTTTTGTCTCCTTTTTCTTTGAGTCTCTTCTTATGTTGGGGTATTCCATAGGACGGAGATTGAATGGTATCCTGGGAAAAGCTTGACGCATAAGATCTTGAAGAAGAAACCAAAAAAGGGATCCAAGAATGCCAAACCCATCACAAAAACTGAGAATTGTCCAAGCTTCTTTAGCTTTTTTAGCCCTCCACAGGTCCCTGAGGATGATGATGATATTGATGAAGATATTGTAAGTGCAGTTTCTTATATAACGAGATGACAATGTAGTTGGAAGTGTAATATAATTTATTGTCTTTGTGATCTATTGACAGGCTGAAGAACTTCAAAGTCAAATGGAACAAGACTACGACATTGGGTAAGTCATGAGGGTTTGATATTTGGGGAGCTCAGGTTTTTTCTATTATAAGAAATAATGTGTTTTAGCTTATCCATTGATGAGCATCCTTAATGTCTT
Source organism: Quercus rubra (assembly GCA_035136125.1). Classification (NCBI taxonomy): domain Eukaryota; kingdom Viridiplantae; phylum Streptophyta; class Magnoliopsida; order Fagales; family Fagaceae; genus Quercus; species Quercus rubra. The sequence goes on along the minus strand of CM068734.1, from coordinate 62,327,084 downwards.
GTGAATATATATATATATATATATATAACCATTTTGTGGTGTTTGTTCTACATTGGATTAAACCTGCTTGATGCTTAGGGTTTGCTGGGCATTTAATAAGAATTGCTTTACCCTGTATGTATTGTTTGTAATTGTTGTCATTACAAATGAAACGTGTTGTACAGATGTGTTGGAACACATAAATGTTTCCTGAATAAATAAATTATGGTGACATAGCATGAAGGTTGATGCCTTACATGCCATATAAAACAAAATGAAGTTTGAAGACTTATTTGAGCTGTGATCTATTCTGCCAATGTCTGAATTCTCTAAAGGGTATTTAGCATGGGAAGGGGTATTGACTTGTGTCTAGTTGTCTGAATTTATTATTGTTTTCTGAAATGACCTCTAGCTGGTATTGCTGTGTAGATCAACAATTCGGGACAAAATCATACCTCATGCAGTGTCTTGGTTCACTGGGGAGGCTGTACAGGAGGATGAATTCGACGATATAGGAGATGATGAGGACGATGAGGATGGTGATAATGAAGATGAAGATGATGAAGATGAGGAGGATGATGAAGACGAGGAGGATGACGATGACGAGGAAGAGGAAGAGGAAGAGAAAGGCAAGGGCAGGAAGAAGGTATAGATATCATCAAGATTTTTACTTGCATCCTATGCCACATTTCTTAATTTGAACACACTAGAATTATAAGTTTGAAATTCTAAATGTTTTTTTTTTTTTTTAATCGTTTCATTGATTCTTGCAGTCATCTGCTGGACCCAAGGTGAGATGATTCTAACATTTGTATTTTCTGGTAATTTAACATATGAGTTAATTCTTTTGGATTAGTGACCGAATGACTTCTGGATTGCTTTTTATAAACTGCAGAAAAGTGGAAGGGCAAAAACTGGGGAAGGTCAGCTAGGTGAGCGCCCTCCTGAATGCAAACAACAGTAGTGTTATTTTCTTTTCTTGTATTCTTTTTGTATTTCTCCTCTAAGAGGCTTCTGTTGGGTCTCTGGGTGTTTATTACTCAAAATAGTATATGTAAAATGCACTATACAGTCTATACTCTCAATTGATGTCGTTTGTCAATTATTACGGACTATTTGTACAATTTTCATTTGTTAGGTTTCCAACATTAACAATTACCTAGTATAGCAAAGTTACCCAATACTCATTTGGTTTGATTCCTTTGCTAAGTAGTAAATTCACTTTACATGAACTGGGTGCAATGAGTTGGATTTTGATAAGGCATTACTCTTACATATTAGCTTAAGCAATTTAATGTGTACGGAGACTCGAGTTGACGGCGTTGGATCTAGAATTCACACAAGTGATTGCCATTTGGTTGTTTCTTGTTAGGGACCACGTTTGTCTTTGTTGGCACAAGGTGATGTTCTACTGTTTTTCACTCCTTTAACTAGGGGTGTGCAGAAAACTCATCAAACTTGACCGACCCAACCTAACTCAACTTATTGGGTTGGGTCGGTTTTTAGGGCTTGGTGGGTTGGGTTGGGTTACAAAGTTTTAGTTTTATTTTTTTTTATTTATTATTTTATTTTATTTTAATTTTAATTTTTTATAGTGGGTCGGGTTGAGTTTGAGTCATAAAATTACAAATTCGTCAAACCCGATTTGACCCATCCTTATTTTAATATGTGTTTAAAATATATTATATATTTAATAATTTTTTGTTAAAAAAACCAGTTATAGAGCACTTTCTCAGTTCCTATTATCATATATAATATAAAATCTTATTAATCCTTTTAATATATATTTAAATATAGTATATAATTAATAAAATAAATTTAAAAATTTTAGATATATTTTGTTTATAACTAAATTAGGAACTCATGTATATTTTGTTTATAATTGAATTAGGATACTAGTTTATTTATATTTTGTTTATCAACTCAGTTGGATATCTAAACATATTTTGTTTACAATTAAGTTGGAATATTAGTTTATATATTCATGTATATTTTGTTTATCAATTTAGGTGGCAAGTGTGACATTTTTTTTTTGCTCAATTAAATAATAATAGTAATAAAAAAAATTGTCCAACCCATGAGTTCAACTCAACCTAACCCAAATTGATTTGGGTTGGGTTGGGTTGGACTTATGTGATAGGTTGGGTTGAGCTGAATTTTTTTTGTCCCACTATGGTGGGTTGGGTCAAAAAATCCCCTCAACCCAATCTGCACACCCATACCTTTAACTGGTCCTTGCCAAAGACAGAATACTAAAAACTTTGTTTTTAGGCCGGTTATAATTGTTGGGCTTTATGGCTCGTTACAAAACAAAGCAATCATTTTTTCCATGCTAACCTGCCCGTCATACTAGTGGGTTAACCCAATAAGCTTTGCATTCGACTTAGTTCAACCCTCTTTTGGTCCAAACACAACAAATCCTAAACCTGAACTGACTTTACCCAACCCAATCAATTAACTAGTGCTATAATGTGTAAGGAACAATGTTAATTTAATTATATATATATATATATACTCAATATTTTTTAATTGAATATAAATTTTAACAAATTAATCATTAGATTATATTATCTTTGTGCATTTTCATGCATGCAAAACTTCAAGATGATTAAATATTAATGGTTATGTCATCAATTAATTGTTTAAATTTAAGTTTTTGTAGTTTAAAATAACGCATAAAAGTTGAGTTTATGGATTGAATAGTAAATAAAATTCAATTAACATAAAAATTGATATGAATGTTAAGAACATATAGAATATGTAATTCAACGATGAAAATTTCAAATATGAATTCTATAACAAGTTATTAGGTGGTGTAGTTCAACCCTCTTTTGGTCCAAACACAACAAATCCTAAACTTGAACTGACTTTACCCAACCCAATCAATTAACTAGTGCTATAATGTGTAAGGAACAATGTTAATTTAATTATATATATATATATATATATATACTCAATATTTTTTAATTGAATATAAATTTTAACAAATTAATCATTAGATTATATTATCTTTGTGCATTTTTCATGCATGCAAAACTTCAAGATGATTAAATATTAATGGTTATGTCATCAATTAATTGTTTAAATTTAAGTTTTTGTAGTTTAAAATAACGCATAAAAGTTGAGTTTATGGATTGAATAGTAAATAAAATTCAATTAACATAAAAATTGATATGAATGTTAAGAACATATAGAATATGTAATTCAACGATGAAAATTTCAAATATGAATTCTATAACAAGTTATTAGGTGGTGTAATATAACTTAAAGTTACACCTAATGTAACTTTAAGCAATGTTATATAATCTAATAACTAGTTATTGAATTCATATTTTAAACATTCCACTATTAGATTACATGTTCTATATATTTTTAATATTCATACTAATTTTCTTGTCAATTGGATTTTATTTACTATTTAATCCATAAACTCAACTTTTATGCATTTTTTTAAACTACAAAAACTTGAATTTAAACAATTGATTGATTACATAGCTATTAATCTTCGATTACCTTAAAATTTTGCAAGCATGAAGAATATACGAAGATAATGTAATTTAACGGTGGATTTGTCAAAATTCGTATTCAATTAAAAAATATTAAATGGTGTAACATTGTTTAAAGTTATACTAGGTATAACTTGAACCCAATCTTATTAGGTGAAGGAAAAGCCCAACTGACTAATGTTGATTGATGAGTTAGGTGACTTTGTTTGTGGGTCACTTACTAGCGAGCAATAAGATAGAGTTAGTTATTTTTTCTTTTCTTTTCAATATTGAAATTAAGCTGGCAATTTCCTTAGCAAGAAGAAAAAAAAAAAACCAAAAATTGATAAAAGGGATTTTCGAGAGAGATGGATTTAGAATTTGAATAAGTAATTGTGTGAGAGCAAAGGAAACAGTGAAAAGAGTTCATAAAACTTGATTAGGGTAAAATTAGCCTGTTAAGTTGATAGTAAGACAATCTACAATGGGTTGATATAGGAAGCAAAGCATGATTAGGGCTATCCATGACTCGCCTAGACCTAAAGCTCTTCACTCGAAAACCACCTGATCAAAGCTTTGTTTCAGTCGGATGTGGGTCGTCGGCGTTAAGGCTCAAGATCGTCGGTTCGAGTTGTAGGTTAGCTATCTGAGAAATCGACGAACCTGAACCGCTTGATGAGTTGTTCTTCCCCCATCAGAAATCACGAGTTTCGGCCAAAAACCGATAAGTCCAAACTCTTAGTTTGATGATATAGGGAGATTTCAGCTAGATCTCGACTAGATCTCGACAGATCCATTAAGATCTCGGCTTGATCTTTATAGATTCAGAGGAAATATTGGCCAAAATTCGTTAGATTGGGCCGATCTAACGAGATCCGGCAATATTTCGGTCAAAATTTGGCTAGATTTTGCTCCATTGTAGCAAACCCAGAACCAACCAATATGAACTTGTAATCGATACGACTCGAACTGGCAAATTTGAAACTCTATTTGGGTCAGTTGTGGGTTAAAATTTTCCCCACTCAATGCATTCAGGTCAAGTCTGGGTTAGGCACAAACCCAACCCATAGACAACCCTAAGCATGATGTTTAGAAGATATAAATTAAATAACCATGTTTTAGAAAAATTGAGTTAAATGGGTGAGATTTTGTCTCACCTAAAATCCGGCCTAAAATGTATAATTTCTAAAGCCTTTTAACTCAAGGTCTACACAATACACCATTTAAATTTTCCTGTGACCATTCGGATTTGACCTGGTCTAGTTTTTTGGGTCTATATTATATTAATTTTGAGTTGTAATTTCTTTTTCTTTTCTTTATGAATCCCAACAAGGGATGTTTTATAGAGAGATTAACACTAATCAACTGACTCTAGGGTGTAGTTTTATTTATGCGTATTGTACTATATTAATACAAGTTGTGCAAAGGTACATGTAGAATTGAACTTGTACTGATGTCTTTAACATTATGAATTAAAATATGATCGTCATAAATGAAAAGTAAGATGAGGTGATCAATCATATAAAGGTGTAGGGGGTGTTTCCCTCCTATAAGCCCTGGGCCGAAGAAGTTGGATCAGAGCAACAATTTGAGGATCTGGGCCAGCCCCAGATCCCATGGAGGGAGTTTAGAGGACATAAGGGCAAAAGGCTAAACTTGGATCTTCCTGCTAAAATAAGCTGAGGATTGTCACTGAATGGTATGGCCGAGGAGGAAGGCATTACCTAGAAGAAGTGCCGAGGATCTTGAAAAGGTGGTACATAGCCCAAAGTGATAGTCACCTTTGTGTTAATTAAATGTTCCTACCTAATGCCAACTACATTAAATGATGAATGACCGGCCTGAATATTATATTCAGCTCAAAAGTCTTCTTTCATGATGAAAAGGAAGGAGGGAAATATCTAATGGGACAAATATTCAATTCTTTGACATCCAGTATGGTATTCCGCTACCAGAAGGGAGAATAGCTAGGACTATGAAGAGTACCTTCCCATTGAAGGAGGGGGGAGAAAAAGAAAGAAAGAAAAGATAGGAATTTTTAGCTTTGAGAGTACTCTAAATTTGTAAACTGTTGTATACTTCAGCAAAAGTCTCTTTAGATTAATTAATACGAAAAGAGTTCATTTCAATATCAGATTTTATCTATTTAGTCTTCCCATTGTGGTTTACCCTCCAGTTTTGTATAAATTAGTTACGACGATTAATAGCATTGGACATTTAATGTATAAATTGGTTATGACGATTAAGAGCATTGGACATTTTATTTTGGTCTCAATGTTTTTGACCCCCACAAAAGTGATAAAATATTAATGGCCTGTTTGGACTTGATGAAACCAAAAATACAATAAAACTAGTTGAAAGTTTGAATATGAGCTAGGGTTTTGGAGAGCAATACGTTGTTGTTGTTGTTGTCGTCGCCGTCGTCGTTGGCATCGTAGGAAGATAGCTCGCCTTCTTCTTTGGCTTTGGAAGGCTTTTCAGAGAGCTTCGTGTTAGCAATCGAATTCATAGGCTCTGATACTGTTGCTTTTGCCCTAGCTAGTTTGATTCAATTTTTCTTTTCATTCATCTTAATTTTCTTAGGAAACAAACAAATATTTTTTACATAGTCAGTTTTTTTTTTTTTTTTTTTTGACGTTAAAAAACCTTGTAATTTTTTAATATAATAAGGGTAAATTAGGTAATTTACATATTTAATAATTTATGTACTCTACTCTCCTTCTAAATCTCTCAAATTTGGGGGAATTAAAAATAAGGAGTTGGAGGTAGTTGAAACCCCTCCAAACCCCTCCCCCTCCTTCCTTAAAAAACTTCCAAATAAAGTAATTGAATTACTCTCTTTCCCTCTACTCTACTCCCCCTCCTTTTTTAAACATCCAAACAGGCCATAAGAGTGATGCATGTAGCCATATTTGATTAAGTTATTATTGCTATCAAATAATATTGTGGGTGATACAGAAACCACACTCCCAATTTCAGTGTCAACTTTTAATTGATTAGGGCTTTCTTCATGCTCCAAGCACTCATGCTTGTGATTTGAACATTCTCAGCTCCATTATTGAAGACCTGCAATTGGGCTTGTCCATCAATTGCCAATGTAGGGTAAACTCTAGCTGCGATAACAGATTTTCCTCCTCCACCAAAGCTCTCCACAATTGAATGATCAATCTGTGTTAAAGGATAGACATCAAATGCATTGAGTCAAAAAGACAATGATGAAACGGGTAAAAGGAAGAATCAGCGTAGGTCATATAAGGACGTAGGAAACTATAAAGTTGGTATAGTACGTATGAATGCCGTTATTGCCTTATCGGTTTGAAACTGCAAGAACATTGCTCATGCCGGTTAACAATTGTGGGGTCTGGGGCTAGTGACTCCTTTATCAAACAGGCTTCATCCATGTTTGGTGGTCAAAATCTCTTAAGAACCCACCTTTTTTTTTTTTTTTTTTTTTTTTTTCAGTTGCATGGAAGAGGGACAGAAATCACATATATAGACGTATCAAAACGGATTCAATATTTGAGAGAGGAAGGGTAATTGTTAGTTCACACATATTGTTGCATATAATGCGTACACAATTTATTTTTTGAACTAGAATATATGTATGTTGTGTGTAATAAGAAGAGTGCGTATTAGAAACTGCTCTTTATTTAAAATATTAAAAGTATCAGTTGATTTATGAGGTTCTAATGAATATGGTTTTATTTATAAATTTATAGAAAAATGTAATGAATAGTAATTTGAGGCCGATTCAAAAATATATATACAGGAAAAAATCAAAGGCACTGTGGCTGCATTTTGTGAATAAGCTTTGGTGGGCAAGAATTTTAGAAATGACCAGATCTTGAAGTGTTTGATAAAAACTTTGGTGGGCTAGACTTTTTACACATGGTGCAGTTCTGCTTCCCAGAAATGCGATGTATGGGGGAAATGATCATTCAGATAGGTTGACTTTCACTTAAACATATAGAAAACTAAACATAATTTATAAATTTCATAGCAACTTACCAAGCTTCTAAGTGACAGTTCCTCATGAATGGGGTCCACATCCAGAAAAGCCCCATAATTGGCTTTATCAGTACTATCATTTAAGGAGGACCTGTCAACCAGAGAATTGTGAGTTCAAATCTTTGAAGTTTGGAAAGATTATGATGGCTTAAAAAAGATAGAGCTTTGAGGGACACCTGCTTTGGTCACTGCACATAAGCACCACATATTTATTTTGACCTTTGAATATTCTATAGAACACTGCAGTGAATTCTTGCAAGCCCTTTGAAGCCAAAACTAGCAGCCCGAATGGTCCAAGACTCCCTTTTACTGATGCACTTTTTTGTTTACAAAGTACTTGTGGATTGGTCCAGCTTGGGTCTAGCACTTCTGCTTTCTCTAAGTCACTTGCTTTGAATGAAATCACAACATCTGCCTGTAAAAGATAAGAACAGAAAACAAAAAGAATAATAGATAGGAAAAGTAATAGCTAATAAGCAATATGCTTTGTAAGTTACAAGTGACTTGCACTGACTTTTTGTGCCTGAAATCTATTGGTATAACTTTGACTTTGGTACCTTATATTTAAAAATTGAGATTTGTTCTTTGAAATTTTTTTTAAAAGAAATTAATTTGGTGCCTTCATCTATTTTTCTATTTATTTGATTAATGGGATGTTGAGACACTCATTTTTTAGGAATATAATCAGAGAAAATGTATATTTAAGGGACTAAAATTGAACCAGCTCCATATTTAAGAGATCAAAATTGAACTAACCATATATTTAATGGAACGAAATCAAACTGGCCCCATAGAGAAAATATAATTTACCCAAAAAATAAAATACCTGTGCTGCTGTAACACCAGAAACTTCAAGTGCTAATCCTCCTTTAAGCACTTGCTGAGGTAGGTTGACTTGTTGGCCCCGCAGCATTTCAATTTCTGTTATGGGCCATTGCACTAATTGTTTCCCGGATTTATCCAGCCAAAGAGTCCTTGGAATTGCCTACAAAATGTGCCCCAAATGACCTTAAATCAAACAAATTCTATTGTGCCATAATGCCATTAACCATAACATTAGGGTTGTCCATCCGATGCAACCATCCGATTCATACTCGAAAACTGGATGACCCGACATCGGTGACAGTTGGCAGTTGATCTCAACCTCTAGCAACCGAGACTGGTGGGCCAGTTGACAGAGCTTCTCTTCAAAATCTTATTCCAACCGACCTAACTAGCTTATACATCAGAATCATGTTAATTTTCGAAGGTAAGAGGAGTTTCTGGTAATTTGTTACCAGATATGTCAAGATTTGTTGAGATCTCTTTGAGATCATGACTAGATCTCATCAAGACCCATCAAGATCTCTTTGAGGTCCAGTAAGTTCTCTTTGAGATCTTGCCAGATCTAGCCATATGTTGGCCAAATTTGGTGAATTTTGGCCAATTCCAGCGCATTTCGGCTATATCCTTCTTCCCCAACTTTGACTGACCATCGATTGAGATCTAACATGCTCGATCCAACCATTTTTATGGGTTGGTGGCTGGTCTAGATTTTGGAGACTTGAAGTGGTTAGGTCGGTTTTAAGATGGGCACAAACCCATCCCAGACAGCCTTACATAACGTAATCTTGTAAAAGTTTTTTTATTTTTATTTTTAAGGAACAAATAATATTGTAAAAGTTGGTAGGCTTAGACTTTTACTATAAATTTATTAAAGTAATAGTACACAAGTAATTACCTGAACTCCAGCCCATCCCTTCTTTCTATCATCGTCGGGAACCGAAGACTCGTTTAGCCATCCCCACAAGATTCTTCTATTTTTTAAACTATCAAAGAAAGTTTTTGAAGCATAAAATTTCCCATAATCATACCTCAAGCCCAAATCACTTTCCACGGATCCAATATTCGGAATATAGATATCCTTGTCAAGGTCATAAGTTCCAATGGTGTAGTATTCATATTTAGTATCATCCAAGCTCACCTTGAGCACATGTTTAACTTTAGGACCAAGAGTTGATGTGTCAACACCACGATTGGAATCAATCGAAACTGGGAAAAAATCAGGACACTCCCACATTCCATTGCCTTCAACTGAATGAAGTGGGTGCTGGGATAAAATCCAGGTAATGAAATCTTTGCTCCTATATAAAATTGCTAATCCCCTACGGTCCGTTTTGCTTCCAATCACCACTCTCCAAGTCCCATCAGGGCCTAACCAAGCAGTGCTTGGGTCCCTGAATGAGCTTGCATTGATATGGTTCTCTGGAGAAGGTGCCATTACTGGATTCTTTGGTGACTTAACCCATTCTGTAAGGTATGGGTCAGAAAGGTTTTTGGGCATGGCCAAATTTTGGACTTGTTCCTGCTTGGGGTTGATTCCTGTGTAGAGAATCACTGGTGTGCCGCTGGGCATGATTGTGGTGGAACCCGACCAGCAACCCTTGATATCAGACGGCTGAGATGGGTAGATGATTGGATCATGTGGGGTCCAGTTCACTAAATCCGTTGATGTTGAGTGAGCCCAGACAATGTTGCCCCAAGCTGTACCTTCGGGGTTGTATTGGTACATGAAGTGGTAAATTCCCTTATAAACCATTGGTCCTGTATACAGAGTCATAGACATATATCATATGAAATGAAATATATCCTCTCTTTTTATTTTATTTTATTTTATGTATATAATAAAACAAAGGAGGCACCCTCAAAGCATTTTCCAGAATAACCATACTACAAAACTATTCATGCAAACACTCCTAGTATTGTTGTGTTTTTTTTTATTATTTTATTTTGCTTGGTTACATGCATTTATGTTTATTTTAGATTGGTTCTTCGGTATTTATGAAGAGGCCATATTTATTCGTTTCTAAACTAGAGTGACAATTTTTTTTTTTTTTTTTTGAAATGGGATTAAAAGTAGGAGGAAGCCAATTCAGAGAGAAGAACTAACCATTAGGATCTGCATATCCAAAAACACCCATTTGTCCATTTCACCATCAGAACACATTAAAAGGGAAAAAACAAAGAATGAAAAATAAGTTATAATAAGAAATATGAAAGTATAAAAAATGAGAGGAAGATAAAAGAAAGAGAAAGAAAGTTGGTGAAAGAAATTAATACCATTGATCCAATTTTTGGGGGGTTGGAAGTGATAAGAAGTTCTATATGGTTGATATTCAGGAGGAGTAGTTGAAGAAACTTGAAGGTTTGGGTCAACATGGTGTGAAGCTTCAAGCTCAAGAACACCATGGCTGAGAAAGAGAGAACATAAGAAGAAGAATAGCCAAGCAGAAGAGATGGCCATGTTGCCTTTTTGGGAATGAGAGGGAAGTCAATACTACGAGTATTTATAGAGAGAGGTTTGGAGATGAGGCTGTGATGTGGAGAGGAGGATAAAGTTAAAACTCAGATCATGTTAAATGTTTACAAGCCATAAAATTTGAAAGATCCATAAAATCCATTAACTTCAGTAAAAAATTAAACAACTTTGTTGGGTATTAATGAAAAACTAGAGAGAGAGAGAGAGAGAGAGAGAGAGAGAGAGAATTGAGACATTGTATCAATCAAATTAAAATCATATTCTACCCTAATGTCGTCAATTACCATTTGAGTAACTAGTCACATGCCCTAGCATTTGCTGCGCAGCTTTTATACGAGGCACACTTGTTACAAAAATTGAACTTAAAAAGTACAATATACTATAATTGAAAATTTAAAATGCAGTATTGTTTACTGCACTTGTATATATTATTCAAAAGATAAAAATATTTTTTATTATGGAATAAAAACAAAATCTTGCATTATAATTTTGGCATAAAACTTAATGTATGTGGCATTTATTAATTGCTTTATAGAAATAAATTTATTTTTTGTCAAAACTTAAAGTGGCATTTATTTATTTATATAATATAGTAATTTATTTAAGAATAAGATTGTAACAACATTAAGACATTCATATCCTATCATAAATTAACAAGTAATTAAGCATGCTTTGATAAGAGTATAAGTAGGATAGATAAACAGTATACTACTTTAAATCTTTTATTAGTTAAATGGTAAATAACAGTCTCCTACATCCAAGTAGTATTGCATTATATATGCATGAATTGAAGAAGAAAATTCAACAAAATTAAGTGTATATTCATTGTCTACAATAAGGATAACTAATCACAGATTCACGTGATGTGTAGAAATAGATAATTATATTTTAGTTATGATATAATATATAATTTGTTCTTGAAATTTTGTGGAGAATAATTTTTTCTTCCAAAACTTAAACAATTTCTAAAATTATTTTTCATTTATTTATCCCAAAAAATATATTATCATTTTATTATTTGGATTTATTTCTTATCATTTTATCATTTTTTAGGCGGTCCACATTTTGATAAATTATGTTATCATGCGTTATATTTTCTTAATTTGTTTTTCCTATACAACTAATCTGTTTGAGTTTCAAATATATTATTCAAAATTTTCATTCTCTTAAAAAGAGATCATTATATTTATAATTTTTCTTACCATAGGAGTAGTTTCAAACTATTGATTGAGTTTTGTTTACTAATATATATAGATACATGAAATTAGAATTGCATATTTCTTAGACATTCCTAAGTGACTATACCATATTATAAATTTAATATTTAAAATAATATGTAGGAAAAAAGTAGACTTTAAGTCTAAAATTGAACACTTCATCTATTGAAATGAAAGAAAATAATCTGTATAACATAAAGAGAATATGATCTTTTTTTTTTTTTTTTTTTGATTACATACACTTCTATTTATTAAGATTTTATTGCCTTTAACTGGATCTTTATATCACATTTTTGTTACTATGCTCCTACTGAGTCTTCTCATTTGTCACGTCATTGGCCACAACATTATTCTTTTTGGTATTTATTTTTTATTTTTAATTTTTGAAAATATTAAATATATAAATATATTGGCTTTACAAATTCATCTTAGGCAGATTTAACTTTACATATTCATTTACTTTAATTTTGATGTTATAACTAAATAATAAATAAATGAAAAATAAAAATAAAAATATTGTCTATATATATTCATCTTGAGTGGTTTGATTTTAATAGTTGATAGACACATTCAAATACATAGCCAACATTGTATTGTGATATAAGTTCAAAATCTCACTTCCAAAATAACTAATTATTATGTCAAAAAAAAAAAAAAAAATTAAACAAAAGCTAAAAGAGGGAGAGAGAAGACTTGTGATGGAAAACTTAAAAAATCAAACACACTACCTAATCATATTAACCCAAAATAGTATTATATAAAATATACAATAATTCATCAACCTAAAGTAAAGTTGCAAAAAAGAATAAATATATATATATATATATATATATAGAGAGAGAGAGAGAGAGAGAGAGAGAGAGAGAGAGAGTAATAACCTTTTTAAGGAGAGAAATAGAAAGAAAAAAAAGAAGAAGTATCAAATAAAAAATATAGTCATAAGTCAAATACCGAACTATCCAAACCATGATATATAATAGAATAACATTATATTCTTGTAAACTATATTTATATGCAATAAAATAACATTTAATAATTATAGAAAAGAAAAAAGATAATAACTTAAAAACACAAAACCAAATTGCAACACAAAGTAAAATTCTAAAGAACACATAAATACATCAATCTAAAGTAGAGATACAAAAAATAAAAAAAATCACACAAAAATAAGCATGAGAGAGCGAGAGAGAGAGAGAGAGTAATAACCTTTTTCATATGAGAAAATATTTATAGAATGTGATAGAGAATGTCATATTTATAGTAATAGAATGGGGATAAAAATAGTCAAAATAAAATGAAGAGGAAGCGATAGATCAAGAGCAACATTAAGGTTAAGAGTAGTGGAGAGATGAAAAAGTAAAAGAGAAGTTATGGTTAGAAGTAATGGAGAGAAATGACAAATAGAGGTAGATGATGTGGCTCAATAGAAGCATAACAATAATAAATACTATATTTTATCTTTTAGATATATATATATATATATATATATAAAATAAATTTATATGAAAGTGATACAGAAATTTTAATCTAATCAATGGTGAATAACAATAAAAAAATAATAAATTTATATAAATGTGATGATTCGTCATTCACAGTCTACTATTTCAACAAGTTTTATTAAAAAATTTACTAAAGTGTATGGTAGTATAAGAGCTGAAACTAACTTGTATAGACTAAAGTAATCTCCACAAGTGAGTACGTCCAATGAAATTGTTCCGCGCGCTATCATTTTCAAAGCTTTGTGCTAATTAAACTTTGTAACATTGGCATGCAGGTACGGCCAACTTTCTCAATCTATGTTTCTTTATTATGTACATGTTTTAAGTGATTTCTTTCTTATAATACTCAAAAAGTATTAAGGGATGCTATTTTTTGTTTGTTAAAAAAAAAAAAAGGGGGATGCTAGATTAATTAACTACGAGAATATTCACATATGGTTTGAAGATTTCGACCAAAATTATCAATTAAATAAGAGTCACTTTTTTCTATTTTAATTGATTACTTTTACAATAAATCCTATATCTCAGTTTCGATTTTGTAAAACATCATATTAGATAATCTAAAATTATCATTTTATGTTTTTTCTTTCCTCCACAATACCCCTTGTGCCTAGCTCAATTGATCACACAAGATTGGAGCCAGATCAGCCTACCCTGAACATCACCCCAACCATTGCAGGCTTACAACAAGGATAAAGTTTAACTACAAAATTGGTTATAATTTTTGACAAATCTACTATTGAATTACATCTTCTTCTTATATCATCTATGCTTGCAAAATTTCTAGAAAATTAAAAATCAATAGTTCTGTCATCAATAAATTATTTTAATTGCAAATTTTTATAGTTTAAAATTATGTATAAATTATAAGCTATAGATCATATAGTAAATAAATTTGATTGATACAAATTTTGATATATGTATTAAGAGTGTAGAGAACATGCAATTCAACGGTTAGACTTTTAAAATATGTAATAATGTTTATTTTATTGAATAAGGTTATAACTAATTTTGTAGCTAAACTTTGAATTTTAAAAATGAAAACTCTATTGAGATTTTGAGCCAAACGGAACTAGCCTTGGCTTATGGGTATTTTCAAGTTACAATTATGAGTTATTGGGTGATGAGTTTAGAATAATGAGATATGAGTGATGAGTGATGGGATATCACTCACTCACCACCCAAACAACCCCTTAGCCACTCACGGCTAGATTAGCCAAGGTTTGCTCTATTTATTGCTTTTGCAGCCAAAGACAATATATTTAAGTGGAGCCTTTTATTTAAATATTAATTGAACAAATTTATTTTATGCTAATTAATTAAGCCAAGGTTAATTTGTTGATTCTTCTAAAAAAAAGCTTAATTTATTTTATGCTAATACCAAGATTAATTTCAAATAGAGATTTAAATATCATAGTTCAATTATAAAACTTAACAAAATTAAAGTCTCGAGTTATTAAGGGAAATTAATCATCATTGATGATTTAGAAAATTTACAATTTTTTTTTTTCATACAACTAACAATTTTATCACGAGGGGAAAAAGCACATCTAGCAATGGACAATGACATTTTGAATTTTAGAAGTGGAAAGCATGATGGCACTGAAGACAAAGAAGAGAAAGATGATGGAATGACAACTTTAGAATGCCAGAGCAAGGAGAGTAGATAGAAGACTAGATACTTCTATGTTAACAACCCCATCTAATTCTAGACAAATGAAAAGTTTGAAAATGTTTTTGATAATTGTGAGGGATGGGATGAGTACAAGATAAACACTTACATATGCTACCAAGTCAACCCAAGTCTTTCAGTGGCATAATTTTTCAATCAATAAAGGAGTGCTTAGATCAGATTTTTTGAAATGTATATGATGTTAAAAAAGTTAACGAAAAATCGGGGTTTATTAGCTTAGAATTATTTCTTTTCTTCTTCTTCTTCTTCACTAGTGTTCAGAAAAGGACACGACTTATGGAATGAATGGGTGGGACAACCTTCTTCTTGTTATATGAAGTCTTTTTTTATTTTTAATAAACAAGATATTTAGACATTTTCAAGGGACAAAATGGGCTTTTGCCATTTTCGGGCAAATTAATTAGCGTTTTGCCTTTCTTCCCAAACTAAATAGGAAAATACCCATCTTTTGAAAATCGAGTAAAAAAAAAAAAAAAAAAATTCTGGAGCCCTATAGTGACGTTTTTAAGGACCTATAGTGACATTTTAAGAATCTATAGTGACGTTTTATAACTTGATATCCATGAAATCGAGTTATAGGCAATAAAATTGCCTATAACTCGATTTCATGGATATCAAGTTACAAAACGCCACTATAAGTCTTTATAAACGTCACTATAGGTCCTTGAAAACGTCACTATAGGGTTTAAATCGATTTTGAAAAACTCGATTTTCAAAAGAGGGGTATTTTCCTATTTAGTTTGGGAAGAAGGGAAAAAGGCTAATTAATTTGCCCGAAAAGGGCAAAAGCCCATTTTGTCCCATTTTCAAGTGTCTGATTATTCTTTTGGACATATGTAGTTCCTTGTCTTACACACACCGAGTTATACGAAGTCTTCACTCTTTGAAACACGCATCCTCTAAATGAAAGCTTCCTAGAGTCGTCATTTAAAATTGTCCAAGAGCAATTAAAAATTGTACCCCACCAGAAAGCAAAATATGGTTAATTCTGGGTACCACACCATCGACTTGATCACTAACGTTTTGGAAATATCAAATATGTGTCCTTCAAAAGGCGCTGTTATTATAGTCCAGGACTTTCCAATAATTAAGTTATAATTTCCTTAAATAACTCGTGGGCCCACCCTTCTGAGAGAGAGAGAGAGAGAGAGAGAGAGAGAGAGAGAGAGAGTATAGTCCGAGACTCTCTGATAATTAAGTTAGAATTTCTTTAAAGATTGCAAGAGCTCTAAAAGTCTTAGAGTTATGATTTTTTTCACATACCTCTAATTTGGTGAGGTCTAGTCTTTATATAGGGGATTTTAAGTGGGGCTTTTATTTGGTGGGAGTGAATTGTGGGAAGATTGCCCCCACATTTTGAAGTAGTGGGCTTATGTGATAAATCTCATTTTTGTCAAGTGTGGTTAAGTTTTCCTAAGTGTTGAATCATAGTGTTTATGGATGAGTGTGTTAATCTAGATGATCATCTTCTTGTGGATGGTTTTTAGCAAGCTTAGCAACCCTCTAGACATGATGTCTATGTTATTTTGTATCAATAAATTTCCATAGTGTTCATGTAGAACTTAAGTTTTATGGAAGAGTTGTAGTTATTGTACATGTATTATAGATTCTGCTTTTATACACTACGCTACATAAGTTAGTATAAGAGTCACACTATCCTATGTCATTTGGTGCTTGAGTAAGGCTAGGTTCCTGCCATGGCATGAAGAGGAGCACATAGGGGAAGGCATGTTGACATAGATGATGTGTATGAATGTGATGAGGTTGCATGCAATGCACAAAAACCGACATCCAAATCTGTTAAAGGATAGAGAAATTGTTTGATATCCTATTAGAGTAGCTCATCACTTTCGCCTCAAAACCGGCATCCAAATCTGTGTTATGTGGAGGAGGAGGAGGAGGAGGATTCGATCTTGAGGAGGAGGATTTCGATCTCGAGGAAGAGGATTGCGATGTTAAAAGAGTTGATATCGTTGACTAGGATTATTCACCAATTTATGAAGACTATCTTGAAGAGCATAGTCGAGGAGACAAGATTAAGATTGATGAAAATAAAGTCATATGCATACAAGGTGAGCTCATAAACTACACTCGAAGTTGTTGATGTTATAAAACACAATGACTCATCGAAACAATTAGTTTGTTCACCAATAAAAAGGTTCACAATTAATAAATAGAGTTTCAATCTCCCAGAGCTTGAATATATTCAAAACTATGATTTCTTTGGAGTTGATGGTTTTCTCTTCAATTTTCTTGGTGATAAAATTAATACTAATTTGAAAGTTTTAATTGAAAAAAAAAAAAAAAAAACTTCTTTTTTGGAAGTTTTTGTTGAACAATAATGAGTAGAGTTGAGGCTAAGGCATTAAAGATTGTTGTTGGGTAACCTTTATGGAGGAAGTATGAACTTTATTAATGTATGCATGGATTATTCTTTAGGGTTCGCTTCATGTATCCCATCATGGCAAAAAATGTTAAGAATTAGAATTCTTTCCACAAGATATATTATGAATAGGGGTGTTCACCAAACTGCACAAATCGGAAAAATTGCACAAAAACCACTTGCAAAATGGCATAATTGCACAGCACCACAAGTAATAGTGTATTGCACTGCATCGTATGATGCAATGTGGTTTGTGGTTTTATAATAAAAAACCACACAAACCGCACCCTCTCTATATATTAACATATTTATTTATTTTTAATATTAAATATATTATTAATAGTTTAATAAACCCTAGTTTTCCCAAAAAAAAAAAAAGTTTAATAACCTTTGTAAGTATTGACTAGGAAAGTCAGCCCAAAATAAAGAAAAACTAGCTCAATAGTTTAAAACTTGGTTCAAAATAAAGGGAAAAATTAGTTTTAGGTTAGGTAGGAAAAGCCCAAAATTCGAAAAATATACCAACTTCAAATTGTAGCTTATACACCACACTGCACATGTAATTGCAAAAATGAGGTGCGGTGCAGTTATGGTTTTGGCTAAACTCTAAATCGCACAACACTGCATATGTGACCATAAAAATAAGGTGTGGTGCTAAAAATGGCCTAAAATTGCACTGCACCTCACCGTGAACACCCCTAATTATGAGTGAGAAAAAAAGATAGCATATTGATTCATCTTGTTTTGCAAAAGAGAATAGAGTAGAGAGTATTATTTGGGGTTCCAATAGATTGTGGAAGATTGCCCCCAAAACTTGAGGACAAGTTTTTTCCAACCCGAGGAGAATGTTGTAGATTGGCTGAGAGAGTGGAAGATAATCTTTGTTATTTTATGTTGTTTACCATTTCCTAGTTGAATTAGATTTGTATTGCCCATTTTTAGTTGAATTAGGACTTTATTTTATGTTCATTCATTTTTTCTAGTTGAATTAGAATTTTATGTTGCTTTCTTTCCCAAAGAAGTTGCTTTCATTTTCTCTAATAGAATTAGAATTTTGTTATTTCTTTTTCTAAATAAAGGAGTCCAAATCTTCTATTTCATCAATTGTGCTCCACTCCATGTTCCACCAAAAAAACTTGGATAGCTAGCCTCTCCCATTAAGTGAGATAACCCCTGATGTTAACATTAAAACAAAAAATTTTCTATTCCGTAACTTTTGTTTCTTCTCTCTTGTTTTGTTTTGTTTTGTTTTTTTGTTTTTTTTTTTCTCTCTATATGGTTGACATTAACTTGAACTCTTTTGATTTTTGTCTCTTGCCGCAGCTTTATTTCTCCTCTCTGTTGTCTCATTGTATTCATATCTTTCTCTCAAAGCTTTATTGTCCATTGCCATAGAGATTCCTTTTGTCCTATATCTCCAGATTTATTTTCAACTTTTGAGAGACTTCTACTGAAACAAGCAACCTTCAACGCCTTTTAAGTATTGTTTAGTCACACAGTAAGTTCTCCATTTTTGGTTTAGTGTAAATAAATTTCTTTAAAAAAAAAATTGGATTTATAACAACTTTCTTATACACACTTGTGAGTTTGTGTCTAAAGTGTGTGTGTGTATGATGATGCACAAAAATCGTTAGTAAGTTGATCATCCACACATGTGTCAATAGGTGCACCTGAAGAACAAAAGAGAAGAACCAATTAAAGAGCATCGGTGGGGTACCGGCCAAAGACCTTCTGAAAGTTAAATCAATGATGGAAGAATCTCCAAGAACTCAATAGTGCAAGAGATAGAGAGAATTCACGTATCTTGATTTGTGAGGGTTTTGGGGTTTTTATAGTAGTATAGAGCTGGTCTTAGTTTCTTGATGAAGAAGGTATTTTCTTATGGAGAAGATCTTTTCTAACGTCCATATATTGTAGGATTCTTTCCTTGTAGGGATCCCTCAGATTGCAGTGGAACATAGAATGCAAGGCATTCCCAAATTAGTTTCCTTGGAAACTACTTAGGTCAAGTGGGTGCCATATGGCTTTGCCACCTGACAACCCCTTGACGATCAATTGATACGTGACGATCGTTAAGTACTTGACGACCCCTTGGTACATGACGACCAATAGATACGTGACAACCATTAGGGCGAGGCGTGTCATGCAGTGTCAGGGAGGGTACCTGATGACCCCTTGGTATATGATGACCTATTGATACGTGACGACCGTCAAGGCGGAACGTGTCGAGCGGTGTCAAGGAAGGTACTTGACCATCGTTGGGTCCTTGATGACCCCATGGTACATGAAGACAAATTGATATGTGTCGACTATCAGGGCGAAGCATGTCGCGCAATGTCAGGGAGGGTACCTAACGACCCCTTGTGATCGATAATACTTTTGGTGACCGAATATTCTTTTGGTAAGCTTATGATGCTTTTGGTAATCAAAGACTCTAGGGTGTTAGAGAAAATTTTCTAATTGGTAAAAATATTCCCTAACATTGCGCGACATGCTTCGCGTTAACGGTTGTCACGTATCAATTGGTCGTCATGTACCAAAGGGTCATCAGGCACCTTCCCTGACATCGCGTGACACGTTCCGCCCTGACAATCGTCACATATTAATGGGTCATCAGGTACAAAGGGGTCATCAGGTACCAAAGGGTTGTCAGGTCGTAAAGCCATGTGGCACCCACGTGACTTGAGTAGTCTCCAAGGAACCTAATATGGGAATGCTTTGCATTCTATGTTCCACCGTAATTTGAGGGATCCCTACAAGGAAAGAATCCCACAATATATGGACACTAGAAAAGATCTTGTCCATAAGAAAATACCTTCTCCATCAAGAAACTAAGGTCAACTCTACGCTACTACAAAAACCCCAAAACCTTCACAAATCAAGGTATGTGAATTCCATCTAGCTCTTGTACTATTGAGTTCTTAGAGATTCTTTTGTCACTTATTTAACCTTCGAAGGGTTTTCTCTTTTGTTTTTCAGGTGTACCCATTGGCATGTGTGTGGACGATCAACTTACTGACAATTTTTGTGCATCATCAGTTGGCGTCGTTTGTGGGGAGCATGTCATGTTGTGTTAGGGTACCTGACGACCCCTTGGTACACGACGACTGTCAGGGCAAATCGTGTCGTGCGGTGTCAGGGAATGTACCTAATGACTGTTGGGTACCTAACGAGGTACTTGACGACCCATTGATACGCGACGGCTGTTAAAGTGTTGCGTGGTGTCAAGGAAGGTACTTGACAACTGTTGGGTACTTGACGACCCATTCATTCGTGACGACTGTTAGAGCGAATCGTGTCGCGCTGTGTTAGGGAAGATACCTGATGACCATTGGGTACCTGACAACCCTTTGGTACCTGATGACCCTTTGGTACGTGACGATTGTCAGGGCAGACCATGTTGCACTGTGTCAGGGAAGGTACTTAACGACCGTTGGGTACCTGACGACCCTTTGGTACCTAACGACCCATTGATACGTGATAACCGTCAGGGTGGACTGTGTTGCGCGGTGTCAGGGAAGGTACCTAATGACCATTAGGTACCTAACGACCATTTGGTACCTTACCCATTGATACGTGACGACTATTAGGGCAGAACGTGTCGAGTGGTGTCAGGGAAGGTACTTGATGACTGTTAGGTCCCTGATGACCCTTTGGTACATGAAGACCAATTGGTATGTGTTGATCGTTAGGGCGAAGCGTGTCGCTTAGTGTCAGGGAAGGTACTTGACAACCCCTTATGACCGATGATACTTTTGGTGACTGAAGATTCTTTTGGTAAGCTCATGATGCTTTTGGTAATTGAAGACTCTAAAGTCATTACTCTCAAGAATCTACTAATCAACAATTAAGCAATTACAAGTATAAGGAATCATACCAATTACCCTGGCCTATCCCGAAATACCAACCTATAGTTGAATCTTTGCTCCAATACCCAATAGGACTTGAACTTGTAGTAGACTTCTTTCCTTTGATGCACAAACCTTCAATTTGTGACTAACCCTTTGCACGGATCCCAATACGTGACTAACTCCAGCAACTTGAACAGATGTTGTTGGCTGCAAAGTTCTTCACTTCATTAAAAATGAAAATCAAGAAGCACTTGGTTACAAAACCCTATGGCATACAAATGCAGTAACTTCACATAGAAAAAAATAAGTCTCTTGGTCTTTGTATCTGTGTGTGACGGCTCTTAAAATAAGGTTTATATATGTTTAGGATTGTGAGAAAAGAAACCCTAAACAAATACACAAAATTGGACCGAATTTCAGATCGGGAAATTCTAAAATCGTAGTTCTCAATAGATCGAGTTGTTGTCAAGCTATTTATCGAGCTTCACATTAAGTCTCGATAGCAGGCATTTGTCAAGCTATTAGTCAAGACTTAATGAATAGCTTTTCTTCACTTGTTTCTTGAACCAATCTTCATGTTTCTAATATTTGACTTGAATAACATGTTTCTTGAAGTACTAAACCTATCTTAGATTTCCTCAATTACAAGTAAAGTGTATTTTGTCAAAGGATTAGCCAATTACAATAAAATATTACCCTAACAGAAATAATTTTTCTTGACTTGTCAGTCAAGAAAAAAAGTCAAGAATTCCCATAATTGACCAGTACTTCTTAAAAAATCTTCTAATTTTATGCATGCCAATCAATTCCTTGATTTACCAAAAATCCCAAATTTAAGAGTTCTCTCGTGTTGATTGTTCTTAAGAAATTTCAAACCTCTTTCTTCTACTCAAGTTGGCCAGCGACAAGAATTGTCTTTCTTTAAAATCTTTTGCTTCTCTTGATTTATTAAGGAAGCAAAACCTAATGTCAATTGTTATTCGCTTTATATATGTTTGGATCCAGAGGTACGTAGGCAGTCTTTAACAAAGGTAAGGTTGGCGTACAGTAAAGAGTCCATAATTGGAATATTTTGATCCCTCCTTTAGAACTTCCCTAGCGTACGGTTAAGTTTTTCCAAAACTTTCATTCGACCCATCATATATTGTTTAGGATTCCCTCAGTGTACAGTAAAGAGTTCTTTGAATATTTTGATCCATCCTTTAGAAATTTCCTTGGCATATGATAAAATTGTTCTAAAAATACCTCTCTTGGCTTGAATCAATGATCACACAGGAGTTTCGAGGTTGTTCTACGTTGTTCAAAGCTAGTCTCCATGCAAACCATCAATTCATACTCGTTCTGTATTTTAGTTTGTGTAACCCACATACAAAAACTTTTCTCTGACGGTGTTGCACACTATTAAAGTGATGCAAACAAAATCTACAACCTAAGAGCCTCACAAAAATCTGTAAAACACAATGCGAAATGCAAAATTCGTTCTCTATATATTGGGTACTACTTATGGTGTTTATACATACACCACTTCATTAATATTAAGTGAGATAGTGGAGTGGAGTAACAATTCAAGCCATTACTATATAACTCCCAATTGTTACTTTTGGGAGAGGTATACAGAGGGACGTGCTCACTTTGACTGTCCTATATTCCTAACACCATCTTTTAGAACTTTTTCCTGGAGTATGGTTAAGTTGTTCTAGAAACATTTTCCTCAGTAGTAAATCCCTATTGATAATCCATCTTTTAGATTTCCCTTTCTATACAGTTAAGTTGTTCTAGAAGCATTATTCTCAGTATTAAATCCCCAGTGGTAATCCATCTTCTAAAACTTCCTCTTGCATATTGTCAAGTTGTTCTAAAATCAACTTTCGAAATTTCCCTCTTCATACAGCCAATTCCAAGCATGGACAGCGTACCTCCTCCTTTTCACTTTGGTTTAACTTAGGTCACAAAATTCAGGTGTCCTCTTTTACATTAATGCTCACCTTTCAAGCTCCATATAATGAAGGGCATTCTGTAAGCAGTAAACACCCCATTTTGCAACATTTATTAAACCTCATTTTAAGTGCAAAACAATCATTCCATAAGTATAAGGAAAAATCATAATCTTGACCATTTGATCTTCCAATACAGCAGTAAAAATAAATTTAGTTCTAACAATATATAATATACTTAAATCGAACCGTTAGATTAAAGAATATAGTTGTATTAAGTTTTAACAGTCCACTTGCATTTGCACAATTAAAGTGAATCAAGTATGATTATTACTTCCTTCTCATAAAAAAAGAAAGTATGATCATTACTTCTTAAAAAAAAAATGATTATTACTAATTAATTATGATTAGTTTATTATTAATATAATTAAGTAGGTGTCATAATCTTATTGATTTCCCATAATGGTAATTGTGGAGATGCATACGTACAATAAATTTAAGAGTTTGAATTGTCATTAAGTCCAAAAGTTTTAAACAAATTATTGATTATCTTAATTATGAGAAATGTTAATAAGTGCCGTTGGGGCATTGGTTAAGAATTCATTTTAAGAAAGTTTTGACATCACTCGTTAACATGACTCTTAATTAATTAGGTGCCATAATCTTAATTGATTAACTAATTAATTAAGTATTTAATGTTATAGATATTTAAAAAATCAATTCAATCTCGTAGGAGGTTAAATTCAAACTCCCTAGTTAAAAGAGTCAAAAATAGTTTAGACTCAAAACATTGCACAAAAGGAGGACATGGACACTTGGATGAAGGATATAAGTGTCGATTGGCACTCAGAGGCTTGATTCATGTGCCGATTCGGCTCTTGAGCCTAGACTCCTCCCAAATTCCTTTTTTATTTTTTGTGATTTTTTCAATTCCAGCTCATAAATGGCTAGTTTATCTGAATAATTGCTGAAATTCAACCCATGAGGAGTTTCAAATTCATCTTAACTCTTATGTCAAAGATTTTTATCCCTTTATAAATAGAAGAGACCCCCTTCATTTGCAAGGCGCTCAAAAATCTTTAAAAGTTCTTTCGGGAAAGAGCCATAAGGTGACTATTGATCCTTTGCCAGTCATGACATTATACCCCCTCAAAAGTCTCAAAGTTTATAACATCTTTAGTATAAAGTAAAAACTTGACTCAAATAAGACCTTCAATATGTTTTCACACACCAATCATCCACGAATTGTCATTATTCAACCAAGATTCACAAAAAAACATGAAGAACACCTTGAAGGAGTCAACCAAAGCTCTAGATATCCAAGCTTTGATCCAACAGGTGCTGCCCAAACCACCCCAATTAGAATCAGGGGGTGCTAGTGCTCTACCCAAACCGTCCTGATCTAATCTAAAGAGGTTCTACCCATCCATACCAATCCTTGATCTAAACCAATAAGTCAAACGACCTCAAAGTGCAGCCCAAGTTCTATGCTTGAAGGAAAACGTGCTGCACAAAAATCCAAAACCAGAAAAACATTCTAAATCATTCCTGAATCCAACATTGCACGCATGCTTAATTCCAACATGAAAAATACTCATTTCACTTTACATGAGCTGGGTGCAATAAGTTAGATTTTGATAAGGCATCACTTGTTGGCGTGGGCAAGGTTGTCAAAATTGGGAGCCTACGTAAGATCGTAGGATCAGATTGTAGATTGCAATATCCTACATTATTTGAGAAAAAAACAAATTAGTATGTTAAATAATTATATAAATTATATATTCATTCATAAATTTGCATAAATTTGATGTAATTACCATATATCACTACATCAATTTATAAGCATTATTTAAAGAGGCAAAAACTTGGTGACACTCTATTGGGATGTTATTTTTCATTTGAGTCCAACTGAGCTTTTATTCAAATTAAAGAAGATTACAAGAAATCAGGATCATTTGGAATTGTCAAAATTGTATGATCCTATCAATCCTGAACGATTACAAAGATCCTTAAAAGATCTGGATAATTTTGAGCAGGTGGGATTGTAATATCTAGATTGAGATTTTGACAACCATGGGTGTGGGTGTATGTTTCAAACACTTTTATTATAATTTATTTTCTAGCTATTGAGAATTTATAAGTAACTAGCATTGGCTGCACGTGCAAGGCACGTGCTACTCCCAGTAGTGAGAAAATTAATATAGATTTTGTGTGTGGAATCGTGAATTTTGGCTCTTCCAATTTGATTATATTAAAAAAAAAGTCTAAGAATACAACAAAATATCACAATATTTTCACAATATCTTCGTTTTTAGAATCCGAATAGATATATATTTTTTAAATTTTATTTGAGAGAAATGCTACATTCATAACATTTTTAAAACAAATTCTAAATGACAAGTTATTATTGGTTTTAAATTGATAACATTGTTATTGTTATTCTCAAAACATTTATTTTCTGTTGTGGTTTGTCATAGTCTCATATTTTATTATTTTATTTCGACTTGTAAGAAATTGACACTTCAATATTTGTAAAAATATTGTGAAATTTGTTGTGTCGGTATACCAATATATATGCTAGCTTACATAAATATTTAAAAGAAAAAAAAAACACAAACCGATTACTAGGAAAAAAAAAAACTTTAGGCACAGTAGAAATTAATTTTAAAATGTTGTGGACTTAGCATTTTTTTATTTGATTTATAAGAAACTGATATCTCAACAATTGTGAAAATATTGTGATAATAATAAGTATTGTAACACTTTCTCAAAACATTTATTTTCAGTTGTGGTTAGTCACAGTCTCATATTTTGTTATTTTATTTTGACGTGTAAGAATTGGCACGTCAATAATTGTGAAAATATTGTGAAATTTGTTGTGTTAGTATAACAATATATATGCCAGCTTATATAAATATTAAAAAAAAAAAAAAACACAAACCGATTACTGAAGAAAAAAAAAAAAACTTTAGGCGTTGTAGCTATAGTGCCAGTTGAATAAACCAAAAACACTGTAGCTCTAGTGCTATCCATCAATAATAGCTTACCTATGATTTGTTGTAAAATTAATGTTAAAATGTTGTGGATTTAGCAATTTTTTATTTCATATATAAGAAACCGAGATTTCAACAATTGTGAAAATATTGTGATAACAATAAGTGTTGTAATATTTTTTTAAAACATTTATTTTCAGTTGTGGTTGGCTACAGTATCATATTTTGAAAAAAAAAAAAAAAAAAAAGGGACTCACGAAACCAAAGCACTATTGTAGCTACAGTGCTACATAGTACCAACACTTTGGATGCACAGTGCTGAAGCATTGTAGTGGCATAGCCACTTTTATTATAAAACATTTATTTTCAGTTGTGGTTGGTTACGGTTTTATATTTATTATTTTATTTCGACTTGTAAGAAATTGACACGTAAATAATTGTGAAAATATTGTGAGATTTGTTGTGTTAGTATAACAATATAAATGTTAGCTTACATCAATATTTAAAAGGGAAAAAAAAAACACAAACCAATTAATAAAAAAAAAGAAAAAACTTTAAGCACTATAGCAATAGTGCTAGTTGAATAAACAAAAGGGTTGAACAAACAAGGGGAAAAAAAAAAAAAAAAAAAAGACTCACGAAACCAAAGCACTGTTGCAGCTACAGTGCTACACAGTGCCAACACTTTGGATGCACAATGCCGAAGCACTGTAGTGGCATAACTGCTTTTATTATAAAACATTTATTTTTAGTTGTGGTTGGTTATAATCTCATATTTTATTATTTTATTTCTACTTATAAGAAATTGATATGTCAATAATTCTGAAATTTGTTGTGTCAGTATAACAATATAAATATCAGCTTACATCAATATTTAAAAGGAAAAAAAAAAAAAAAAAGGACTCACGAAACCAAAGCATTGTTGCAACTATAATGTTGCATAGTGCCAACACTCTGGATGCACAGTACAACATAATTGCTTTTTATATAAAGAAATAGTTGTTGGGCAATTATGAGAAAAATAGCCGTTGGGCAATAATTGATAATATAGTCGTTGGACTTTTATGGGTTATTAGTAACCAATAACTATATACTATTATTTTCATAAGTAACCTATATAATACTCACCACAACACCTTTTCTCATAAGTCTTTTTACTACTCTATATTTAGGTATACACAATTCTATTATCTCTCTCCCACATATTTTTCTACAAAAGTGGTTGTTTTTAAGGAAAGACAATAGAAGATTGATCTTAAACCTTTATGAGTGAAAGTACGTCCATTATGAAGGTCGACGTTATAGTCTAATCCTAGGAGGTTGTTTGGTCAAGAGAACTAATTGCCCCAAGTTTTACTTTAGGTAACATGAATCAACCTTAAGGACAATGCCCTTTGCATGATTCTATAGCACTATAAAATTGTTCCTAAATTTACATATATTTATTTTGTTATTGTTTATTTACATTCTTGCTAATTATTTGAGATATTGTTTGTTGTATCAAACTTATTTATTCATTATTATATTTCCAACATCACAATAATTATTTTCTGGCAATCATATTAGAAATTCATATGGACTTCCAACAAACCTAAATAACTAAAAATGACCATCTTGTAGGAAATAAGAATTTTATAACAGGGCATGGAATTATGCCAAGCTCGTAAATTTGTGTTGAAGTTGTATAAGATATATATTATTCTTGTATTACTCTTACGTATTAGCTTAAGCAGTAGAATGTGTCCAGACTTCATATACTCGAGTTGATGCTGCTGGATCTAGACTGAAAAATGAAAACTTTGGGCCGTTTAGAATTGATGGGCTTCATGGCTCATTACCTAATAAAGCAATCATTTTCTCCATGTTAACCGGCCCGTCATACTGGGTTCAACTCGTTTTTTACTCAAACCCAGAAAATCCTAAACCTGGACCCACTTGACCCGATTTGACCCACTTACTTTTTCTTTTCTTTTTTTGTTGATGAAATCTGACCCACTTGCTTTAGTCTACGTGATGTCTAAAGACCTAGAATTAAATTCTTTCTTTGACTGTGTTACCATAAAAGTATTCCAACTCGTGAAGTTTTAGGTTCAAGGGGCATAAATCTTGACACGGCATGTGAACTATGTGCCCTGGCCACGGAATCCATATCCCATGTCTTAAGGGATTGTATTGTCGCAAAATTTTTTTGGAAGTTGCTCGGCATCCCTAGTAAGCACCATGATTCTTCCTACTTGATCTTGAGGAATGGATGAAAGGGAATTGCTCCTCCAAGAGTACATCGAGGCAACATCAGCTGCCTTGGAAGATAGTCTTTCCGTTTGGTATTTGGCAGTTATGGAATCAAAGGAATTCTTTTCTATTCTCTTTTGGTACGGTGACTAGAAACATCCAGGACATTTTTATTAAAAAGAGTGTTGAATTCTTTGCAATTGTCGATGACAAACCCAACAAGAATCCGTGAACTAATATTTAGGTAAAGTGGACCAAACCTCCTATGGGGTGGTTGAAACTAAATACAGATGGATTTGCTGTTGGTAATCTTGGGATAGCAGGTGGTGGAGGGTTGATTCGTAATGAGAATGGTGATTGGATTATAGGATTTGCTAGATCACTGGGAATTACTTCTGGAGTCATGGTAGAGTTATGGGCTTTAAAGGATGGTCTCACACTAGCTTCTCAACTTAGAATTGCTGACATTTGTGTTGAGCTTGATGCTAAGCTTATTGTTTTACTTCTCAATAATTACTCGATAAATAATCTCATGCTAGAGCCTTTGCTTAGTGATTGCAGGACCCTATTGAAGAAATTCCATAGTACAACTGTTCAACACATTTTCAGGGAGACAAACTAATGTGCTAATGCATTGGCTAAATTTGGAGCCACCATTTCGTTGGATTTTGTTAATTCTGTTAACCCACTGCCTGTGGTGGAGGATTTGCTGGCTTTTGACAAAATCGAGCTTTATTGTAATAGACTTATTAGTACTTAATCTATTTTAGCGTTGGTTACCAAAAAAGAAAAAGAAAAAAGAGCAGCGTTAATTTATTACTAGCCTGATAGGCTATACATTTTTTTAAATTGAAATAATGCTCAATTTTCTAGCCAAAACAATAAATGCACATGACCAGGTGAATCTTAAACACTTTTTTTTTTCTTTTTTTCTTTTGCCACATACCTTGTATGCAACATAACCTTTCCCAAAACAAATTTAGAGTATGCATAATAACCTCCTCGGCTATTTGTATGATTTTTTTTTTTAATTATTGAAATTAAGCTAGTAATTTCCTTACCACAATGAAGAAAAGTCTGAAATTAAGAGAGGGATTTTAGAGAGAAAAAGAAAAAGTGAAAATATATTAATAAGAAGAATGGCGTCTAAAAGATATTAATTGATGGGTTCTAGTTAGCTCAACTAGTAAAGTTTTTGAAGGTTGAATAAGATATTTGGGATTTAATCCTTATCTACACCAAAACCAATTGGTGTTTTGGTCTGATAATAAAGAATTATCATTTAGAGCGGACGTCACAGATTGAAATTTTCTTTTAAAAAAAAGAAAAAAGATATTAATTGAATAACCATGTTTTAGACAGGATGGGTACCTGACATCCAACCCAAAATCCAAAAATTTTAAAATCTCTTAATTTAAGGTTTGCCTAATCTATCACTTGTTAAGAGGATAAAGAGATCCCAACAAGGGGATGTTATATAAAGAGATTAACCCTAATCATAAACTAACTCTAGAGTGTAGCATAAAATAGGAGTATTATATTATAGAATCAACGGTTGTACAGCGTACAGGTACATTGAACTTGCACTGATATCATTAACATTAGGAATTTTAAGAATGACAATAATAAAGAAAAACTAAGACAATATGCTCATTTATGTAAAGTGATACAATATTAAGAGTGGTGCATGTAGCTAAATCTGATTAAGTAATCATTGCTTTCAAATATATTGTGGGTGATACAGAAATAACACTCTCAATTTCAGTGTCTACTTTTAACCGATTTGAGCTTTCTTCATGCTCCAAGCACTCATACTTGCGATTTTGACATTCTCAGTTCCGTTATTGAAGACGTGCAAGTTGGCTTTTCCATCAATTGCCAATGTAGGGTAAACTCTAGCTGCGATAACAGCCTTTCCTCCTCCACCAAAGCTCTCCACAATTGAATGATCAATCTGTGTTGTAGGATCGACATCAAATGCATTGAGTCAAAAAAACAATGATGAAATGGGTAAAAGGGCTTAGGAAACCATAAAGTTCTTATAGTACATATGGAATGCTGTTATTGCCTTATTGGTTTGTAACTGCATGAACATTACTCATGCATGTCAACAATTGTGGGGTCGGGCCCAATAATATTGGGTGGATTCTTTGCAAAAGACTCCTTTATTAAACTGGCTTAATCCATGTTTGGGGGTCAAAACCTAAGGCCTTCTCTTTTTTCTTATTTCTTTTTTTCCTTCAGTTGCATGGAAGAGGGACAGAAATGAGGGTTTGAACTTAAACATTTTCGTTGGAGGGTAATTGTTAGTTTACACACTATATATACAATTTATTTTTTTGAACTTAAATATGTGTATGTTATATGTAATAGATAAAATGTGTAATGGACACCACTTTTTATTAGAAATAATAAGACGTATTAATTGAATTATAAGACTCTTAACTGATGAATACAGTTTTATTTATTTATTTATAAAAATGAAATGATTCGTTTGATTGCAATGATTTGTGACCAAGTAAAATATAAATATATATATATATATATATATATGGGGGCAGCATTGTGTGAATAAGCTTTGGTGGGCAACACTTTTAATAAATTAAAAGGGCCATATCTTGAAGTGATTGATAAAAGCTTTAGTGGGCTAGACTTTTACACACGGTGCAATTCTAACAAGCTTCCCAGGAATGCGATGTATGGGAGGATTGATTATTCAGATAGGTTGACTTTCACCTAACATATAGAAAATTGCACATAATTTATAATTTCGTAGCAACTTACCAAGCTTCTAAGTGATAGTTCCTCGTGAACGGGGTCCACATCCAGAAAAGTGCCATAACTTGTTTTATCATTATTATTATTCAAGGACGACCTGTCAACCAGAGAATGGTGAGTTCAAATCTTTGAAGTTTGGTAAAATGATGATGGCTTGAAAAAGAGAGAGATTGAGGAGCACCTGCTTTGGTCACTGCACATAAGCACCACATATTTATTTTGACCTTTGAATATTCTGTAGAACACTGCCGTGTATTCTTGCAAGCCCTTTGAAGCCAAAACAAGCAGCCCGAATGGTCCAAGACTCCCTTTAACGGATGCACTTTTTTTGCTGCAAAGTACTTGTGGATTGACCCAACTTGGGTCCAGCACTTCGGCTTTCCCCAAGTCACTTACTTTGAATGAAATCACAACATCTGCCTGTAAAACAAAAAGAATAATATCTGTTTTAGCATAATGGATAGGACCAGTAACAAATAAGCAATATGCCTAGTGGGTTACAGGTTACTTGCACAGGCTTTTCATGCCTGAAATCTAGTATAACTTTTTGACTTTGGTACCTTAAATTTAAAAAATTGAGATTTTGGTCTTTGAAATTTTAAAAAGAAATTAATATGCTGCCTTCATCCATTTTTCTATTTATGTGATTAACAGGATGCTGAGATACTAATTTTTTTAGAAATATAATAAAACCAAATGCACATTTAAGGGACTAAATTAAATTGAACCAACCCTATATTCAAGGGAATGAAATCAAATTGACCCCATAGACAAAATATAATTTACCCCCCCCCAAAAAAAAAAAAAAAAACCTAACCTGTGCAGCTGTGACACCAGAAACTTCAAGTGATAATCCTCCCTTAAGGACTTGCTGAGGCAAGTGCACTTGGTGGCCACGCAGCTTTTCAATTTCTGCTATGGGCCATTGCATTAATTGTTTTTTGGATTTATCCAGCCAAATAGTTCTTGGAATTGCCTGCAAAAGGTGCCCAAAAAAAAAAAAAAAAAAAAAAAAAAACCCTTTTATCAACCATAAACATTACCTTGTAAGTTGGAAGGCTTAGACTTTTATTAGAAATTAATGAAAGCAATAGTTTACAAGTAATTACCTGAACTCCAGCCCATCCCTTCTTTATATCATCCGCGGGAATAGAAGACTCGTTTAGCCAACCCCACAAGATTCTTCTATTTTTTATACTATCAAAGAAAGTTTTTGAAGCATAAAATTTCCCATAATCATACCTCAAGCCCAAATCACTTTCCACGGATCCATTATCCGGAACATAGATATCCTTCTTAGGATTATAAGTTCCAATGGTGTAGTATTCATATTTAGTATCATCCAAGCTCACCTTGAGCACATGTTTAACATCAGGACCAAGAGTTGAAGTGTCAACACCAAGTTTGGAATTAATCAAAACTGGGAAAAAATCAGGACACTCCCACATTCCAGTGTCCTTAGCTGAATGAAGTGGGTGTTGGGATTTAATCCAAGTAACGAAATCTTTGCTCGTATATAGAATAGCTAATCCCCTACGGTCCGTTTTGCTTCCAATCAACACTCTCCAAGTCCCATCTGGGCCTAACCAAGCAGTGGTTGGGTCCCTAAATGAGGTTGCATTAATTTCGTTCAGTGAAGAAGGTGCCATTAATGGATTATTTGGTATCTTAACCCATTCAATAAGGTATGGGTCAGAGAGATTTTTGGGCATGGCCAAATTTTGCACTTGTTGGTTCTGGGGGTTGATTCCTGTGTAGAGAATGACTGGTGCGCCCCAGGGCATGATTGTGGTGGAACCTGACCAGCAACCATTGATATCAGACGGCTGAGATGGGTAGATGGCTGGATCATGCGGGGTCCAGTTCACTAAATCCGTTGATGTAGAGTGGGCCCAGACAATGTTGCCCCAAACTGCACCTTTGGGGTTGTATTGGTACATCAAGTGGTAAATTCCCCTATAAACCATTGGTCCTGCATATAGAGTCATAGACATTAATCACATGTAAATATGTCCAAAAAATTTTGAGTTATATAATAAAACAAAGGAGGACTATACTCAAAACATTTTCCAGAATAACCATACTACAAAACTTTTCATGCAAACACACAGTCCTAGTACTGTTGTATTTTATTTTATTTTTCACATTTACATTTATTGGTTCTTCAGTATTTATGAAGAGGCCATATTTATTAGTTTCAAGAATAGAGGGACCAATTTTTTTTTTTTTTTTTTTTTGTGTGTGTAGGAAAACCAAGTCAGAGAGAAGAACTAACCATTAGGATCTGCATATCAAGAGACACCCATTTGTCCATTTCACCATCAGAACAAGTTATAAGGAAAAAACAAAGAACGAAAAAAATGTTATATTAAGAAATATGGAAGTATAAAAAAAATGAGAGAAAGATAAGAAAAAGAGAGAGAAAGAAAGTTAGGTGAACGAAATTAATACCATTGATCCAATTTTTGGGGGGTTGGAAGTGATAAGAAGTTCTATATGGTTGATATTTAGAAGGAGTAGTTGAAGAAACTTGAAGGCTTTGGTCAACATGGTGGGAAGCTTCAAGCTCAAGAACACCGTGGCTGAGAAAGAGAGAACATAAGAAGAAGAAAAAGCAAGCAGAAGAGATGGCCATGTTGGCTTTGTGGGAATGAGAAGGAAGAAAATTGGATGAGTATTTATAGAGAGAGAGAGAGAGGTCTGGATATGAGGCTGTGATGTGGAGAGGATAAACTTATATTTTAGATCACGTTAAATGTTTACAAGTCATAAAATTTGAAAGATCCAAATATCATTAACTTCAGTCAAAATTAAACAACTATATTGGGTGACAAACACCAGAGAGAGAGAGAGAGAGAGAGAGAGCTAAGACCTTGTATCAATCAAATTAATATCATTTTCTACCTTAATGTCTAGTCAATTACGACTTGAGTAACTTGAAGCAAAAAAAAAAAAAAAAAAAACCCACTTGAGTAATTAGTCACATGCCCTTCTAGCATTTGAGCTGCTTTTCTACGAGGCACACTTGCTACAAAAATTGAACTTAAAATGTAGATTTTTGTAACATAAAGGTACATTGTAATTGAAAATTTAAAATGCAGTATATTGTTTACTGCACATGTATAAATTATTCAAATGATAAAAATATTGCTTAATATGGAATAAAAACAAAGCTTGCTTTGTACTTTTGGCTTAAAACTTAATGTATGTTGCATTTATATATGGAAAATGTTAATTGATGCCTTAAAGACATCAGTTAATGTACCATTTTAGAAACGTTTTTTATGGGAAAAGAAAAAAGTTAATTAACTTTTTTGCAACTTTTTCTATTTTCGTAAAAGTTGTGTCAAAGTTTTCTTAAAATAGTTTGTTAACAGTTACATTAAGAGCGCCTATTAACATGATCCTTAAATTTCAACTTAATTTTATTCAAAAGATTAAAAATATTGCTTCATAAAAATAAAGATTCACATTGTAATTTTATCTCAAAACTTAAAGTGGCATTTATATAATGGATTAATTTATTGACAATAAGATAATAACAACATTAATACATTTATATCCTATCATAAATTAGCAAGTAATTAAGTGTTGCTTGGATAAGGGTATTGTTAGGTTCAAAATATATATTCCTAAATGTTTAGGTTCTAAGTTTGTTGTATGTTGGCTAATCAAGAACAAAAACTTGTCTAGGATTAGATCTTAGGGTCTTTGAAGTGTTATAGGCATTGCTCAAGTTGATACAAGTTAAGATTCAAGAACGTACTAGCTACAGAAAGAAGAATTCAAAATTTGTTAAACTCGATCGATCAAGAGAGAGCTTCGATCTATTGAATTGCAAATTTTCGTAATTTTAAATAAAACCCACCAAACCACGAAACGTTTAGGGGTTTGAGTCCAACACTGCTAGGTATATAAAAGGAAAACATTAATACATGTTTTTCAAGTCTTGAGACTTACTCCTGTAAGATTTGTGAGGTTCTATACCTTCTAACTCTATCAAGCACTTATCGAAGATCAAATCCATATTACTAGTACTAGTGGAGTAAAGTTGCAGTTAAGCTTTTAGCTATCAATTGTACTGAAGATCAAGACATGAACATGTGGGTAATGTGAGAGTAGATCCAGATCAAAGAAGTATGAGGAATTCAGAGCCTAGTTTGGTAGTTGTGTTAGATTTACTACGAATTGGTATTCTTGACTTTAAATCTCAATTTGATATAGTGGATTGTTCTCTTCGGATAGTTCCTCCCAAGTTTTTTTTACCTTGAAATGAGTTATTCATTAATTTTCCAAAGTCATCATACTTATATGTGATGAATGTTTACCTACAAATTGCTATGCATGTTATATGTGATGAATGTTTAACATAGATCTTAATAATTAATCTAAGTAACTAATTGGCTAATAAATTAGGTTAAACATATTGTGTTGTCCAAGAGTCTAAAACTTAATAGGTATAATTAGTATAGACATTCCATCTTCTATATAAATGGTAAATAACAAACTACTACATCCAAGTAGTATTTTTTAATATGCATGAATTGAAGAGGAGAATTCAAACATAATTTTTTTTTAAATTTTTTATAATGAATTCAACGTAATTATGTGCATATACATTGTTTAAAATAAGAATAATATGTAAGCTAACTAAGATAGTATAAGGAGAAAACTTTTATGTTACAACTTTCATTGCAATTCTGATGCAGTCAACTTTGAGTGATAAAGAAATAATGATGAGTGTTTTTTTTTTTGGTAGAAAGAGAAAATATCATAAAAAACTAAATAGGAACAAAACGGTCATAGGCCACCCCGGCAAAATCAAGACTCAAAAGCAAGGATACATTTGTTGGGGGGTCTAAGAATATTTCAAAGTCTTAGGAGAGCAAAGCTTCCCTTCTAGCTAGCGCATCAATGCACTAATTCGCCTCGTGATAACAATGATTAATTTGGACTCTAGTAATATTGCCTAATTCGGTCTTACAGTCACTTACTAAAGCATCAATGCAATTTCGATGGTCATCTGGTTTCTGCAGTAGATCAACAATAAGCTTGGCATCCAATTCTATAATCACAGCAAGAAGCTTGAGAGCAATGCATAATCTGATACCATTGCGTAAAACTCAAAGCTCTACAGCCACACTAGTCGAAAATCTCACATTTCTAGCATAACCTTTCAGCCACTCACCTTTATCATTTTGGATTAGGCCTTCACCACCTGCCTTTCCCAGGTTGCCAAGCGAAGAGTCATCCGAGTTAAGCTTGAACCATGTAGGGGGAGGAAAACGCCAACTGACTGCAATTTGCCTTTGGTTTGAGGTCTGCTTAGCATGGATACCAATGTAAGCAAATTCCATAGCTTTAGCGAGGACATCTGACTTTAGATTTCACTACCCATTCTCCTTTCTAAACACCACACCATTCCTATTCAGCCATAATGTCCAAATGCCAAAAGAAAAGATGATACCCTATCTGATATCCGAAATAAGAGATGTTTTAGAGTTGCAGCAATTCTGTCTAAGCCATTTTAAAGTGTTTAAACCAAAGATATTAGAAGCAACCATAGGAGGTGATAAAGAGTTCCAAAGATTATGGGCAACATGGCAATCTCTAAGGACATAAAGAATGGACTTCAAACATTCCCCACACAGCTGACACATTGGTGAAACTTCCATACCTCTTGTTGCAAGAACAGTGCTGACCGGAATGCTCTTGTGAAGGCACTGCCACACAAAACACTTAATTTTTGGGATAGTGAATGCCTTCCAAATCCAATCCCATCAAAGCAGCCTGTGTAGTGTCCTTCCTCATCTAAGATTGCAAGTTTATAAGCTTCTTTTAGCTTAAAATTCCCATTTGGAGAAGAAGACCAATTGATACGATCCGCATTTCGAGCATAAAAGGAGATTGGGGTAGCCTTAATTTCTGAGATCAACCTGTCACGGAAGGAGAAAGAGCAACCACGCCAAGACCAACCCGAGAACCCAGCTACATCTTTCAAGGCAATCTACTCTTCCCCCCTACTAAGGCATCTAGCAATTAAACTCCGAAGCGGCCCTCTATCCAACCATTTATCAAACCAAAGAGATAACTTGCTGTCCTTGCCAACTACCCATTTCGCTCCTTTTTTGAAGACAAATTCACCTTTTCGAATAGCTGACCAAGTAGCTGAATAAGGCTTGAACCAAGCATTGGACAACCTCTTCGGGTAGCAATACTTTTGGGAGAGAACTCTAGCCCAAGGAGATGAGGATTTAGTATGAAGACGCCAATTTAACTTGGCTAGATTGGCAACATTCTTAGCCTTGGCAGCTTGGATGCCCAAACCCCCATCTTTCTTCGATTTTGTAATTTTCTTCCAGCTCACCAAATGAAGCCTCTTCTTGCCCTCTGATGAACCCCAAAGAAAATTGCAGCTAAGTCTATCAATGCTATTCATAATCTTTGTCAGAAGAGCTACGCATTGCATGGCATAGTTGGGGATTGTGGTAGTCACGGCTTGGGTTAAAACAAGCCTACTTGCAAAGGAGAGTAGGTTAGCTTTCCACCCAGCAAGTTTGCTTTACACCCTCTCAATAATGAACTCAAAGTCTTGGGGTACAGGTGAGTGTTTAATAAGAATCCCCAAGTATTTCCCTAACGAAGGAGTAAAGCGGAAGCCTAAAATGCACACAACTCAGCCCTAGCTTTAGAAGACACATCGGGAGAGAAGAAGACACAATATTTCTTATGACTAACCTTTTGACCTGAAATACTACAGAAGGAGTCCAACACCTCCTTAATCGCCACACAATTCTTCCGATCAGCCCTTACGAAGATTACCAAATCATCTGTGAAAAATAAATGAGAAAAGGCCAAACCGCTCTGAGAAACCTTGATGGGATTCTAATGATTGGAATTACACTTATCAGCAATGAAGGCACCTAAAACTTCCATACATAAAATTAAGAGATAAGGGGAGAGGGGGTCACCTTGTCTAAGACCCCTAGATGACAGAAAAGGCTCCAAGGCACCACCATTGAACAAAATGGATATAGACGAAGAAGAGATACAACTCATAATTAAGGTGATCAACTGGATGGGAATCTTGAAAAGAGAGAGAGTGTCTCTAACGAAACTCCATTCAAGCCAGTCATAGGCCTTTTCCAAGTAAATTTTGATTGCCATGCTCCCACCTCTACCCCTCTTCCTAGACATGGAATGGATAATCTCCTGCACAATAATGGCATTATCAACCCTTTTCCGACTTGGCATAAAAGCTGTTTGAAGCGAAGAAACAAGCCCAAGAAGCAATGACCTTAGTCTAGCCAAAATAATCTTAGTGACTATCTTATAAACCATGTTACATAAGTTGATTGGACGGTAATGATTAAAGGTTTCAGGATTTTGACATTTAGGAATAAGAGTAATGATAGTCTGATTGAGATAATCTGGAATTCTCCTAAGGCAAATATACCCTTCACTTCCTCAC
Source organism: Quercus rubra (assembly GCA_035136125.1). Taxonomy (NCBI): domain Eukaryota; kingdom Viridiplantae; phylum Streptophyta; class Magnoliopsida; order Fagales; family Fagaceae; genus Quercus; species Quercus rubra. The sequence goes on along the minus strand of CM068734.1, from coordinate 62,288,263 downwards.
GCACAGTGTCACAAACCAACAACCAAAAGCGTTGAAAAAACCCCGCATGAAGGCCATCAAGACCAGGCGCTTTCAATGTCTTAAGAGACCACAAACCAGCAGCAATATCATCATTGGATACTGGTCGGACAAGATTCTCAACCTCAACCTCATTTAGACAATTGTTCCAAAATGGAGGATTCTAAGCAGACCTAAAGGCAAACCTGTGACTAGTTATAAAAAGATCCGAGTACCCTTTCCTAATATAGATAGCTATTTCTCTTTCCCCTTGAATCCAGTTACCAACACTATCTTTCATGCACGGAATACGGTTTCTCCTTCTACAAACCAATGCCGAGGTGTGATAGAAACTAGTATTCCTATCCCCTTCCACCAGCCAAGTTATTCGGGACTTCATGGCCCAGAACTCTTCCTCAAACTTGGCAATTTCGTGGTATTCAGCTCTCAAATCTCTCTCCAAATCCACCAGAAAATTATTAGGATTAACTGACATGGTTGTTTGGATACCCCCAAGTCTGGCAAGGACTCTTTTCTTACAATGAAACAATTCCTAAAAATATTCTTATTCCGTATCCTTGCTTTATCCACAAAAGTTGAAACGGCCACAGTGAGCCTAGTTAGGCTAGCCCATGCCTCTCTCACAACCCTGGGGAAGTTCGGGTGGGTCAACCACATTGGCTGGAATCGAAAAGGGTGTGGAAACTTGACATCTTGGCTCCTATTCAGACACAGCAACATAGGGCAGTGATAATTGTTAGCCCTTTCAAGGTGCTGAACAGATGCTTCATGAAATAAACCATTCCACTCCGTGTTGAAAAATACCCTGTCAATTCTTTCTTGGATTAGATGGGTTAATCGACACTGATTCGACCACGTGAATCAGGTCCCAGAAAACCTATGTTGATCATCCTACAAGAGTCAAGACATTCGTGGAATCGTAAAGCTATGCTAATATTCACAACTCTCCCCCCGAATTTATCCTCTCCCATTAGAACCTCATTGAAGTCCCCTGCCATCACCCAGGGAAAAGAATGGAGATTAGACATAGTCTTCAAATTATCCCAAAACAGACGCCTCTTCGCAAATCTCGGACTGGCATAAACTGCAGACAGTAACCACAGAGTGCTGGAATAAATTGGAGTGACAAAAGCATGGATTTCTTGTTCCGTCTTCGAAAGATCTGATACACTCACCCAATAACCATCCCAATGTAACCACAAGCCACCAGATAAACCAATAGTATTAGTAAATATTGCCCCATCAAAGGGTAACCTGTCAGCAATCCTTTTTGCCCTATCGTTGATAGCTTTAGTCTTAGTTAGGATCAAAATAGCAGGATTGTGAAAACGAGTCAACTCAATAACATTATTATAGAAGGTAGGTTAAGAGTACCCCTATAGTTCCAGATAATTAAATTTATAATTACAAAATAAGTAAAAGTAAAACTAGAAACTTAGGAGAAGTTTGGAACCTCACCTCCTTCATCAAATTGCGTATCCTTACTTGGTACCTCGAAGACCACTAGTTGATCACAATGAAGCTTAACTGCCACTATCTATGCTAATGTTGAGTTTGACAAGCCTAATCATAAATCTTCGTAAAAAGAAAGTCATTGTCTTCCCTTCCAAGTAAACCAAAATATTAAAATTTTATATTAAAAAAAAAAAGAAGGAACTTCACAAATTGATCACATCAAACTTGAAGTTGAAGACATTGTCCCAACATACTCAAATTCAATGCCCTGGGGAATTTTAGAAGTGCAGCTCACTTTCTTCATTTTTAATGTTTGTAAATAGTGATCCAGCTGTTTGATTGGCTAGCAGGATCCACAGGTTATTTATTTGGATTTGATGATTAACAGCATGCCATCCTTTACAAAATGGGCAATGTCTATTACATACTATCTTGTTACACATAAAATACACATAATTTAGTTTTTAAACTAAAATCATGACTTCAAAACACAATTTTAATTCAAAAAATACAGTATATGTAATAAGATGTGTAAGATACATTACCCTTAAAAATTTGTACATAAACAACTAACTTAAATAAAATTCAAGAACTTTCTCAAAAAAAAAAAAAAAAAAAAACATTCTAAGAAGAAAGCTATTCCAAAACACATTAATTGAATATCCATCACAAAATGTTTCTGACATGAAATAGCGGAAGCACTGCTTATCCCATGATCATTTTAACTTTTTTAGTTGGGGCGACGAATGATGGTGAACTGAGTAGTGAGCAAATTGTGTCGGTTTGAAGACTCATATCTTCTTCCCAAAAAGTAAGAAAAAAAATTGGATAGGATAGAAACCACGGAGGATAAGAGATAAAAGACACGAGAGTTTAGAAAATTTCATGCCTTTTTTATTTTTTTAGTCAAACACGGCATTGAAAAATTTGTCAAAGTTGTACAAAAGTATGTTGATCCATCTGTTATTATTAACATTGGGAAATATGCTCTTACATTCTATTAGTTAGAAATACCTATAAGTGCTTTTATTTATTTATTTATACAAAGTAAGTGTCAATTAGTTGAAGTAGAAGACTTTTGCTAGGTCTTTTTACATTTAAATTTGTCAATTCTTTTAAATTTATAGTTAAATGTGAGATACATTAAAAATTATCTTATGTGAGGATGGAAGGAGATAGGGAGAGAGAATAACAAAGATGACTAAAATGTATTAAACTTCAGTATATTTTGGTCACCCTTTTTTTATTCTCTTCTCTTTTTTGTTCGTTCCAAACATACCCTTAAATGGGTGAAAGGACTCTTCAATTAGTTTTTCTTATTAATTTTTTAAGATACAAGTAAAGAAAAAGACTTTGTCAACAACAAAAAAAAAAAAAAAAAAAAAAAAAGGAAAGAAAGAATAAAAGAACAACAAACACAGTTCAAATTCAGGAGACAACATTGACCATTGATGGTTTTGCCAAACATATTACTATAGTAGAACACATGCATTAAATAATTTAAATGGTGATGTCCAGAACTGTCATTGGATTGCAAAGATTGTATATATTGTCAAGTGATGTGGAACTCAAGTCAAATTTTGATTAGTGTTTTGTTTTTGTTGGGATAAGAAAGACTGTAATGCTGTAGCTCATGTTTTACCTAAGGTTGTTTCTCCCCTTTTACCCTAGTTTCAAGTGTAATAATTACTCGCTCCTTTCTGTTGTGTGCGAAGCTTGAGTGAAAGACATGTTGCTTGTAGATGCTTTTTCTTTTGCTGTTTAATAGAACTCATGCATATTCTTTTCAATAAGATGATAGAAAAGGACGAACAAAATAAGTGACCTCCGCAATTTCTTTTTTCTACATGCCATTCTCTTTTGGCTTGTAGTTCAGTTCGGTTTGTAAATTAGTAGGAGGAAAAGAATTTTTCGAGTCCGACGTGTCGTGCACCATTCCCATTATGATTATTATTTGGTACAAAAGTTAATTTTATATATTCCATAATCATTATAAAATTTTGGAAGTCCTCCACGAATCACCTGATGATGATAATTGATTATTCAATAAAAATATATATACAGATGTTTAAAAAAGAAATTTAAAATATTTTTGTTTGAAATTTGTTTTTCATTTGTATACTTTGATATTTATGTTTAAATTTTTTTTTGCCCTCATGCCTACTTAATTTTGGATAATTGGTGAGTTTGAGAACATAATTTTTATTAAATATCTTTTTAAATCACTGTAAATATCTTTTTTTAGATATTTGTACATGTCTATATAAACAAGAAATTATTTGAGTTTAGAAAGACGGTGAATTATTAAAAAATAACTTGCAAATATATATATCTTTTTTAGATATTTGTACATGTCTATAAAAAAATAAAAAAAATAAAAATTATTGAGTTTAGAAAGATAATGAGTTATTAAAAAATACCATGCAAATATATATACGTACATATATATATATATATATATATTTATATCTTGATTGGTATATCATTGCTATAATCCGACCTCTCTAGGAAAAAATTATTAATTCCACCCCAAGTAAGATTAAATTCAAGAAGTTTTGTAAATATGTCAAATACCCATTATTTTTCTGATATATCATGATAATCGAGATTAAGAATTACATCATCAAAATAAATGTCTAAAATTAGGAGGTTTTTCTTTATACATTTTAAATATCTACTAAAAATATGAGGATTTCGTTGCAAGTCATATTAAATTAATAAGATGAAACATAACATGCACGATAGCTTATCCCAAAAAAAGAAAAAAAAAATTTCTATGCATGATATGTATACGAAGGATGACAAATAATCCAATAATGAGATTGATAAAATCTAATTTAAGATTATCTCAAATGTTGTAATATGTAATATTTATATTAGATGTAATATGAATCCAACTATATAGTTTTAGGACAGAGATAACTGCTAACAATGAAAATGATTTTATAACAGGTTAATTAATGCATCATAATCAAAGTAGCGGAGTGGTCACGAGTTTGATCCCATTTGCTTGTGTAAAGTTAGCTTGCATATCTAAGTGTTGGCATGCACCATCAACATTCGTGATAAAGTATTTAACTTATGGATAAAATTATTATTCAGTAATCCAATGTATTTGATGAAATACAAAATCGGCACAAGATTTTGTGAACACGTGTTGCGTTCGTGTCAAACGCAAACCAAACTACTAACCCATTACCAGTAAAATAAATGCCGACAGAATCTGATCTTACGCGTACACCTGTGCATGTTATTCAACGAGGCAACTTAATCATGTAAGCCAGAGCTATGGATGATTTTTTTATTGCGAGTCAAGATACATGATGATTCAACGACATTTCAAAAGGAACCAAAATTCATAAACTAATCCATAAAATAATAATACTAACCGTAATTTGCATAAGAAATATCATTCTTTATTAAATTCTAATAAGAGACCAGAAATTCAATTAAAGGAGTACAAAATCTGATGGAGCTTTGACAACTACAAGTTGTATATGGCTAATATTTTAAATATTACATGGTGAGTAGTCTCGATTTCCATCAATGGCGTATTAGTATTGCAAAGAGATAGTCATAACTTGTTATCATATCGAATCTAATTATGAAAAAATTGATAATAGTCATGAGGAGGACCGTCCTCTGACCAAAAGGATAGTGATCTCACCTTCTAAAATATTGCTATTGGGTCACAAATTGGAATCATTATTTTCATTAAATATATGTGACTTCATAATGTGTATATTATTTTAAGTAAAAGCTTAAGCGCATGGACAGCATGTTAAAAGTAAAGTAGGTAGTACAATGGTTCCTGTTTTTTTAATACAAGTGCATGGAGCATTACACAATGGTTCCTGTTTTTTAAAAAATACCAAAACACAATGATTTCATATCTGTAGCAAATTAAAAGAAAACATTATTTTACCAGCAAATGACCCCAAACGAAATGACCCCAAACGAAAAGCACTCGAAGTTAAAGGAGTTAAAAATAATGCAGTCAAAAAAGATGGCCAGGTTTGGTCTAGTCTACTCCTATTGTTCATTTCTATCTGATTATCCTAGCTAAAGCAAAGTTGAAAAAAGCTGGTTTAATTATAATGGGGTCGGAATATGGAGGTCTATTAACAAGACTCTTTCAAGTCTTATTAATTTCTGAATAATCATAATCCTCTAAATTTTTGAAGAAACTATATTTTATAATTTTTTTAAAGTACTTGAATAAAACAAGATGAGTTAATGGTGATCATAAGTATGGATATTAATTCTATTTAAAAGAAGTAAAATCATTAAATCTAAATCAACTCCTTTTATAATAATAGGTTAGGGTTTATGCTTATGCATGTCAACTTACTGCTTTCAGTACTAGCATTAAAAATAAAATACTGCTTAAAAAAAACCACACACACCAATAAGTATATTCTTTGGCCTTTTCATGAAGTGGAATATTGCTAAAAAGCCACACAGACACCATTTAATATTTATAATTGATTAAGTATATTCCTTTTTACTTTTACTGAAAACTTTGACATTGATAATTAATATGTACGTACATTCTCTTTTCATTACGGTCCGGCACTAGCCGCTGCCCTAAAGCTTTTATGTCAACAGGAACTTACCTTATGCAAGCACGTTTAATGAAAATAAATAAGATAATCCAAGTTATTCAGGAAAAAAAAAAAAAATGATAATCCAAGTTGGTACGATTATTACCTTTCCAGAAGTCAGAGATTGTCTTTTTGGAAGGCATTTATGTGGCACAGAAAAAAGTCACAACTTGCTCAAGTGGTTAGTTGTGGTTGATAGAGGAGTTATGGTGGGACACCTATTCACCAACCACAACTTATCATTTAAACAAGTTGTGGCTTTTTTTGTACCATTTTATATGGCACAAAGACTTTTCTGTCTTTTTGGCTTGGGGTTGGTCCTCGTTAACTTTAATTTATATTGGCAATTCCAGAAAAGGAAAAAAAAAATCAATATTAACAAACTCTCCAAAATGTTTGAGTTTTAGTTTAAATTTAATGTAGGTTATAGTTAGCTCAATTTGTAAAATTTTTTATAGTTAAATAAAAAATTTTGGTTCGATCTCCACCTATATCGAAAATTGATTGGCGTTTTGATCTAATGATAAAGAGCACAATAATCAAAAGTGGATCCCATAAGTTAAAACTTTATAAAAAAAAATTAAATACTAAATAAAAATGGGTTGCTTAGTATTATGTTAGACTAAGGGTTTGTTTGGATACCACTTATTTTGCTGAAAACTAAAAATTAGAAACATTATAGCAAAATAATTTTTAAATATGTGAATAGTGTTATGGGACCCATTTTTAATGAAAATTTTGTTAAAAAAAAAGGTTTGTGAGTCCCGTGAATTGTTCACGAGACCCACTGACAGACACGAATTTTGCTGGTCAAAGAGGTAATGAGTCCCGTGCACAATGCATAGATCACTGAGTTTGTGCACGAGACTCATTGACAGACAAACTCCCACGTGCAACAGCTTCTCAATTAAAAAAAAAATAAAAACAGACACACACACATAAACGCATAGATCAAAAACACAAATCCAAACGCATACTAAATGTTTGTTTGCATGCAGCTATTTTTTAAGGTTAATTTATTTATTTGATGAAAAATATAAAATAGTTATATTTTAAAAAATTTTGAAGCTTGAAAAAGCTAGGAGCAAACTCACACTTACATCAGCATGATGATATTCAAAAAAATTGAAAGGTAACCATTTTATCTCTCTCTCTCTCTACCCTCCATGCTTGGTAAATATCATGATTGTTCCCCCCCAAAAAAAAAAAAAACTATTATTTTTTAACTTTGAAATTGTTCCCAAAATATATTATGAGTTTAGAGATTAAATAATAAATAAAAAAAACATGAAATTTAACGTGTGCATTAAAATTTATAAAAATATGTAATTCAATAGTTTATTTGTTAAAATGCTATTTTCAAATTGCAATTTTAATGAAGAGTTATGGAGTGATATAATATGGCATGAAATACATGACCCCCTTCCCCCCACCCCCCAAAAAACCCCACACACATATTGCTTGGGAAAGATGGATTTAAGTTTGGGTTCTTCCCATAAAAGAAATCAGGTAATATATAACATTGAACCGCATATTATTAGGTGATATTTAAAGGTAAATTTTAATAAATACCGTGCTGTGCTTGTTAATATTACACTAATGTGAGATCCATTTGATAGAAAATATTGAACAAAAAGGAAAAAAAGGGTATAAATTGACCCCACAACTTATATTAATAATTTGTTTTCTCTCTAAAGCTAATCCCGTAATCTAAAAGCTACAAAAATATAACATAAAACTGTAAAAATAAAAAAATAATTAAAAAAAAAAACAGTACAAAGGCCTATAGTTAACGGGCACCAAGGTGCCCGTTAACACAACCCATATTCAAATGCTAAAGTTTGACATGCAACAGAGCTAGGTAATCCCACCCCTTGGTGAGGGGAGGTCCTATTGTATGTATGCTAGTTGTTTGCCAAAACCATAGTTTTCAGTTTGTAGGGTACATTTTGGACTAAGACAAGACATGAAGAGACTGTACTAAAATTAAACATGCCTCATATTCATATTAAACATTGCTTCCGTCAAGCTAACCGTTGTGTTGACAGACTTGCTAGAATGAGCTTCAGTCAGATTTCTAATTTCTCTTTATTTGATAGTTCGCATGTGGATATGATTGATGTGATTGACAATGACCTCAATGGGATGTATTTCTATAGATTATGCCCTGAACTTTGTAGTTCCGCTTAGTTTGTTTTAGTGCCCATTTGGATCCACGTTATTACGCATTTGCGTTTCATAATTCACGTTTCATAATTCACGTTTCCTTCTTTATTTTTAACTACATTGTTGACTTTTCTTCCGTAAACAGTGCATGAGTGTACTATTTACGGAACCCACAAATTTCACTTTTTAATAATTTTTTCATTAAAAGTGAGTCCCGCGACACTATTCATACATTTAAAAATTATTTCGCTACAGTGTTTTCAGTTTTCAGTAAAAATAAGTTGTATCCAAATGGTCTCTTAATGTATCGTTGTTCAAAAAAAAAAAGAAAAAAGAAAAAAAAAAGAAGACTGTACTAAAATTTGGACAAAGAATTTAACATATTTATAATGAGTATCACATGGTCACCAGGACTCTTTGTACCCCACGTAGATAAAAAGGACTTCTTGCTCCCCATGTGGATAAATGACAACTGAGTTTCTCACAGGATTTTTGCCCTAGATATTATTTGCAACTGAGTTTCTGTGCTACCGAATCTAACGATGGAAAAAGTTGAAGATGGTGAGGTCCCTCCAGTTGCAAAAAATATATAGTCACACAATCTGAAGTATACTATTTGTCAGAAATTTAAATAATTTTCCTAAAACTTGGTTTCATTATTTATTGTTCATGCTTGTGCTCATGGAGGGCATGCTAAAAGTAGAGCGGATAGAAACACAAGATATGAGAAATAATATAATGATTTCATTTCTGTTAAAGAAAATTAAAAGAAACTATTTTTTTTTTTTTTTGGTTATTACTATATACAAATAAATACACATAGCACTTTCCCAAAAATCATATGTTTGTGCCATTGTATACGAGATTGTGATATGTATCCTAATTCAGGAACAAAAAGATTTTGATTGTTCTAAAATCTCATGAAATTGAATATATTTTAAAAATCCTAAAAAATTAATCATATTACTAGTGTAGCTTTTGTGGACGACTAAATTCCTAGTTCGAAATAAATCCAACAAGTAAAATAGTTTCACAAATGCGAATTTGTATTGATGATTGTGGTACAATTCTCTGTGATTACAAAAGAGTGATCCTCTGATTCGATCTCCTTAAAAGACTTGTTGATTGGATTTGTAGTAATGTGATTTTGATATGAACACAAGATATCCTTCAATTTGGCTGAAGAATGGATCAAAGATCTTTGATATGGAATTACAATGAATCTCTGGCTATAAGCTTGTTAGAAATTCTTTGTTCTTCGTGTTCTTTGTGTTCTTCGTGTTCTTGGTGCGTTCTTCATCTTTGAAGGTTTGTGGTGGAAGTTCTTCGGTGCTTTAGAGGCTTGGATCCGTAGAGCTTTACTGATTTGTGATTTGTGAGGTTTCTAGAGGCTTTTGAGCTTGATTCCAATGAACTTTGAGATCTAGGCAGGTAGTTTAGATGATTCTGCTTCGAATGTTCTTCGTATTTGAAGGTTTGTGACGGAAGTTCTTCGGGGCTTTGGAGGCTTGAATCCGTAGAGCTTCACCAATTTGTGGTTTGTTGAGGTTTTTGGAAGCTTTTGAGCTTGATTCCAATGACCTTTGAGATCTAGGAAGATGATTTGGAGGATTTCTCTTCGAATGTTCTTTGTATTCGAAGTTGAAGTTCTTGAAGTTCTTGGAGGCTTCAAAGCTTGGTTCCAATAGAGCTTCTGGACTTCTCAATCTTGATCTTCTCCAACTCTTCAGGTTCAGCCTCTCCCTAGCCTCAGCCTCTTTTAGCCTTTCTTTAGCCTCAGCCTTAGCCTCCTTGAAATGTCTTAGGAAGGCTTCTATTTATAGGAGTTTGGGGGTGGGTGAGCGACACGTGGCGGAGTCTAATTGGTGATACATGTCACAGACTGATTGGTCTGCTTATGTCATCGCTTACACGTGTGAGGCTGCTTGTGTCATCGCTTACACATGCTGAGGTGTGATTGGTTCTTTGATGACACTTGGCAAATTTTTGTTGGTTTCTGAGTAGTGATAGTAAAACCTAGTAGCAATACGTGGTGCTTTGTAATTGGCTGTATTTTGTGGACTCAGTAGTATGATGTGTCAGCTTGTGATAGGTCGGGAATTTTTCCCTCTCTACAGCTTTAATTTTTAATATATTATCTTGCGTTTTTCTAAAGTGGTACATGATTTAACATTGATAACTTGTAACCAAAATATATTATTTTAGTAATCAAGGGCGAGCAATGCTGGTCAATAATTTGCATGATAGGAGAAAGAAAATAGTCTGGAGAGATTGTAGTTTTAGATTCCAGCTTTCACACCAACCCCATAATTGATATGTCTTCATCTTTTTAGAAAGAAACACATTTTATCATAGGCAAAACTCATATTCAATTGTTTAAGTGTTATAAATTTGGTTCTTCAATTGAATTTAACTATAAAATCGTATTGACAAATGCAATAGAAATAATGTTGCCTTTTACAAATTACAATTAAATTCAATCATATGATTTATAATTCAATATAATTACATGATTAAATTCAATTGAAAAACCTACAGTACATCATCTAAGCAATTTTACCCAAGTTGTACCTTTTTATCAAGTATGTGTTGCAAAACAAGTGCCTTTGGAAATGGAATTTATTCAATAACAACTATAGTTCTTTAACAAGAGTGAGTTTAAAATTTAAACCCTCTTTTGCTATTCTAATTATATTTATAATAATTTCCTAACCTATTTTAGCTTTTTGAACTTGAACCTGCAATTTATATTGTTTTGGTAATCAGGGGTGAGAAATGCATGGTTAATAATTTACATGATACCCCCTCAAAAAAAATTAATTTACAAGATTGGAGGAAGAAAACAGTTTGGAAACTGTAGGTTTTAGATCCCAAATTTTAACACTAAAGCCCATAATTTATATGTCTTCATCTTTTTACAAAGAAACACATTTTATCATATAGAGGTAAAACTCAATTCTTTAAATATTATAAATTAATTAGGTTTTTCAATTGAATTTAACTATATAATGGTATTGAGCAATATAGTAGATATAACTACAAAGTACAGTTAAATTCAAATGGAAAACCTATAATTGATCATAATACTGGTATATTTTTCTCTTTTCTAATTAAAGTGGGACTTGTCGCTGATAGCTAGTAACCAAAAGGTATTATTTTGGAAATTGGGAGTGAGAAATGCATGGTCAATTGTGTAGAAAGGGAAAATTTCCAACCTATCACAAGCTGACATGTCATACTACCAAGTCCACCAAATACAGCAAATTACAAAGTACCACGTATTGCTGCTAGGTTTTGCTATCACTACTCAAAAACCAACAAAAATTTACCAAGTGTCATGCAAAAACTAAATCACATATCAGCGTGTGTAAGCGATGACATAAGCAATACAACGCGTGTAAGTGATGACACAAGCGAACCAATCAGGCTGTGACATGTGTCACAAATCAGACTCCGTCACGTGTCGCTCACCTACCTCCTATAAATAGAAGCCTTCCTAAGGCATTTCAGGAGATCTTGGAGGGGATCCTAGGGAGATCCTAGAGGAGAGCTCGAGAAGATCCAAAGGAAAACTGGAGGGGACCAAGATTCAGAAGCCCAGAAACTCTGTTGGAACCAAGCCTTGAAACCTTCAAGAACTTCAACTTTGAATACAAAGAACATTCAAAGAGAAATCATCTAAATCATCTTCCTAAATCTCAAAGGTCATTGGAATCAAGATCAAAAGCCTCCAGAAACCTCAACAAACCACAAATTGATAAAGCTCTACGGATTCAAGCCTCTAAAGCCCTGAAGAACTTCCACCACAAACCTTTAAATACAAAGAACATTTGAAGCAGAATCATCCAAACTAATTGCTTAGATCTCAAAGTTCACTGGAATCAAGCTCAAAAGCCTCCAAAAGCCTCACAAACCACAAATCAGTGAAGCTCTACAGATTTAAGCCTCCAAAGCCCCAAAGAACTTCCACCACAAACCTTCAAATACGAAAAAAATTCGAAGCAGAATCATCCAAACCACCTGCCCAGATCTCAAAGTTCATTGGAATCAAGCTCAAAAGCCTCCAGAAACCTCACAAACCACAAATTAGTGAAGCTCTACGGATTCAAGCCTCTAAAACACGGAATAATTTCCACCACAAACCCTCAAAAAGGAAGAACGAACGAAGAACACAAAGAACACACAAAGAACGTGAAGAACAAAGAATTTCTAAACAAGCTCATAGCCAAAGATTCATTATAATTCTGTTTCAAAGATCTTCAATCCATTCTTCAGCCAAATTGAAGGATATCTTGTGTTCATATCAAAATCACATTACCATAATTCCAATCAACAAATATTTCAAGGAGATCGAATTAGAGGATAACTCTTTTGTAACTACAGAGAATTGTACCACACAATCATCAATACAAATTCGCACTTGTGAAACTATTTTACTTGTTTGACTCTATTTCAAACCAAGAAATTTGGTCTTCCACAAATAGTGTGTAAAGAAAATAGCTAGGAGATTGTAGGTTTTGATCTTAACCTTTTACATTGAAACCCATAATTGATTTGTCTTCATCTTTTTATAAAGAAGTGCATTTTTATGAGAGGCAAAACTCATACAATTCTTTAAGAGTTTAAAGTTAGATTATTCAACTAAACTTAACCATATGATCATATTGACTAATATGGTAGAAATAATGTTATTTTTTTCAAAGTACAATTAAATTATCATATGATTTATTAGTCAATGTAATTACATGATTGAATTTAATTGGAAAACTTAAAGTATATCACCTAAACAACTGTATCTAATTTGTGTGTGTATATATATATATATATATATTGTTGGGTTTTAAGACTTTAGGTTTAAACGTATTAAAACTTCAATTTGTAATGTTGGCAAACCATGATCAAAACATTTTAGTCTTTGTTTTAGACTTGCTCAAAGTATGTTTATATGTAAAGTTGGAATCGAGTGTTTTGCAGGATTTACTATGTAAATCTGCCTGGCTCAATCGATCGAGAATTAGACTTGATCGATTGAAAGTCGTGCAGATTGTTTTTTCTATAGAATTTCTAACTCAGCCCAAGCTCATTTGTTGTGTAGGGTTTTATGTTTTGTCTTAAGTATAAAAAGGAAAACCCTAGCCACGTTTTAGGTTACTTCTTATGCTGTGTGTGTGAATCTTTTGTGAAATCAAGAGGTGGTTGCCTTCACACATGTTTAGGGTTTTCAAGATTCAAGATTATGTCAAGAACTTGATGATTAATTCAGTTGTTGCTTTAAGAGCTTAAAGATACATAAGTGGGTCTGCTTGTACTTGCTGAGAATCCAAGAAAGAAGTAGTCCGTGGACTCGAAGCTGTCACATGGTTGTGGTAGTAAGTTTCCTACTCAATGTAGTAATAGGATATTAGTGGTCTAAGTCGCTATTATGTAAATTTTAATTCTTTCAGAGTGGATTCAGTTTTACCTTGAGAATAACTAGGTTAAATCCTCTCTACCTTGAGGATAGCTAGTTTTACCAGTTTGGTTTTCTTGGGTTAACATTTTTTTGTGTTCGTTATTTTCCGCACTTTACAATAATATGATATTTGTGTTAACCTAGACTTGATAATTTGACTAAATAATCACTTGGCTTATTAACTAGGTTAATCTAGTTGTGTTTTAAGGGGTTTAAAAATAAACATATATACACACACTTAGAGCACTTGCTTTAGGAAATGTAATTTTTTTCAATAACGACCAATCAACTAGTTGTTCTTTAGGAAAAGTGAGTTTAAAGTTTAAACCCTCTTTTGCAATTCTAATAACCTATAATAATTGCCTAACCTGCTTTTGAACTTGAACCCGCAACTTATATTATTTTGGTAATCAAGAGTGAGAAAGGCATGGTAAATAATTTGCATGATAGAAGGAAGAAAACAATTTGAACTATGGAGATTAATTGTAGGTTTAGGTCTCAACATTTTACAGTGAACCCCATAATTGATTTGTTTTCATCTTCTTACAAAGAAACACATTTTATCATAGGCTCAATCATATTCAATTCAATTCTTTAAGGGTTATAAATTAGGTTTTTCAATTGAATTTAACTATATAATCGTACTGATCAATACAGTAGAAATCATGTTATATTTTTCAAAGCATAATTAAATTTGACCATGTGATTTATTAGTCAATATAATTACATGATTCAATTCAATTAGAAAATCTAAGGTACATCATCTACGCAACTGTGCCTAAATTATATCTTTTTATCAAATATGTTTGTAGAACATGTGCATTTGGAAATGGAATTCTATTCAATAACAACTAATCAACTGGTGGTTCTTTAATAAGAAAGTGAGTTTAAAGTTTACCAACTGGTGGTTCTTTAATAAGAAAGTGAGCTTAAAGTTTAAACTCTCTTTTGCCATTCTAATTACCTATAATAATTGTTTAACCTACTTTAGCTTTTTTAACTTGAACTTGCAATTTAGCAAGAACCACTAGAACTGTAACATGATTCAGACTAGAAATACCTTTAAAATTCCTTCCTTTCACCTACAGAAGTAAAAAAGAAAAAGTGCACACTAAACCATATCTAAATTTCTAATTTGCGGCACACACACACTAAACCATATCTAAAGGTTAGGATAAAAGAGAAGTGTCACTGCGGCACACTTACATAGAAATCAAATTTGGCAAAAATCTAAAAATGGAATAATGTGGTAATCAACATAATTTGGGAATTATTGTCATGTGATGCATGTATAATTAATTAATGCTTAAGATGCACCTAAATTCAAGGCCATAGGGTTAAAGGAACGAATTTGTCTGTAACCATTAGAGCTTTGGTTGTCCAAATTAAGAACTCTTTTGAGAGAAACAACAATTAACTCTTTGGTTGTTTTTTGGTTTGAACAAACAACTCACTAGGAGTTACTTTGGGAGAAACTAACCATTTAGACTTAAAATGGTTTGGCTTTTAGAGTAGTTTTGATACGCAGCCTCTCTCAAATTGTGTCACTGGGATTGTTCTTATATGAGATAATTTTAGTTTGAAACATTAGCCTATAGGGAATATATACAAAATTCTCAAATCTGTAAGATGCAAAAATATAGAAAAAATATGCGCCAAAGAAAACATTTATACAAGACAATATTTACGTAATACGGTAATTTGCCTACATTCATGAAGTTGCAGTGATTTCATTATTCACAGGAGAAAAATATTAGATACGGCAGTACAAGTTTCTCTTTCAAAACAACACACTAAACCCTAATCTCCAAACAACAGTTTTTCTATACGGCTTTGGCTGCTCTGCTCCATGGACTAAGACTCAAAAAATATCTCATTAAAAACCGTAACACTTTTATTTAGGGTCAGATCATAATCCGAATAAAATATAATTAGGCTTCACAAAGCCCAACAAAGACGAGTAAAGTTAGTTTACTGTTTGCTGCATTCTTGGTCAATTGGTCAAGCAAATGTGTTGTTTGAGTTTTAGTCAAGTGTGGGTTGCACGAAATTTCTGTCATTAGTTCACTTGAGCCAATCTTCTAGGCTTGATTTCTTGCTTCTTGACTGATTAGATTCAACTTAGTCAGGACCAAACTATTTAAATACATCCATCAGTAACACTTTTGTTTTGATACATAAATTACTTAAAAACTAGCTCTAGACTAGCTTCTTATTAAGATGTAATTAGTTTAGAGAATGATGTTCAACATGATGAAAATGAAGGAACAGAGCAAGTACATGGTACAATCTACTTGATGAATTTTATGGATGATGTTTGAGCTTGAATATAAGCAGCAAAATCTTGTCTACATTTGAAGGACAATCATGCAAGCATCTTATGCGGACTAGCCTACTTAGGCTATTGTCAACAGTTCTATTTAGAAAAAGGTCTAAATCATGCTTTGATGTTTGGTTTTACTGTAAAAAACAAAAGGGTTAGATATGCACTGTTTCCTCCCCTAACCCAATTGAAATCTTAAATTGTTTTAAAGGGCTGAAAAAAAAAACCTTGTACCTATACTAAATCATCATTGACAAGAGAAGTTATCTCATGCACCCAGCGCATTTGAAATTTTTTCCATTGACAATCAATTTTCTGTGCACTGAATTTATTGAACTATGCACAATTGAAAAAAATTGGTGCATTATTGAAAGCATATAATAGTTTCAACTGATTGATGATTAATATCAGGACTAACCAGTAAGCACCAATTCATTGAATATGCTCAAATGGGAGCATTATCAGATTATTTTTTTCAATTGGTGCATAGTCAAATAAAAACATATGAACACCATAAATTCCAATTATAGTTTCAATTGATTTGAGCTTTCTTCATACTCCAAGCACTCAATGTTGTGATCCCAACGTTCCCAGTTCCATTATTGAAAGCATATAAGTGGGCCTCAACATCTGTAGCCAATGTGAGATAAACTCTAGCTGTGATGCAAGCTTTTCCTTCTCCACCAAAGCTCTCCACTATAGAGTGATCAATTTGTAAAATGAAATAAAACCTCGAATGCATTAGGACAAAATGGCTAAATGGGTAAATGAAAGGAAAAAAAAAATCACAATCTTAAGCATGCAAACACAAATTCAGCAAAAAGGTGGTCAGATTCTATTGGCAGGCTTGTTGTCGATATGTAGATTTATGTAGGTATAATCATTGTATGAATGAAAATTAAAGAATCTTTTAATTAAACAGCATTAGACTGGTGGCCTTCATTTTATTTGGTTGTATGTAATTGGTATACTTTTAAATAGGTATCTTCCATTAGAAAACATACAACCAAGTAAATATTGAACTTGAAAAGAACATAAACTATCAAAACCAATGTGTGTGTGTTTCAAATTCATACATTATTAAAGATCTAATAATGCACATGATAATGTATAATAATCATTAAATAACTAATAGACATCTACTCAAAGCTTAAAAAAGAAAGTTAAGCTTTTGTACTTAGTGGTGCTTCTATTTAGTTTTGATTTGGTAGAAGTAAAGATAAAATTATCCTCGGCCTTGATTATCCATCTGAAAAAAATAAATAAATATGGGTCCAAATGAGTTTTTATTTTTAATAAAATACAATATATTAATTAAATGTATAAATCCAAAGTAAGACAGGAACAACGGATTGAGTTTAAGGGGAAACCCCCCTTTTAAACCAAATCTGTTAAATATTTTATATGCTAAATCTTTATTATATGTTAGAATTTCCATATCAAACTCATCAAACCATGAATTTTGTCAAAAAGGTGGGTCAATTTAACCTTAATTAAAAAGGTTAAATGACTTATATATTTAGTCCTTCATCTTTCAAATCAAATCAATTTCATCTTTAGGTCCCATTTTCATTTAAATATAATTGAATTAATCGTTAAAGTTGAATTGATTTTGAAAATTTTACACTCTCTATACTAACCTTTTAACTTATGCTTCATTTTCTACATTAATTAATTCTGTTAAAATTTAAATTAATATAGCGATGATTTAGAGATGAAATTGGTTTAATTTTGAAAGCTATGAGACTAAATTTGCATAATCAATAGTTGAATGACTGAATTGATACAATTAATAACTGAGATATCAAATCGAACTTTAACCTATAATTGGAGGACCAAATTAGTAAATTACCCACAAAATATATATATATATATATATATATGTTACTAAATTAAATTCAAGCATTAGTAAATTAGTAGATACTTTTCTAACAAATAAAATAAATGATAGGTACATTTTAATAATTTAAATGCATATATAATTGTATTGGATTCAAGAACCTAAGATTAAAAATCCAAATCCAGTCAATTTTAAAATTTTAAAACCCAAACCTATTTCATACCCATTAAAAAACCCCCAAACTCATCTTATTAGAGTTTAGTAGAATTGAAAAACCTACCAAATCGTATTCATTATCATCCATAGGCAAGGCTTGAATAGGTACGATATTAAAAATAGAAGTGTCTTCGCTTACATTCAAAGCATTGAATGTCACACGGATACATTAATGATTATATGTCAGTTCATTTCTACTACAATATATATTGGAGCACTAAACAAAAGTCTCACCCCCAAAAGAAAGATGGTTAAAGTGTTTTGATGGAAATTATGATGAGCTATAGAAACATCTTGCACTTCTTAAGTAAACCATGAATGCAATGTAATCTGATTTACTTTCCATCCCTAGGCAGGTATGGAGTAGGTAAGACATCCCAAAAAGGAAAGATTCTGAAGTGTTTGATGTAAGTTGTGATAGGCTAGACACTGAAACATGCTGCAGTTCTTAAGTTTCCAATGAATGCAAATGTGCAATGTGTAGACAACATGATTATTTTGCCACCCACCAAAAAAAAAAAGAAAAAAAGAAAAGAAAAAGAAAGACAACATGATTATGTAACTTTGTGTTTTTTGAAACGTTTTCTTTGGTTTTATATATAGCAACTCACCAAGCTTCTGATTGACAGCTTCTCATGAACAGGGTCTACATCCACAAAAGCTCCATAAGTGGTCTTATCATTATCATGATTCAAGGAAGATCTGTCAACAATTAACACCCCATAAGAACCAAAAAAATGAGTTTAAAAAAAGTTTGAAGTTTGGCAAGAGAGAGAGAGAGAGAGAGACCTGCTTTGGTCATTGCACATAAGCACCACATATTTGCTGTGGCTTTTAAAAATTCTATAAAAACTGCTGTATATTCTTGCAGGCCCTTTGAAGCCAATACTAGTAGCCCAAATGGCCCAATACCACCTTTAACTGATGCACCCTTCCGGCTGCAAAGCAATTGTGGGTCGGTCCAACTTGGACCCAGCACTTCAGCTTTACTGAGCTCACTTATCGCAAATCTAATAATCACATCTGCCTGTAAAATATTATGAAAAAACAAAAAACAAAGTACTTGTTTTAGAACATATAAGCTATTTTAACAATTTAATTTTGCTTTGTACTATGACATGTGGCAAAATCCCACTACTGTTTTTTTTTTTTTTTTTAATTATAATTTAATCACCTGGGCTGCAGTGACACCAGAAACTTCAATGACTGATCCTCCCTTAAGCACTTGCTTAGGCAAGTTGACTTCTTTTAAACGCAGCGTTTCGATTTCTTTATTGGCCATTGCACTAATTGTTTTCCAGAATTATCGAGCCAAATACTCATTGGAATTGCCTGCAAAATGTTCACAGAGATAATTTATTTAAATTCTTCTTCGTTTTTTAAAGAATGTTCAAAATACTGAATAATTATATTATTTTTCTTGAGAATGAATTATCCATGAAATACCTTTATATAAAAGGCATATGTGGTGGGACCTAAAAACCTAAAGTGGAAAGAAGAAAAAAAAAAAGTCCAATGGACCTGTTAACAAACAAAACTTGTTGTATTACTTAAATTATTTTAGTGTTAAATTAAACATTTTAGTGTTATTTCATGGATAATTATTTTAGTGTTATTTTCAAAACACTCCATTAAATTATTTTTGTGTTATTTCAAAACTAGCGAGTTTAATTCAAACATTTCTTTAAACTATGCATGGTTTGGATTGATTTCTTGCTGAAAAAAACCTATTTGTTTAAAGTTGTTAAAAGTAAAATTACACTTATAAAAAATGTAAAACTTTAAAAAGTTGTAAATTAAAAAATAAGTTAATAAACTAATTGGGAAAAAAAATCCAAACTGACTTAATTGAATTATTTTTCTAATGGAACTTAAAATTTAATAAAGTAATTATGTAGAGCTAAAACTACCTGAGCTCTAGGCCATCCCTTCTTGATGTCATCCTCTACACTCGAAGATTCATTAACCCAACCCCATAAGATTCTTCTATGCTTTGAGTTTCCTTCGAAGAAAGTCTTTGAGGCATAAAATTTTCCATAATCATATCTCAATCTAAAGTTTTTATGGAATGATCCATTATCCGGAATAAAGATATCCTTATCTTGGTTATAACTTCCAATTTTATAGTAATCATGTTTTGTATCATCTAAGCTCACCTTGAGCACATGTTTAGTATTGGGTCTAATCCTCGTTATTGCAGATAAACACTCTGATGGTCCCATCAAAGTTAGCTTTAACAGAATTTCCAGACGGAGGCTGCCAATCGCACCGAACTGGGTCTGATCCTCATTACTGACCCCTATTTTTCTTGTTGAAACTCGACCAATAGAGTCGAGGCAGAGTGAGCGACTCTTGAGCAAGGCTGAGGATTATCATTTAATCTTAGCTGTTTCTCCGCATCCAGATCAGCCACACTATCATCTAAAACAACTCCAGACTCTTCCCTTCCGCCTTAATGAATCTCACAAGTTCACTCATGGATTGAAAGTTCTGTTTCTTTCTCCTCACTTCCGCAAAAGCCGACGCACACCCCTCACAGACCTGCACACAGTCCCATAAAGCATGAACCTCATCTTTAGCCATACACCCACATTGGACATACATAGAGTTGTCCACCAACCTTCTTCTTTGGAAATTTACCATCGTTGGGAGAGCTCTTGAGCAAGCACACCATAAAAACACCCTTACCTTATTTGGAACTTTCAGCTGCCAAATATCTTTCTAGAAACTTTTTATCATCTCAACATTTAAGCTAGAAGGCAAGGAATTTTGCTTAGTCTCGCACAACAATTAATAGCCGATTTTTACAGAGTAGGAACTTGACTTGCATCTCGGCCAAGAAATGCAGTCTTCTTTATCCGTGACACACAAAAGGATACTCTTGATTCTTTGGGCTTCAAAAGGCAGGAAAATGCCATCCACTAGCTGCTCATCGCAGCCTCTTCCACCCGGCTCCAACAGATTTGCAACTACCAAATTTGAGACCTTCCCAATTTTTGGAGAAACTAAAAAAGTCGAGGCCCCCCCCAGGCAGCCACCTATTGTTGTAGATGTTGATCTTTATGCCATTCCCTACTCATCATAGTAAACCGGATTGAACTACTTTACTAGCCTTACTCAATACGACCTCGATGCTACCTTAGCATAAAAAACTGACCATTTGGGAAATACTTCGCGCTAAAGACCAGGTAAAAGAGGGATGCTTGGTCTACTAATAATCTCCACACTTGCTTGGCAAGCATAGCCTCATTTAATTTTTCCAAATCTTTAAAGCCCATACCCCCTAACGCCTTAGGCTTGCACATAGTTTCCCAATTCTTCCAATGAATCTTACGTTGGTCACCTCATTGGCCCCACCAAAATTTCCTTATCATCATCTCTATGTCATTTAATAATTCAAATGGGAGTTTGAAGCAACCCATTGCAAAGGTGGGTATAGCTTGAACTACTGCCTTTAGGAGTACCTTCCTACCCGCTTGTGAGAGGAGTTTTTCCTTCCAAACCTTGAAGCTTATTCCAAACTCTCTCCTTGATGAAATTGAGACTCGCCTTTTTATTTCCTCCCCACCACCGCTGGAAGACCAAGGTACTTCTCATATTTTTCGCACTTCACTTGCCCCCAAAACATTTATTATCTCAACCTTCCTCACGTCCGGGGTAGCCTTGCTAAAGAACACGGTAGTTTTTTTCTCTATTTAATTTTTGGCCAGAGGCTTGCTCATACAACCCCAAAATACTTTGGATAACATCCAAATCACTCTTTGTAGCTCGACAAAAAAGGAGGGTGTCGTCAACAAAGAACAAATGAGAAATTTTGGGGCCATTTTTGCAAAGAGAGAATCCCCTAATAGCTTCGGACCTAGCTACCTGTTGCAGCTGGCAATTTAGGGCTTCAGAACAAATTAAGAGTAGATATGGAGAGAGAGGGTCCCCTTGCCTAATACCCTTCGATGGCCGGATATCACCCTTAGGAACTCCATTCACTAGAATTGATTAAGAAGCCGAATTTATACAACTCATTATCAAGGCCACCCACCTCACATCAAAGCCCATCTCTAACATAGTGACCTCCAGGAAACTCCACTCCACCCTATCATAAGCCTTAGTCATATCAAGCTTCAAGGTCATGAAGCCGCCTTTTTTTGATTTTTGGTTCTTCATTTGGTGCAAAGTCTCAAATGCTACAAGAATGTTATCTGAAATTGCTTTGTTCGATTGAAATGCACTTTGAGATTCTGAGATAATCAAGGGTATCATCCCTTTAAGCCTATTTGCGATCACCTTTGATACAAGCTTATAAATTATATTACATAAAGAAATAGGGCGGTATTTAGAGGCTTTTGTGGGACTTTTTACCTTTGGGATAAGGGTGATGAATGTCTAGTTTATGGATGGAGGGATGACACCCAAGGCGTGACAACTCAACAGTGCTTTAGTCACATTTGCGCCCATTGACGACCAATAATGCTGAAAGAAATGGGGAGGGAGTCCATCCAGACCTAGGGCCTTCAAAGGGTCCATTTGATTCAAGGCCATGACCACCTCTTCCTTGGTGTACTCAACATTAAGCACTTTGTTCATCTCCTTTGTCACGGAGCAAGGCACACCCGCCACAACTTCCTCCATCCTACACGAATTTGATATATTAAAAAGGAGTTGGTAGTAATTAACCAATATATGAGAAATCCCATCCTCATCCGTGCACACCTCCCCACTCGGATCTTAAAGAGCGTCAATTCAATTTCTTCTAAACCGATGAGATGCTCTACTATTGAAATACTTAGTATTGTTATCACCTTCTTGCAACCATAGAGCTCGAGATCGTTGTTTCCACCTTTGTTCTTCCTTTACCAAAAGCTTTGAAATTTCTTTCTTCAACCTTTGAACTCGAGTAATACTTCCACCTCTTATAACCTCTTCCTTGGCCACTCTCAAGAGATCTTTTTTCTCCCTAAGGCTTCAAGTCACATTACCAAAGGCCACTTTGCTCCACCACTTCAAGTTTTTGCAACATCTCTCCACTTTCCCTTCCACTCTACTCATCGGGCCATCTTGATAAACATGGGACCATGCATCCTCAATTACTTCTCTACAACCCTCATCCCTCATTCACATTTATTCAAATCTCCACGGTTTGTTCACTTGCTTAGGTATACCTAATAAGTGAATCATAATCGGCTTGTGATTCAATGTACCACACTCCAAATGAACCACTTTAGTAGCTAGGAACATAGAAAGCCATTCTACCGTACCAACCACTCTATCGAGTCTCTCCCACACCGTATGCCCCTCCCCATGCCCATTACACCAAGTGAATTTGTTACCACTATATCCCAAGTCTTGAAAACCACATTCATCCAACATGTCCCTAAACTCCTCCATTTGCCTACTTGGTCTATGTCTCCCTTCCAATTTCTCATGTTCTCGAGTAATTTCATTGAAGTCTCCCACACATAGCCAAGGTAAGGTAAATTTTGCTTTTAGTCTTCTCAAAGTGGCCTAAGAAATATAATGATTATTTTTTTCAAATTCCTTATAGAAGCCGGTGAATCTCCACTCCCCCTCCTTTCCTTTATTAATGACTACATCAATATGATTCGGTGATTAGGTATCAACCAAGAAATCCATTTCTTTCTTCCAAAAACCACCACCCCTCCACCCTTCCTTTCTCTAGAAAGTTCAATCATACCATCATACTTCAATTGTCACGTAAATAATTTAGCCTAGCTTTTTTTCAACCACGTTTCGGCTACAAACACGATTTAAGGGAGAATGAGCCCGATTTTAAATCACCAAGCTCCTGCTCTGTCTAAAGGCTCCTAAGTCCTCGACAGTTCTAGCATAAGAGATTCATTATTGTTGGTAGGGTTGCTCCGCAGCCTCCACCATTAAAATATTGTGTTCCTAACCAAAGCAAGAAACCATTCTCTTTTTGTTAGGTAACTCACTGTGATCCCCTTCAAATGCTAGCCTTTTATTGCTTTTTTTGACTACCCTAAGAGTAACATTCTCCACTAGTCGTGCATGATCTTTTTTCCTTATCCTTTTGACTTTTTCCACCCAAGAACTACTTTTCCTAGAGCCAATAATATTTGAGATATCACTTAAAGCTGATTGGGTGATAGGAATACTTACCAAGACCTCGTCCTGCTCACGTGCTTGAATAGTCCCCATCTCATCCCCTACTTTTACTTTTGTGCTTTCCACTGCCGTGTGAGTAACTTCAACCCACCTAGCTGTACTTTCATCCTTATTCCCATCATAGTATCCTTCTTTGGAAGACCCTCAAGTCACGCCACTCCCTTTGTCAAATCGCGCTAGATCCATGTCAATCTCAACTAGCCTTTCCTCAAAACTCTCCCTTGAATCATGGCTTTCCAATACTGCCACATCAGAGATCATGGCTTCCCCTTCTAACACCACTGATGCCTCGTTAAAAACACCCTGAAAATTTGCTGCAATCTTGGTTTGTCCCAATACCACAGTGGGAGATTGAAACACCGACTGCACCACCTCACTCTTATCTTGGGAGATTGAAACACTGACGGCACCACCTCACTCTTATCCTCAACCACCTTTTTCTTTTGGGCTTTCTTTGCAGGGTAGAATCCTAGAACTTTGAGGACTTAGCTTCTACCCTTTACATACGATGTTGCCTGAATCCATGCTCCATAAGTTTGGTGCTCCTTAGTAAGCTTACCTTCACTCTTAATCCACAAATCACAATCTCTGTCTACATGGTTAAGACACCCACACCAGTAGCAGATGTTGGGAAGTCTTTCATACTTGAAAGACACCAAACTTTGCTCACCTTTGGACAGAAAGATTCTTCTTCCCCTACATAGAGGCTTGCTAATATCGATAACTACCTTCACACGTAGAAAACTCCCCCCATCTGTCTCTCCCTCATCAATGCTTTGACAAACTGCCCCCACTACTTCACAGAGTTTCATTGCCATTGTTTTGTTCATAAACTTAATTAGAACGTCATGTATTTGGACCCATATCGGAATCCTATCAAACTCTAGGTCC
Source organism: Quercus rubra (assembly GCA_035136125.1). Lineage (NCBI taxonomy): Eukaryota > Viridiplantae > Streptophyta > Magnoliopsida > Fagales > Fagaceae > Quercus > Quercus rubra. The sequence goes on along the minus strand of CM068734.1, from coordinate 62,263,157 downwards.
CAGAGGAGGACTTCCTTATCATACCACTACAGCACAACAAGATGCTTATCAAAATTCCAAGGGGCGTTGCTCATTATCCTTTCTACCTCCTATTTTTTTTCAAAAGTAAACAAAAAAATGTGAGCACTGATTCTCCTAACCTTAAACCCCTTCACCGACCTCCACAGAGGGCTGAAAGTTTTGGTCACTGCCTCCACGTTGAGTGCTTGTTTTGTCAAAAATTTCACTACCATGGTGAAGTTCTTGGTTGAGAACTCATCATCCAACCCCAGCTCGTCACCTTCGCTGGCATTCAGTGACAGGCTTTGCCAATGTTTTGTAAGGTTCTCCATGTTCTAAAACTCTCACACAACACTTATGTCTCCCAAGCCCCAAGAAAATAAAGATGAAAAAAGAAAAGTGAAAAAATGAAAAATGAGCTAGACTTCGAACCACCTCTAATCAAAAATTTGCTTGAGATATAGAGAATCCTCACACCAAGAACGTTAGATTCTACAACCTAAAGGAGGTTTTTCTGGAGCCCTAGAGAAGCTTCCCTAGCGACAGAGAAAAAAGGAACCTTCCTCTCTCTTTCTAATCTGAGGTTGGTCTTAATAAGCTCTATATGTGTGTGTAGTTGTTAGAGGATTAGCATCCAGTTTCTAAAAAATATCACATTTTACTATCTCAAAAGTTACTTCATTTTTTATACCATATTATTTTACAATACACCTAACATCTCAAGTTTTATTTTACCACACAATACATTAAAATAATATATTTACATAATAAAATAATATATCACAAAACTATCTCTATTCTCTTTCATTTCTTTCCCCACTTTCATTTTTGTCTCTCTTCCTCTATCTCTCTCTTTCTTTCTCTTAACAATCTAGTACCACCCATTGGCACAATTACCGACTCAAACCCAAACATAATATTCAAGCAAAACCCAATTACCCAAACAGGAACTCAAAGCCAATACCCAAATAAATCCCAAATCTCAAACCGCCTTCAACAATTTAATTTTCTATTAAATCAAGGCAGACAGCATAAATGACAAACTTCTTCAAGATCTATGCACAGAAAAACTTCCAATACAAAAGGTTAATAGAAAGTTGATGAAAAGTCCTTTCTGATCAATAATGTCAACCTGCAAATAGAAACAATTGATATCCTTTTCAATATGCTAAGGTACTTTTTGAGGGCCCAAAATCAGGAAAAAAAAAAAACTGTAAGAATAAAATCAGATTGTTAAGACCAAGGTCTCAAATGTCATTGCCAATGGAGATGTAGTGATCCCAAAAGACCGTAACCATATTTACATTGATGTTTATACTTGCATGGAAAACACAACTACACTGACAACCACCCAGCTGCGAACTCAAGACAATATTACTTCTCTAGAACCTGAACAAATATGAGACAACGCACGCACAAATTAAGAGATCTGATTATAGAAACGACAATGGTATCCAAACAGGACTACACCACCGCGCCTCCATCACAGGACCATGCCATAGCTTAGCAACAACCACGCCACTGCAACTCAGTTATAAGTTTAAGGTTGCTACAATATTATAGTAAATTTAGGATGATATCGTAGCTCAATTGTACTTTTTTTTTTTTTTTTTTTACAATTACAACTTGGTAATGCATGTTATTATTGATTTGATGCTAAAATTTAGCATATTCAACTCTCAGAAATTGATGCTCTTATTAGGAGGAGAAAGGTACTGTTGAATTAATAAATAAAAAAGGTTTATCTCCTTCAGAGGCCATGGTCATTAGTCAATGTTATGGGTGAGTTTGTATACGTAGGCTTGTAGCATTGATGACCCTGAATTATCAAAAGTCTTTATATATATATATATATATACTTATATTTAAGAGGCTTCTGTTGTTTGGATTTCTCATTATTTAATTCAAAAATGTCCCTACAATCTTATATTTAAACTAGCCTCATCACACGCGCTTTGCGAGTTCAATGAGGTTTTTTTTTTTTTTTGTTAGTGGTCCTATTTTGTAGAAAAAAATTGTGTTTTTTTATTTTATATATATATATATATATTTTTTTTTTTTTTTAATTTTGAAAATCTAATTTATAAATGAATAAATCAATTTGAAAATTAATAGGAAAGTGGTCATATTTTTTAGGCAATGTTTTAATAGGAGTTAGAGTTGCATTTTTACCGGATTGTTATTTAGTTTTGTCTCTACTTAAACATAAACATAGGGGTATAGGGGCATTTTTGAACTAAAAAATTAGGAATCCAAACAGGGAAAGTCCCTTAAATAATAGTATAGATAGATAGAGATAAAACTAAAAAAAAAATCCGATAAAAATGCAATTCTAACTCCCACTTAAACATTGCCTAAAAAATAGGATTTCTCACCTATTAATTTTCATTTCTCATTTTGTTATCTACTTATAAATTAGATTCATAAAATAAAAAATTATATATAAAATAAATATACAGAATTTTTTTTTTCAAATAAGGAAAAAAAAAAAAGCCTGAGGAATCGGTGTGTATGAGTGCTTAGAATTATAAAATAATATTCAGTTTTTAGAAATCTCTCTCTAAAGCTCTCTGTTTCTTTTCTCAGAATTTTCCTTTACAGTTTCTCTCTTTTTCTTTCACTTTCTTTCATTGATCAATTGTGAAATAGTGTTGCTTTGCTTTAATCTCTATCTTTTCCAAAGATCAAAGGATTACAATTATTCGAATTGAGATTCCATGCAATAGTTAGAAGATGAAAAAAAAAAAAAAAAGATCTTTTTGACCACAAGATTCACGTGTAAATTAAAATAGAATAAATGATTTTGGCGAAACTACATTGTTGGTCTCTTAAGTTTACTCTGTGTGCGCATTTGGTCCCTTAAGTTTCAAGTGAGCGCAGTTAGTCCCTTAAGTTTTCAAAATGAGCCATATAAGTCATTTTATTAACTTCCGTTAGTAATGTTGCTTATGTGTCTAACGGAATAATGATATGTCATTTTTTTTAATGAGATGGCATTTCTTTTTATTAAAAAATTAAAAAAAATAAATTTACATGTAAAAGAAATCTGACTTGTTCTAATCAATTCTATAATTACACTATCTTCGTCTAAATACAATTAGAACAAGACAAGGTATTACTAAAGTTTATATGCAAAAATGGCCCTAATATCACTGGTAGAAATTGCCAAAACAACTGAATCCAAACAGCTTAGCTAATCAGATATCTAAACAATACTAGAAATTAACATATATATTCTTATACCATTCAAAAGAACCTATCAAACTCAATAATCGTTATCCCTGAGACCCTGACTTCTCAACTTCTCAAAGACACCAAGAGCTTCCATTGATATTTGCCATGGATACATATAGCCTTTGACGTAACACATTCTTTCTCTCTGCAACTTTTATTCTTTTCATTTTCTTTGTGTCCCAGCGTCCATATCTGAACCCCTACTTTCTCTCTTACGCATACATATGCCTTTTGACACTCCGACAATCTTCAAAAAGTCTCTGAAAAGCATAACAGCACAAGAACCATATTCCTATCCATAGAATCCAGTCACTGCCGCCACCACCACCACCACACCTCTGCTCCGCGGTGTGGCTTTGCCGAAAGTTGAAGTGAGATCCAACCACTCCGCCACGTCGGAAACTCCTCTATCTCCGGCCACCGAAAACAATGGTATTGCTCAATTGTTGCGAACACTGTAGTCATTCTCATCTTCTTCTTCTTCTTCTTCTTCTTCTTCATCTCCTCCATGATCAATATCGAGCTCTTTGTCTTTGCTTTGAAAGATAATGGCCGGCGGAACGGTTCAATATCGTGGGTTTTACTTGAATTAGAACGGGTTTTTTTTTTTTTTACTTGTAAATACATTTTTGTAATTTTTTAATAAAAAAGTACCACATCATTAAAAAAAAATGACATGTCATTATTCCGTTAGACACATAAGCAACATTAATAACGGAAGTTAACAGAATGACTTATATGACTCATTTTGAAACTTAAGGAACTAATTGCGCTCACTTGAAACTTAAGGGACCAATTGCGCACATAGAGTAAGCTTAAGGGACCAACAGTGTAGTTTCGCCAATGGTTTTCACTTTTGAGTACAGTTCGGTCATGGTCTGCCGCAATGAATGAATGCATTGAAATAGTTGCAGATAAAAAGTGCAAGAGGAAAATGCAAGATAGTATTAAAACTTTGTTTAGAATTACTTTTTGGTAGTGTTATCCACAGGGTTCATTGTTTTACTATTATCTTCTCATACTAGTAATCAAAATGACTACTTTTGTGCAGCGTTATTCACGTTTTCCCTATTATTATGAATTGAATTCTAGCTATTATTTAAGGGTTTTCTCTATTTGGATTCCTCATATTTTGGTTTAAAAATAGGCAAAACTACACTATTGATTCCTAAAGTTTGCCTGTTGAGCGTTTTTAGTTCCTGAAGTTTCAATGGAGTGCTATTAGTCCATAAAGTTTTAAAACTAAACACAATTGCTCACTTCAGTAACTTCCGTTAGTTTCTTTGCTTACTTGTATAACGGAAGAATGAGTAGGCATATTTTTAATGATGTGGCAACCCTGTCATATCAGCTGCAATGTCTGAAAGTAAAATCATTGCAATGTAACTTAAGTGGCCGAATCAAAATTTGACACTTCATTTAAAAATTGCGAAAAGCACCTTTTAGTCCCTACATTTTCAGGCTATTCCCATTTTAGTCTCTATAATTTATTTTTTCTGCTTTTAGTCCCTATCCTAAAAAACGTTTCCTATTTTGGTCTCTGCCGTTACATCAGAAACGGAGAAAGTTAACATGGCAAACGGCAAGAATAAATGATACTAAATTAATATCCATGTGGCCTAAATTAATAATAAAAATTTTTTTTTGGCATTAAAAAATGCCACATCAGCATCTAAATTAAAAAATTTAATTTATTAATTTTAACTAAATAAGAAAAATTAAAAACATAATTAAATCATATGAATTGAGATCTAAGTGTGTCTTGAACAAGAACATAAACCCAAAAAAAAAAAAAAAAAAAAAACACAAATTGGCCACAGATCCTTAACAAACCCCAAAAAAAATCTGGATCCTCTATGCAAAAAACCAAGCCCTTTAATCGTAGCTTCACTTCGAAACAGTGAAGATTGAAGAGTACGTTAAATTTTTTTTCTCTCTTTTGTTTTAATTAAGCTCTCCCTTTCATTTGGCAAGTTTGCATTTCCATTCACCTTCTCATTTCCATAATTCCCACCAAAAAAAAAAAAAAACCTCACAATATCCACTACAACCCCAGAAGAACCCAAATTGCAAAATGGAGTTGAAACCAAACCAAACTCAAATTCCGAATTAGAACTAGAACCACAACCCAAACCATCAGACCCATTGCCTCAGCCTGAATCACAACCAGAGCAAGAGGCTCCATAACCGAAACCAGAACCAGAACTAGAAATCACCAATGCGGATTCAAAGCTTGAAGATCCGAAACCAAGTCCGATCCTATCCAATGTATCCGAGAACGCAATGGACAAAGAGGCTCAAATTTTGAAGCCGGAGCTGTGCAAAGATGAAGGGAGCCAAACTTTCATGATGAGAAAGTTGCTCCATGGTTTGAAAACCGATGAAACCGATGCCACCTCGTTGATGCTCCAAGCAAAGCAGAAACTTTCTCAGCGACAAAGATTTTTTTTTTTAAATTTCTGGATTTATGTTCTTGGATTTGGGTTTGTGTTCATGTTGTTCTTGTTCAAGACACACTTAGATCTCAATTCATATGATTTTTAGTTTTTAATTCTATTTTTAATTTTTTTTATTTAGTTAAAATTAATTTTTTTTAATTTAGATGCTGATGTGGCATTTTTTAATGCCAAAAAATATTTTTTATTATTAATTTAGGCCACGTGAACATTAATTTAGTATTATTTATTCTTGCCGTTTGCCACGTTAGTTTTCTCTATTTCTAATGTAACGGTAGGGACCAAAACGGAAGCGTTTTTTAGGGTAAGGACATAAAATGTAAGGACTAAAATGGGAATAGCTTGAAAATGTAGAGATTAAAAGGTGCTTTTCGCCTTTAAAAATACAACCCAGAACCAAGTCACCAAAATTCTAACGGAACCTTAAAATCTCTTTTCCTCTCTAGTACTCCTTTCTCTCTCTATAAATTTTAGCCAAACATGAAACATCAAATAGATATGGCAAGACAAGGACGACTCAAGACAACAGTCACTTGATTTGGATCAAAGTCTCCGAAGACCTTCAGGCTTCAGATCTTCAAAGAGAGGTAGCACACCTGAAGTCTTATAAGATCCTAAACTAAAACATTCACAAACCCCAATTTTTAGCGTATAAATCTCAAGAAAGCAACGCTCAAAGAATTTATCTAAATTGTCATAGTTTTCTTATTCAACTCAAGCTGAATTTTTGCGTAGAGATTAGGCCAATGATCAAGTCATACCAAGACAAATTATATAATATTAAAAAGAGAGAGAAATAGATAGAGAAATTGAAAGGGTCCTATTGGGTTACTGAGAAATTTAATTTTAAATGTTCACAGCAAGAGATCTGCTCCAAGTATTGCATATATGTAGGACTATGTAGGCTGTGCACTGATGTATGCAGCTCTCGCTTGTGGATCTCCTTGTCTTGCTATCTCTGGAGATTTTTGACATGGATTTCATCGAAGTTACATAGAGAGAGAGAGGATGGGAGGTAACGGAGAGAGAGAGGGGTAATGGAGAGGAGAGATTTTTGGGATTTTTTAAAATAAAAAATGTTGCCATGTCATTAAAAGTATGCTTACTCATTTTTTCATGGCATAAATGTACTTTTAGTCCTTACATTTTGGCTTTTTTCCATTTTAGTCCCTACATTTTAATTTTACCACTTTTAGTCCCTAAACCAATTAACGTGTGTTATTTTCATCATTTCCGTCAGTCAGCTGATGGAAATAGCTGAAGTGGCAGTCGGAGGAATTAAAATATTATAAAAATGCCATATCACCTATGACACATCAGCATATAAATTTTAAAAATTAATTTATTAATTTTAACAAAATTTAAAAACATAAAAAACAAAATTTAAAATATAAAAATACACCAGATTTGAATCAAACACACAAAAAACCCAAAATTGTGGTGACTTTTTTTCTTTCTCTTCATTCTCTCATCTCATCTCCCTCTCTCTCTCTCTCTCTCTCTCTCTCTCTCATGTTGCTCTCTCTTCTCTTCAAACCCATTCTCTTTAAGGCTATAACCCATGGTCATGAACACCATCACTAGAGCCACCCATGGCCAGACCCACTGTCACAGTCCACTACAAGCCACCACCCACTCTCTTATTATTTCTCTTCCCTCTCTTCCTCTTCTCTCTCATTACAGATCAGCGGATGGTGTCGAGATTGGTGTTTAGGGTTTGGTTATTTGAAGATCGGCATTTGGGGTGTGGAGATCGGCCTTTGACGTAGTGGAGATCATCATTTAGGGTTTCT